>QNTS01000579.1:58251-80212 GCA_003317085.1 Hucho hucho
AAATGCGTTTTCAGTAGGTTTGTTGTAGCCTGTGTGCCAGTCTGTGTGCTACCATGCCAACTCCTTGTCACTAATTGTCATGCCAATGTTTGGCTTGACAATAACAGCAATCAAGTTGACAGAGCACAAACAGACCTGGGTGCAGGTTAGGTGTCTTGAGGTCTATATAACAGCGAGTGGTGTTGCATCAAAACATGTCACCCCAGCTATCTGTGTCCCTATGGAGACCGAGAGAGTGGACTCATTAGTTAGTGAGTGACAAAAGGCAGGTTGTGACATAACTGGGAATGGTGCCATTAGAGGGCAGGCAGGGCTGTCTTATTCTGCACCCTGAATGGTGCGTAGACACACAACCAGGCTGTCTCTCAAATGACAGCCTATTCCCATTATGGTACACTACTTTTGACCAGAACTCTATGGGCTCTGGTCATAAGTAGTGTGCTATATAGGGAATGGGGTGCCGTTAGAGACGTAGCCCCAGACTCCCAACTCTGTCCCTTTCACTACACTCACTGACATTATAGCTGGTTAGTACTACACAGAGTGATGGTTCCCCTCTTCTCACAGCTCAGGTTCTGACTGCGCTTTTAGATAGGCTAAAGGAAAATAGTGAAAGCCAAACAAGTCAAACTACACAAGGTTGAGTTTCCCACAGCTATTAGACTCAGGGTGTTCCGAATATGCACTGCATTGGATTGTTGAGACCGTGCTCTGACTGAATCTTCAGTTGGGAATAGAAAGCTATTAAAGACATGCTCCCGTAATTTAGGGATTAAGAATGTATTTTTTGAACCTTCCGCTTTGGGATGATTGTCTCAATATATGTGGTTCATACATGCATAATCTATGAGCAGAATTACTATCTTACCTCAATTAGCTACGTAAGTCAAGGACCAAAAGGCTCCTTAAAACAGCTTCTAACCCCAAGCCATAAGACTGCTGAACAATTAATCTAATGGCCACCGGATTATTTACATTGACCCCACATTTGTTTTTTACACTGCTGCTACTCGCTGTTTATTATCATAGTCACTTCACCCCTACCTATATGTGCAAATTACCTTGACTAACCTGTACCCCCGCACATTGACCCGGTACCTGTACCCCCTGTATATAGCCTCGTTATTTTATTGTGTTACTTTTTATAATTTTTTACTTTAGTTTATTTGGTAAATATTTTCTTAACTCTTTCTTCAACTGCACTGTTGGTTATGGTAAGTAAGCATTTCACGGTAAGGTCTACACGTGTGACAAAGTTTGATTTGATTAGATTTAATTTGAAAGTGACTGTTTAATTGAAGCCGTGCCGCACCATTTCCCCCCACGTGGGCCAGCCCCCTAGCAATTTGAGTTCTAGCCAATGAGCTTCAGCATTTGAGTGACAGCTAGCAAGATTTCTGCCCAGCATTATTCATTGAGGTTGCAGGGCGGGTCCAATGGCTCAGTGTACACAGCAGAGAGAGAAAGAAAACAATGACGTGGTTCACATATCTGCACATATGTGACATATAACACAGTTTTCAGGGACCACTTTTGGCTCGTGAGTGCTACTTTCAGAACTACTGGCTAAAAAGTATACAAAAGTAGAGGAGAATCTCTTTAATGTAGTGCAGACTAGGCTGTCATAATAACCCTCCCTCCGTCTCCTACCCTCTCAGGCAAATTCGAGACACTGTCAACTGGTTCTTAAGTGAGCAGATGCTTGTTTGCTACATCAACATTTTCCGGGACACTTTCTGGCCCAACGGAATACTGGCCCCCCAAATCAAGGCTCGGTCCAACTCAGAACGTCGGGAGACCAAAGAGAGAGCACAACAGAAGCTGCTAGACAATATCCCAGGTAGGTCCTCCCTCCTGTCATAATCTTGCTATCTCTGCACATGTATTATCAATGTTTCGGTCAGACCTTTTCTTGAAATAAATGTGCATTAACAAAGGTAAAATCATGCGTGCTGAATATACTCTCCTGCAACCCGCCTCACCCAGTGTGACACGGATCTGCTCTTTTTATACTTTAGAACCGGAACCCCCATCAGAACATAACCAGCTAACTAGCTACTAACTAGTAGTCAGTTAGCCACTACTAGTGGTCCTCACCGTTAATCGGGACATCAGCCAGCCTCAACCCGGTCAATTCCTGCCAGTCTGCACAGATATCAACCCAGAGCATATCGGACTGCTTTTTCTCTACCACATCTCCGGATTCCTACCACAAGCTCTGAACCTTTACATCGGATCATCGCAGCTAGCTAGTTGCTATCCGAGTGGCTACTCCTGGCTAACGTCTCTGTCCTGAAGCAAGCACCAGCTAGCCTCGAGCTAGGCCCATCTCCCGGCTAGCCAAAGAGGTCCACCAGTCAACTCTTGGACTACAATCCTCTTTACTGCCGACACGGAGCCCCACCGATCCATCACCATTCTGTATACATCTGGCCCTTCTTTGGACACTGTGTTAACAAACCTCCAAACAAGCTTCAATGCCATACAACACTCCTTCCGTGGCATCCAACTGCTTTTAAATGCTAGTTAAACTAAATGCATGCTCTTCAACCGATTGTTGCCTGCCCGACTAGCATCACTACTCTGGACGGTTCTGACTACCTGGTTAAATTAAAGGTGAAATAAAATTATCTGGAGCATCAGCATTTGTGGGTTCGGTTACAGGCTCAAAATGGCCAGAAACAAAGACCTTTCTTTGTCTGCCATTGATCTTAAACAACAGTTGCTGGTTCAATTCCCCCAAACTATGCAAATAGATGCACCTAAATCGAGAGTAGACCTGTAACACTTATCAACATTGCATGAGCATGGCAAGCACAATTATTGAAATCATGTTTGTGTTGTTTTAAATTTGGATGTTTTTTCTATGATAAGGCTTGTTTTGACTCTTGTATAAGGAGCAAATTAAGTGTTTACGGTAAAGACGTCTTATGTTGTCTCTTGTCTGTAATTCTCCCAGGATTTAATTAAAACATGATCACTAAGCAAATATACACTAAAGACTCTGAAGCAGTCCGCCTATGGGTCTTTTGAGCTGGAGAGGCAAGTACACACATCTGTCCTCCACACAGCCTCACGTTTTATTTCCCCTTTATTTAACCAGCTAGGCTAGTTGAGAACAAGTCCTCATGTACAACTGCCACCTGGCCAAGATAAAGCACAGCAGTTCAACACATACAACAACAAAGTGTTACACATGGAGTAAACAAACATAGTCAATAATACAGTAGAAAAAAAATAAGTCTATATACAGTGAGTGCAAATGAGGTAAGATAAGGAAGGTAGAATCAATAGACCATTTATTTTGGTATTGCCCTCAGGTAGCCTGATTCTGGTCTCAGGTTCAGGAATGGCTGAAAATGCATAGCATTGATCTGAAATTGACCCTAGAAATAGTACTGTTAGGAGATCTGGAGAGACCGGGTCAGTCAATAACAAATACTTTTACTAAGAGTATTAGTATATTAATCTTCAAAACGCAATCTGTGGATTCTATTTGATTAGGTAGATTGAAATTATACGTTAAACATCACACCATAATTGAAAGATTATGGGGTCACTTAGAAATGTCCTTGTTTTTGTATTTGTATTTATTATGGATCCCCATTAGCTGCTGCCAAAGCTACTCTGCGACTCTGGGATGCTGGCCTGCTAGGCAGATTTGCAAAGAAAAATCCATATCTCAGACTGGCCAATAAAAATAAAAGATTAAGATGGGCAAAACAACACAGACACTGGACAGAGGAACTCTGCCTAGAAGCCCAGCATCCTGGAGTCTGGCCATTTTGAGCCTATAATCGAACCCACAAATGCTGATGCTCCAGATACTCAACTAGTCTAAAGACGGACAGTTTTATTGCTTCTTTATTGAGAACAACAGTTTTCAGCTGTGCTAACATAATTGCAAATGGTTTTCTAATGATCAATTAGCCTTTTAAAATGATGACGCTAACACAACGTGCCATTGGGACACAGGAGTGATGGTTGCTGATAATGGGCCTCTGTGCGCCTATGTAGATATTCCATAAAAAATCAGCCGTTTCCAGCTACAATAGTCATTTACAACATTAACAATGTCTACACTGTATTTCTGATCAATTTGACGTTTACTTTAATGGACAAAAAATGTGCTTTTCTTTAAAAAACAAGTGACCCCAAACTTTTGAACGGTAGTGTAGAGGGTGGCCAGCAGAGATAGGTGGGATGGGATGAGGGTTGGGATGTTGAATGGAGACAAGTGGGAGTGGAGTTGCTGTGCGGGAGATAGAATGATGGTCAAAGATAGAAGTAAAAAAAGTCCAAATAAAACATAATAAAAATGATGTTTGAATGACACTGAGGGGCAGTGTTTTTACAACTGATGCAAGGTTTGCCTGAGGCTGATGCCGTGCAGGTGTTTGTACACATGCATATACACACACTCTCATTCAAATACACACATACACGGACACACACACGTGTAATAGTGCCAGACATGCACTCAAACATATACAGTTGGCATTGCTGTTATGATTTTAGTTGTACTTGATGTCCTTTGTTTTTCTGGGGGGGGGGGGTTGCATTGTTGTTTTCTTCTGTCTTTTTTCTCTTTGGTTGTTGGTGCATTGGAGGGTTCTTGGGGGTGGGGAATGGATTTTTTCTCAGATTTTTTTTCCTTCTTGGGGGGGACTGCGGGAGGGGTCTCAGATGGTTGAGGGACATTATTGGGGAACTGTGTGGGGATCTTGGAGGGTTCAGGTTCATGTTTTTTGGTCTGGTGGGAGATCTGTCAACGTGCCCTTGAGCAGGGCATTGGCCCTGAATGCTTCTGTGTGTCGCTCTGAATGGAGTCTGTTGGATGACTGGTGTGTTGTAGTTGTTGAGTGGCTTCACTGCAAGTATATTGTATGTTTTGGATACAATAAAGACATTTTTTTAAATAATCAAGTTGACTGATCCATAGAGCACACCAGACGTGGCTGTAGTAATTGCATGCTTGATTAGCATCAGTTATTCGTCATATAACCTAGTAGTACAGTGTTCATGTGTATATACATGAGGTAACCGTCTGGTGTAATAGGAGCCCTAGTCCTAGTGCAGATGTGTTTATCATAGGCATGACTGGTATCTGTGGATAGATCTCTCAATGTGTACATTTTTATGTTTAAATTCTGGTCATTTATCTGATGCTCTTATCCATAGCGAGTTACAGTCAATGCATTCAACTAAGGTAGGTAAGACAACCACATAACACGTGTTAACTGTGTCTACCAGATGCACTACAGAATTTGGTGAGACAGCAGAACGCCAGGTATGGGATCATCAACTCACTTCAGGAGGCCAATGCCAACAAGCATCTACTTTATGTAAGTTCACCGCACCATCTCTGAAATGGCCAAGTATGCTGAAACTGCTGTTGTTGTGGTGCAGGTTGAAAGAGACACCCGCTATTCTGTTGGGAATTGCACAAATGCAACCAGGTTTGCCACCTAGTGGCTCAATTCAGAACAGCATGACATTACTGCTGGTAGGTCAGACCACTCAAAGGGAGGGAGAATGGGTTTGAAAGAAGCTTATGGCTAGAAAGAAGCATGTTCAGGCCACTTTTCTCTATGTAATTGATTATGGTGACTTGTTGTATATGCATGCAACCTCCTCCGTCTTACAGAGACTGGACTCTGTTTATCATGCATCCTTGCGCTTTATTCCAAATGCCAAGTCACTCACCCACCATTGCACCTTGTACCAAATGGTAGGTTGGACCTCACATTATATGCGCAGATAGCTACATTTGTATGTGTTCATCTACAAAGCCCTTTTGGGTAAACTCCCTCTTTACCTCTGTAGTCTGCTCCTTCACCACCAGCAGTTACCATACCCGGTCTGCTAGGTGGTTGCTACTTAAAGTCCCCAGGACATTCACAGTATTAGGCAAGACTGCCTTCTCTTCTTGTGCACCAGAGGCATGGAATAGTCCCCAATGGTTTGGGTTAGGCCGTTTAGTTCCAGTGAAGGGAAATCTTAACGCTACAGCATACAATGACATTTTAGACAATTCTGTGCTTCCAAATTTGTGGCAATAGTTTGGGGAAGGCCCTTTCCTGTTTCAGCATGACAATGCCCCCATGCACAAAGCGAGGTCCATACAGAAATGGTTTGTCGAAATTGGTGTGGAAGAACTTGACTGGCCTGCATAGAGCCCTGATTTCAACCCCATCGAACACCTTTGTGATGAATAGAAACGCCGACTGCGAGCCAGGCCTAATCGCCCAATATCAGTGCCCGACCTCACTAATGCTCGTGGCTGAATGGAAGCAAGTCCCCGCAGTAATGTTCCAACATCTAGTGGAAAGCCTTCCCAGAAGAGTAGAGGCTGTTATAGCAGCAAAGGGGGGACCATCTTCATATTAATGCCCATGATTTTGGAATGAGATGTTCAACGAGCATGTGTCTACATACTTTTGGTCATGTATTGTACATGCAAGCGTAGAAACAAAATGCACAGAACAGACTCTCCTCCACTTGAGTCCAGGCTGAAGTGATGTATTGTTTAATGTCCTCCTGACATGCTTCCTCTGTCCCTGTTTCAGGTTCTGATGGAGATGATCCTCAAAGAGCTGTGTCCAGAACTCAACGTGGAAACGGACCAGATCTGATTGTGCGAGGCATATACTGTATGTACACAACACAGGATAGTGTAGGGTTAATGTGGAGCAGAACCCTAATTTTAAGGCTGCTCATCCCGAATGGCACTTTTGACCAGAGCCCCCCCTCTCCCATAGGGCATAAAGTAGTGCACTATATGGAAAAGGGTGCCGTTTGGGACTAACTCCAACATAGACTCACAGTGAAGGACATGGTGGTGCTCCTGGAGATCTATGTGGGCTTAAGTTATATTGGTTTTCAAAAGACAGACACTCAAAGGATTATGTATTTTGAAGGATTATGTATTTTCTTATTTTCATTCAACAGATCATGAATACAAGCATGACATCAACACTGTTCCAGCAGGGTACAGTTAAAAACGTGATTAAACTGAATCCAAATGGATGATGTATTTTCTGTTGTTGTTCTGAGGTACCTTTATCTGAATGCAGTTGATTATTTAGAGCTCAAACTAGGGAGACAAGCTTTAGTTCGTGTTACTACGTTACATCTTTTTTTTGTTTTGTTCAGTAGCTGAATTTTGACAAAAATTACAAATCAGTTCCACTGCCAAGATCCATTGCAGAAAGCCAGGCTGTTTGATTTATTACTTTGTTTGTTTTGGATCCAGGTAGGATTTACAAAATGTGAATAGTTGTGAAATGATGAGTGTTGTTGTGCCCATATGAAGTTAAAAAGCTGCATACCGACCTCGAATACATTCCTGACCAATATGTTACATGAATATGTTCTTTGTAAAATGGCTTCATCGTGCAAAATGTAATGTAAAGTAATTGTGACAATTTTATTTGTGATTTATTGATAGATTTATTAGCAATAAATTGCTAAAGAAAAATGTATGACTTTTATATCCTTTTTGATTTATACGTTTTAGGCAAATTCCTTGTCAATGTAAACTCCTCAAAATTTTATGAATGACTGGAACCAACTTAATTTGCATTCTACAAATAAGAAAATGGCACCTGAATTTAAAGGAACCCAGTTTCATGCAGAGTAGTACAGGTAACAGTTCTAACTTGTGGAGTCGATAGCTTAAACAACAATTCTTACTGTTAAGCATTTACACTGAGCGTACAATCACCATAATCTTACTAATACCACAGACTCACTGAACATAAGGCATTCAGGTCTGATGTCATTTACTCAGGTAATTCATCTCAAAGGGACAGAGGAGACTGCTTGTATGTGGACTCCTTAGCCAGGGTCATGATGGTGAATCTCTACATTTTGCTAAAGGTGGTGTCCATCTGGAGGTCCTTGCACACTTCTGGGTTTACCTGAGCAGCCTAGCCAATGATAATCCAGTAGTTAGCCTTAGATTAAGAATGTAGTTAAATCTTACTAAAAATACTGCTATCTTTAATTGGCCTTCACCAATGCTGCGTTCATAACAAGTGGGAAACTCTGAAAAATAATACTTGTAATCTGGGAGCAACGAGTTGGGTGTGTTCATGTGCTTTGAACTTGTTGAGAACGCAGATTGGCTAATGGTGTGTAAACCATAAACTAAAAGTATAGCTATCACGCTTGCAAACAAATTATAGTGTTCATAAGCCATATTAAGAAATTGTTTTTCATAAGTGTTTTGTTGCATTTAACTTCCAAAAATGCTGTTATCGAGGTAATTTCCTTGGTAAGCTGCCAAGGCAGTATCTACCAATTAATCAATCAATCAAATGTATTTATAAAGCCCTTCTTACATCAGCTGATGTCACAAAGTGCTGTACAGAAACCCAGCCTAAAACCCAAAACAGCAAGCAATGGTTGTCAAGGGTGCAACAGGTCAGCACCTCAGGAGTAAATGTCAGTTGGCTTTCATTGCCGATCATTCAGAGTATCTCTACAGCTCCTGCTGTCTCTAGAGAGTTGAAAACAGCATGTCTGGGACAGGTAGCATGTCTGGTGAACAGGTCAGGGTTCCATAGCCGCAGGCAGAACAGTTGAAACTGGAGCAGCAGCACGGCCAGGTGGACTGGGGACAGCAAGGAGTCATCAGGCCAGGTAGTCCTGAGGCATGGTCCTAGGGCTCAGGTCCTCCGAGAGAGAAAGAAAGAAAGAGAGAGAGAAAAAGAATTGGAGAGAGAGCATACTTAAATTCACACAGGACACCAGATAAGACAGGAGAAATACTCCAGATATAACAGACTGACCCTACCCCCCCGACACATAAACTACTGCAGCATAAATACTGGAGGCTGAGACAGGAGGGGTCAGGAGACACTGTGGCCCTGTCCTACGACACCCCGGACAGAGCCAAACAGGCAGGATATAACCCCACCCACTTCGCCAAAGCACAGCCCCCACACCACAAGAGGGATATCTTCAACCACCAACTTACCATCCTGAGATAAGGCTGAGTATAGCCCACGAAGATCTCCCCCACGGCACAACCCAAGGGGGGGCGCCAACCTGGACAGGAAGATCACGTCAGTGACTCAACCCACTCCAGTGACGCGCCCCTCCTAGGGACGGCATGGAAGAGCACCAGTAAGCCAGTGACTCAGCCCTTGTAATAGGGTTTGAGGCAGAGAATCCCAGTGGAGAGAGGGGAACAGGCCAGGCAGAGACAGCAAGGGTGGTTTGTTGCTCCAGTGCCTTTCCGTTCACCTTCACACTCCTGGGCCAGACTACACTCAATCATAGGACATACTGAAGAGATGAGTCTTCAATAAAGACTTAAAGGTTGAGACCGAGTCTGCGTCTCTCACATGGATAGGCAGACCATTCCATAAAAATTGAGCTCTATAGGGGAAAGCCCTGCCTCCAGCTGCTTGCTTAGAAATTCTAGGGACAATAAGGAGGCCTGCGTCTTGTGACCGTAGCATACGTGTAGGTATGTAGGGCAGGACCAAATCGGAAAGATAGGTAGGAGCAAGCCTATTTAATTAATGCTTTGCAGGTTAGCAGTACAACCTTGAAATCAGCCCTTGCCTTAACAGGAAGCCAGTGTAGAGAGGCTAGCACTGGAGTAATATGATCATTTTTGGTTCTAGTCAAGATTCTAGCAGACGTGTTTAGCACTAACTGAAGTTTATTTAGTGCTTTATCTGGGTAGCCGGAAAGTAGAGCATTGCAGTAGTCTAACCTAGAAGTGACAAAAGCATGGATTTTTCTGCTTCATTTTTGGACAGAAAGTTTCTGATGTTGTTTTATATAGAACTTGGCAGTACGTCCAACCGGCCTCACAACCGCAGACCACATGTTACCACACCAGCCCAGGACCTCCACATCCGGCTTCTTCACCTGCGGGATCATCTGAGACCAGCCACCAAAAAAAGCTGATGAAACTGGGAAACAAAGAATTTCTGCACAAACTGTCAGAAACAGTCTCAGGGGAGCTCATCTGTGTTCTCGTCATCCTCACCAGGGTCTTGACCTAAATGCAGTTCGGCATCGTAACCATTGAGCAAATTCTCACTGTGGATTGCCACTGGCACGCTGGAGAAGTTTGCTCTTCACGGACGAATCCCAGTTTCAACTGTATCGGGTAGATGGCAGACAGCATGTATGGCGTCGTGTGGGTAAGCGGTTTTCTGATGTCAACGTTGTGAACAGAGTACCCAATAGTGGCGGTGGGGTTGTGGTATGGCCAGGCATAAGCTATGGAACACGAACACAATTGCATTTTATCTATAGCAATTTGAATGCTAAGAGATACCGTAACGAGATCCTGAGGCCCATTGTCGTGCCATTCATCCGCCGCCATCAACTCATGTTTCAGCATGATAATGCACGGCCCCATGTCGCAAGAATCTGTACACAATTCCTGGAAGCTGAAAATGTCCCTGTTTTTCCATGGCCTGCATACTCACCAGACATGTCACCCACTGAACCTTTTTGGGATGCTCTGGATCAACATGTACGACACCGTGTTCCAGTTCTTGCCAATATCCAGCAACTTCACACAACCATTGAAGGGGAGTGAGACAACATTCCACAGGCCACAATGAACAGTCTGATCAACTCTATGCTAGGCAAATGGGGGTCACACCAGATACTGACTGGTTTTCTGATTCACGCCCCTACCTTTTGGGGGGTTATCTGTGGCCAATAGATGTATATCAGTATTCCCAGTCGTGTAAAATTCATAGATTAGGTCCTAATGAATTTATTTAAATTTACTGACTTCCTTATATGAACTGTAAGGGGGGCAGGGGCTGGTCCAACTCAAGGTGTCATAAAAGAAAATGCACACCCCTCCCCAACATAAACATATTTTCAAATGGCCTTCCCCTTGTACTGTAAAATAAATTGAATACTTTCCTCCCTCATAAAATTAACTCAAAATAATGTTTACGATCAAAAATAACAATAACTGTAGCGACCCTGTGTTCATAAATGTGGATACCGATTTTGCCACTTCAGCATGCTTTTGTCGTTGCCTCGCAGGGCTACGGGCCAGAAGGTTGAGGGTTCACCGACCACCACTTACGAGCTCACTCTCCCTGCCTGTTTCATTACACTATGTTCAGAGCCTGCTGCAGACAATGATCAGCTAGGGGGAAATTTGATTTTCAACATTTTGATGCCATATTTACAAGTATATATAATATATGCAACAAAGTTTCCATCAACAAGTTTCTGTGTAAATGAACCAAGCATACTGACTTCGGGCACTTCAATATCATGGTTTGCATTTTCAACACCACAATAAGTACACTATTTCAATCTCGACAAACAGAAAATACATCCCTCCCTACCTTGTAGGCTTACCCAGTATCAAAGGCTTGGCTTGACAATCTCAGAATGTCATAAAAAAAATGTGTTTCTCTTTCCGTTCATCAATTGACCGCTGCCCAGTTTCGATTGATTGATTGATTTTATTTGTCAGTAAATAATATATTCATTTGTACACAAATATTTTCAAAAGTGACTGGGATTGCACAATAAAGTCAGGGACTTATTTCCATTGTGTTCCCAATTTTATTTAATTAATTTAATGTATTTCATTTTTACCCCTTTTTCTCCCCAATTGGTAGTTACAGTCTTGTCCCATTGCTGCAACTCCCGTATGGACTCTGGAGAGGCGAAGGTCGAGAGCCATGCGTCCTCCGAAACACGACCCTGCCAAGCCACACTGCTTCTTGACACACTGCACCAATGTATACAACCGGCGACCGTAGTCAGCATGCATGCGCCCGGCCCGCCACAAGGAGTAGCTAGAGCGCGATAGAACACGGACATCCCGGCCGGCCAAACCCTCCCCTAACACGGATGACACTGGGCCGATTGTGCACCGCCTCATGGGTCTCCCGATCGCGACACAGCCTGGAATCAAACCAGGGTTTGTAGTGACGCCTCTAGCACTGCGATGTGGTGCCTCAGACTGCTGCGCCACTCAGGAGGCAACATGTTCCCAATTTGTTTACATAAATACATTCAACGTATACAATTACATACATACAGACACATTACAGAGATGGAGATAAAAAATTGCTCAACCTCCAGATGAGTATTATTGGACATTTTCCAGAATATGTGTGGCCATTATACATTTCAGAGGAGTCAGCAGGATGAGTGCACTCCATATGTGTGTCTGGGTCATTAGACACTATTAGACATGCACCTGTCTGGGGAGTGGACATGACTGTTTATTTCTGTACCAGTGCAATGGCCTAATATTTACTGTTGCTATGGTTATGCCTATTGGGAATTTTCCAGAGCATGTGTGCCCATCTCAGAATGGTCAGCAGAATAAGTGCACTCTATATGTCTAGGTCATTAGGCACCATTAGACATGCACCTGTCTTGGGAGTGAACATGTCTGTTTATTTTTCAACCATTGCTATGGCTCTAATGTTTCTATGCCCTAATATGAAACCAAACAAAAATATAATGGTGGCTAAATGCCAGAGGGGATAAATCCTTAACATAAAGAGGAGGCTGAAACCTGTATAAAAAGTATGTGCCAAGGCTGGAAAGTTGGCTACTTCATGAACCGGCTCGGCTTCTATTACTTTGTAATAAAGTCTAATTGAACTCACAGGGTTCGGTATTTGAGAAATATTATTGACTGAATATTTCCACAACAGTATGAGGGGGGAGGTAAGTACAATTCTTACAACCTACAGTAGATGTTTGGGGCTGCATGTGAACCATGATGTGCAGGCATAATCAAAGTGACACTAGACTTGCGCACTTGCCAGAGTCTTTAGGGTGTCTAGAGCCAGGTTTCCATCCAATTGGCGCCAAATTTTAATGTGAATATAAAAAATCTTCAGAAAAACAATATGCCATTTCAGAGTTTCCTTTAGAAACATTTGAAGCCGGACAACATGACAGGGAAGATTTTTATCTACCGGACATTTGAGAAATTTTACGGGCATCCATATGCATTCAGATCCGACATGGTGCAGCCAGTAACGTCAATGAATGAGGGTTGTCAGCCAAATGAGTCAGATTTACCTGTCCTTAAAAACAGCTATAACAAATTACAAAAACACTATTGCTTGTGTTTCAATGTGTAGCGTGTGCAAAACTCTATAGCCAATTTCTTTTGTTGGTTTTTAGGCTCCTTTCCTAAAATAATAATTGTCCACCTCACGGTTCAGCTGTCAGAGATTTGAGCACTAAATGTATCAGGGCATAGCATGCATAAGCCTATAGGCTTAGGTGTTCACTGTATGAAAAAATTAAAACAAATGATAATTATATACAATACCAGTCAAACGTTTGGACACACCTACTCATTCAAGAGTTTTTCTTTATTTTTACTATTTTCTACATTGTAGAATAATAGCGAAGACATCAAAACAATGAAATAACACATATGGAATCTTGTAGTAATCAAAAAAGTGTTAAACAAATCAAAATATATATATTTGAGATTCTTCAAAGTAGCCACCCTTTGCCTTGATGACAGCTTTGTACACTCTTGGCATTCTCTCAACCAGCTTCACCTGGAATGCTTTTCCAACAGTCTTGAAGGAGTTCCCACATATGCTGAGCACGCTTCTTTTCCTTCACTCTGCGGTCCAACTCATCCCAAACCATCTCAATTGGGTTGAGGTCGGGTGATTGTGGAGGCCAGATCATCTGATGCAGCACTCCATCACTCTCCTTCTTGGTCAAATAGCCCTTACACAGCCTGGAGGTGTGTTGGTTCATTGTCCTGTTGAAAAACAAATGATAGTCCCACTAAGCGCAAACCAGATGGGATGGCGTATCGCTGCAGAATGCTGTGGCAACCATGCTGGTTAAGTGTGCCTTGAATACTAAATAATTGACTGACAATGTCACCAGCATATATGTATATATAAAGGAAGAGAAGTTTAGGCCTAACTCCAAAGAGGAAGACGGAGGTAGAGATATGCCGGTGGCATGCTACGACACCGACAAGCATTTATTCATGTCAGATGGCTACTGCGTCTGCTATATAGATATAGACATACAGAAGACGGCTAATTCGTTAGTTTTTTATAAGAATATTTTGTATAAAGACAAGCATTATATTGTTAGATGATAAGAGTAACTCTGGTAGGCCTGAAACAGACTTTTTGTTCAGTGTAGCTAGCTGGGAAGGGCTCATCTTGAAGACTGACTGAACTGACTGAACCTGATCCCTTCATCGCCACTCTAAAGCTGCACAACATACGTTGTCCATTTGGGCACCAGGCGTGTCTGTATAGCCTCTGCCATTTCTTATGACCTATTTGGCTAATTCCTGTCAGCACTGGACATTTACTCTTTTGATGTCCCAGGCTCTTATAATGGAAAGCTATGGGTCCTATGTAATTCTAGGTCCCAGATTGCAATTCCTATGGCTTCCACTAGATGTCAACAGTCTTTGTCCATTGTTTCAGGCTTTTTTCTTCCAAAACGAGGAAGAATTTTGAGTTTTAGCACAAAGAGTCCCCGTGGAAAATCTGTCGGCGCGCGACAAATTAGCGCCTACTAATTTTCCTTTTCTATTGAACATACTTATTTCTGTATGAAATATTATAGTTTATTTACATTTTAGGGTACCTGAGGATTACATAGAAATGTAGTTTGACTTGTTTGAACAAAGTTTAGTGGTAGCTTTTTGGATTCCTTTGACTACATGTTGAACGAGTGGATTACTGAAATCAATGGCGCCAACTAAATTGACTTTTTGGGATATAAAGGATTTTATCTAACAAAACGACCATTCATGTTGTAGCTGGGACCCTTGGGATTGCAAACAGAGGAGGAATTTCAAAAGTAAGTGATTTATTTAATCTCTATTTGTGATTTTATGACGCATGTGCTGGTTGAAAAATATGTTGATGTGGGGCGCCTTCCTAAAACAGTCGCATGTTATGCTTTTGTAACAGGGTTATATTGGTGATTCCCCTTGCCACTTTATTGTTAAGCCAATGGGTTTTTGTTTTTAGTTTTGTCTTGCCTTCACCTACTCAACATGGCATCTTATTGGCTGGTTTGCGTAGCTTGCTTACGAGGGAGGATGTTTCAGTTAGAATCGTTCCAGTGAACAAGCACCAAACCAGCGTGCATGAGTGCAGAGTTGGATGGTGAGCCGTGCATTGCATGACGTGCAATTTCATGCTGTTTCTATCAGAATAAATCTCCACGACTGGTGCTACAAGTTGGAGTTCGTGTCGATGATTGATTGTACACAACGCAAGAAGAGTACTGTTACACTTTCACTGTAAATGTTTAATATTAAGATTATTGATTTGAATTGCGTGCCCTCCAATTTCACCAGATGTTGTCGACAGGCCTAGGCTTGTTAACAGCTTCTACCCCCAAGCCATACGATTACTGAACAGCTAATCAAAGGGCTACCCAGACCCCTCTTTTACGCTGCTGCTACTCTCTGTTCATAATCTATGCATAGTCACTTTAACTCTACCTACATCTACTTATTACCTCAATTACCTCAACTAACCGGTGCCCGCGCACATTGACTCTGTACCGGTACCCCCTGTATAAAGACTCGCTTGTTATTTTACTGCTGCTGTTTAATTATTTGTTACTTTTATTTTCTAGTTTCTATTTTTTACTTAACATTTTTTTCTTTTTTTCTTCTTAACTTCTTAAAGCATTGTTGGTTAAGGGCTTGTAAGTAAGCATTTAACTGTAAGTTCTACACCTGTTGTATTCGGCACATGTGACATACAATTTGATTTGATGATAATAACACCATTAATTGTCCTCTCACCTTCCAGGCCTTTTTTGTCATTTTTATGCCTGCTCTTCCTTAATCTTCCTTTTGTATGTATTTTTCACTCAACATTCTCAGACTATTGGAACTGGATCTGGATTGATTACTGGTTCTAAACCTCCCATGGAGGATCATCTTATGTACATGATATTATCATGGTGCAGTACATGAGGGTAGCCTGTCCTCTGAATTAAAACGGGGATTTGCTCAGATATTAGTTAAACTAAACTGAAAAGGCTTTTGAGAACTCAAACACTCAGTAAGATTAAATGTGGGGCCCCCCAACGGCAAACAGATAACGATTTGTATTTTATCTTTGTGATAAATTCTAGTTTCATCCTAACAAGCCCTCTGTTATACTGTCCCAATGATGATACAGTAATTTCAAAGCTAACAATTTGTGATGAGGGTATGTCCAGCCCTGCACTAATACTGTTACAGATGGCATCCTATTCCCAATATAATGCACTACTTTGACCACGGTCCATAGGGTGCCATTTGGAATGCAGACACAATCTGAGGGCAAATTTGACAGGCCAGTCAAACCCATCTCTTCCGAAGGACATTTACTGTATATCCCACTCCCCCTGAGTCTGCACTGTGGTCTTTATTCATTAGCCTGACAGTCAGATACTGTACTATATTCTTTTTTCACGGAAACTGTAAATTAGACCTGTAATGGATATTCTGCTTTTGGAATAGAGGGGTAATACCATATATCTAGCTGCCTCTGAATCTATGTCATAGAGGTATACAAGTATGGTATATAAATAGCATTTCACTTGGATATAAAAGCAATCCTGCTATACAGTAGGGTGTAAGTGCCTATGTCAGGAGCCCTGGCCTTTTCATCTATGGCTGTCTGCATCCCAAATGGCACCCTATTTCCTATGTAGTGCATTACTTTTGACCAAAGCCCATAGGGCTGTGGTCAAATGTAATGCCATTTGGGACACAACCTATCTCAATTTGCTTGGTTTGCCTGTTACCACTGCTGCCTGCGTCCACTGTCTTAAAGTGACCTCAGCTCTGTGAGGAGGCTGACCCACAGCACTCTGCAGCAAGCCCCTCTCTTAGGGAGAATACGGTAAAGCTCTCAGCACACAGATAGCAAGGCCAGTGGAGCACCTTTTCAGTCGTGCCTCAGTCAGATGTAGGTGAAGTCCTAGAGAGGTGGTGTCCACCTGGGCTGCTGTCCTGTGTGTCCTGGTGTTCTGGGCCTCCGTAGCCTGGAGGAGACTGAGACTGGACCAAGGGCTGCTTGGGGAGTATAGCGTGCCTTAACCCTCCCTGCTCTGGAGGCCAGGAGATGGAATAGGGACCCTTCATTAGTGAATGGGATGACACATTAGCCATTCTGATTGCTCCAGTACAGTAACAGAGCCTGTGGTCCTCCTCAGTTGGTGTGAGTGGTGCTGTGTTCTCTGTCTGGTATGGATCTGTTAAGGAGTATGAGACAGGTTAGAGGGGTGTTTTTGGATTCCGTCTGCGTCAAAGGGAGGCAGACAGGAGCACTGCAGCTGCTTCTTTCTCAGCTCAGTTGCATGGGGGGGATTTTCTCTTCCCTGTTCTCGTTTTGTCCTCCATGTGTTGCACTTGACGGTGAAGTAAAGCATATTTTGATACTGTATTTTATATAGAATAACATTTATTTAATGAGTCATTCAGAGATAGGTAAGAGACGACCAAGGCTGGAATATTTGGGCTCGATATCCTCTTAATGAAATTCACTTCAGGGGAGCTGACATTCACACTAATGGAGCGGTCATCTGCCCAAGTGATATATATGGCATATGTAATTAGATTTATCCCAGAAGAGCTTGTGATTCATTTTTAATATGTCTGAAATTACTTTAAATTATTCTAAAGGAGTATATTGAATTGAAAGTGCATGTGAATTCAAATTTTTGGGTTCCTCTTATTGAACTGTTGTGTGCGGGTGACTCAGGCCTGTTGCAGTGTGACAGCGAACCAAAGCCCAAAAATAAGGTTATTTTGCAAGACTGAGACTGAGTTTAAATGATAACTAACAGTGTGTGTGTGTTTCTTCCCCAGCGTGATGAGGCCATGAAGGAACTGATGACCCTACGGGGAGAGCTGGGTAAGTAAGTTCATCTCACAAGCCCTAAGGAGAAGTTGCCTTTAGATGCTGATCTTGGGACAGTTTAGCATTTTCTCCATTAATGGTTAAGATTGTGATTGGAGGAATTGAAGCTGATCCTAAATCTGTACCTCGGGTACACTTCACCCTGGCCAACTCTAACCACTCACCTCACAATACCTCTAAAGTTATACTATGTTCACTTTAGCTATCACTACGGCTAAATGCTACACAGATAGGGGCTCAATGCTACTCTGCTTTGTTTGTGCAGCACTTCTATGTAATAGTCAGCCCCATTATCTGAGCACTAGGCTCAAACCCAATCCGTCTGAAATGGTTGGACTGACGACAGTGGTCATGTCACTATGCAAAACTCAGGTTTTGCGTTGACAGTGATGTTGTGCTTTCAGCGTGTGCGGAGGAAGCACAGAAACCATCTTTTTGACCATCTTTAAAAAAAAAACGTTACCGCCATGACTATAAATGAGTGTAATAATGACATAAACAGTGAGTTTGCTGTTCTTTGGCAGGCACTGTTACAAGCCAGTCCTCCTATTACTTGTGTTCCCTCTTCCTTCCCTCTGTAATTAGATCCTACCCTGGTTAATTTGTTCCGTCCTCCACCAAGGAGAGAATGGGAAGCCTAGACCAGACACACTGGAGCAGGGGTGTGTGTTTGCTTTATTATCCCCTCTGTTCTGAGTGGTCGATGTGTCTCTGATGCAGCATGTTCCATGTTCCCCTGGAGGTCCTTAGGTTGGCCCCCGGCCCACATAGAGGCTGTTTCCAGCCGGCTTGGACGGAGTGGGCCCCCTGTGCTGGAATGCCAAACCACCTGAGGCCTTGGGAGAGCAGTGGAGACAAGGACACACACACTGCACATACACACACACACACACACTGGAGTGGCCTTTGACACACCCCTCATGGCCTTGCTGTGGTTTATGGGCTGGTCTATTACGGCTCCATCTCTGTTCTGATCCAATGGGGCTGCAATGGTCTGACTGGGGATAGTGTGGCTCCACTCCTCCTTCCATATTTGTGGTTAGACGACATGCCTCAGCCTTGGGACCAGCACATGACTCCTCTTTCCCATTATGCCCAGTGTATTAGCTTCTTAGCACATTATTTATGCCAGTGAGAGTTTAAGACCCCCAGAGTACTCTACAGACAGACCCACTGGGGCTGTTGGTGCATGGTACTACTGTACAGGGCATGGGGGGAGGGGAGGGATGGAAAGACCACAAGGTATTTGTCCTGAGCCCAACACTTGCAGTCAGTGGTTGCATTCCTAATGGCAACCTATTTCTTATATAGTGCACCACTTTTGACCAGAGGTCAAGTGTACTATGTGGGGAATAGTGTGCCATTTTGGACACAGTCAGTTTTCATTACCCTCTCAGACAGTATTCAGTATTCCGCCTAGCCGGTGTGGGCTTGTTTCCCCAATGATGTCACCACTCCACGTAAAGTGGCTGGCTAATTATAGTGTACTGCATTGTCTGATTGGTTCACCGCCAGATTCATGATATACTACCATTTAGTACTATTACTCTTATATCACTGAAAAAAAATATAAATTCAACATGCAACAATTTCAAATATTTCAGGCTGTTGATTGTGGCCTGTGGAATGTTGTCACACTCTTCAATGGCTGTGCGAAGTTGCTTTATAATGGCAGGAACTGGAACACGCTGTCCTACACTTCGATCCAGAGCATACTAAGGGTGACATATCTATGGGTGATATATCTGGTGAGTATTCAGGCCATGGAAGAACTGGGACATTTTTAGCTTCCAGGAATTGTGTATATATCCTGCGACAAAGGGCAGTGCATTGTCATGCCGAAACATAAGGTGAGGGTGGCGGATGAATGACACGAAAATGGGCTTCAGGATCTCGTCACGGTGTCTCTGTGCATTCAAATTCAACCAATCATGCTATTTTGTTAGTTTTTTTGCGTTGTTTGTAACTTGTTTTCTACGTAATGTTTCTGCCACCGTCTCTGTTTCTGCCACAAGCTCTGAACCCTTTCACCTGGATCATCGCATCTAGCTAGCTGCTATCCAAGTGGCTATCCCCTGGCTAACGTCTCTGTCCCGAAGCAAGCACCAGTGAGCCTGGAATTAGCCTCGCGCTAGTCCCATCTCCCGGCTAGCTGAAGAGGACCATCAGCCACTCCTTGGGCTACAATACCTATTTTGCCAATTGGCCTGGACCCTTTTACTGCCTACACGGAGCCCTGTCAATCCAACATGCCCGGCGTAACCGTCCGAGGGGGCTACAACAACAGACTTCTTCCATCGCGACGTCCCCCTAAGGCCCATCTGCTAGCCTGCTAGCCCCGGTCCGCTAGCTGTCTGAACCGCAATGTCTCCAGCTCGCCTAGCCTCCCACTGGTCCCTATGATCACACGGCTACGCATGCCTCTCCGTAATGTCAATATGTCTTGTCCATTGCTGTTTTGGTTAGTGATTATTGTCTTATTTCACTGTAGAGACTCCAGCCATGCTCAATACGCCTTAGCTAGTCCGTTTGTTTCACCTCCCACACATGCAGTGACCTCACCTGGTCTAAATGATGTCTCTAGAGACAAAACCTCTCTCATCGTCACTCAATGCCTCGGTTTACCTCCACTGTATTCACATCCCACCATACCCTTGTCTGTACATTATGCCTTGAATCTATTCTTCTGTGCCCAGAAACCTGTTATTTTTTTCCGAACGCACTACAAGACCAGTTCTTATAGCCTTTAGCCGTACCCTTATCCTACTCCTCCTCTGTTCCTCTGGTGATGTGGAGGTTAATCCAGGCCCTGCAGCGCCTAGCTCCACTCCCATTCCCCAGGCGCTCTCATTTGTTGACTTCTGTAACCGTAAAAGCCTTGGTTTCATGCATGTTAACATTAGAAGCTTCCTCCCTAAGTTTGTTTTACTCACTGCTTTAGCACACTCTGCCAACCCGGATGTCCTAGCCGTGTCTTAATCCTGGTTTAGGAAGGCCACCAAAAATCCTGACATTTCCATCCCTAACATTTTCTGACAAGATAGAACTGCCAAAGGGGGCGGAGTTGCAATCTACTGCAGAGACAGCCTGCAGAGCTCTGTCATACTATCCAGGTCTGTGCCCAAACAATTCGAGCTTCTACTTCAAAAATCCACCTTTCCAGAAACAAGTCTCTCACCGTTGCTGCATGTTATAGACCACCTTCTTCCCCCAGCTGTGCCCTGGACACCATATGTGAATTGATTGCCCCCCACCAATCTTCAGAGCTCGTACTGTTAGGTGACCTAAACTAGGACATGCTTAATTCTTAGGGAGCAGTGGGGCGCTGTTGCCCCCCCTTCCGACAACATCCGGAAAAATGCAGAGCGCCAAATTAGTTTTGTTCAGTAATCCACCTGCTCAAAGGCGTTCATCCATGCAGACAAACAAAATCCCAAAAGTACCGGTAAAGTTCGTAGAAACAAGTCAAACAGCATTTCTAATCAATACTCAGATACCCTAATATGAATATAAATGCTAATATTTCAGACGGAATATAGCCTGTTGAATAGAAAAGAAAAATAGCTAAGAGCGCGCTCACTATCATGCACGTAAACCATAACAGGACACTTGACGAGACCTCAGGAAGAACAGCTCTTACTCCTTGGTTATTCAAGATAATAGCCTTAAACCTTGTCTAAAGACTGTTGACATCTAGTGGAAGCCATAGGTACTGCAATCTGGGAGCTGGATCCCCCTCCTTTCCATAGCATGTCAAAGGGAAAAGTGTCACCTCACAGAATCGCATTTTCCGGATTGATTTTTCGGGTTTTCGCCTGCCAAATCAGTTCTGTTATACTCACAGACATTATTTTAACAGTTTTAAAAACTTCAGAGTGTTTTCTATCCAATACTACTAATTATGTGCATATCCCAGTTTCTGGGCCTGAGTAGCAGGCATTTTACTTTGGGCACGGCAGACTCTCCAAACCTCCGAACACTGCCGCCGCTCCCTAACAGGTTTTAACACCCCGGCTGTCCTACAATCTAAGCTAGTTGCCCTCAATCTCACACAAATTATCAAT
>QNTS01000579.1:94347-116721 GCA_003317085.1 Hucho hucho
TGTTACTCAATTAAATTAATCATGTAACAGTTTACTCATTAGGAAATTGGGGCACCACGGGAAAAGTTGTTTAACGAGTTACCATGTCCCAAATTAAACTCTAAAGATATATAGATATCTCTTACATCAATAACAGTCACTTATTAATCATTACCTCATATCAGTCTCATTCTGAACATCGTAGACCTTTTGAATCCGCAAGAACCCCAGCCTTTCTGATTATTCAGTTCTACACAAATGTATTTAATTATTTATTTACAAGCTAACTAAATAATAACACAGAATACACACACACACTTACATGAGATAAAAGTCCCTAGTGGACTGACAAGATATGGCGGCTTGTTACACATATGGAGAGGGAGGGGTAGGTAAAAAGAGGGAGAGACAAAGAGAGACAACACTTTGATACATTTGGAAGCTACCCTCAAAGTAATAAAAATACTTTGGTCACGAACCACCGCTCATTTGGGTAAGAAATGCAATGTGTTTATGTGTAGATGTCTTTGTCCGTTATCCCTCGGAAACCAATCGATCCTTCTATGAGGAAGGGGCTGGATGGTTGCAAGGCTCTGGTTGTCCACCAGAGGTCACAATGTCCTTCTTAGTTGTTCGAACATATACTTCAGATGCACCAATGGTTGTCTGAGATGGGATTCTGTAGCCACCGCTCCACGCTTTCTGGTCTGGTAGTTTTAGCCATTCGTAATGTCCGGCTCACACCGTTCATCTGCTGGTCTGATATGTTAAAACTTCTTAGGGATCGTTGGCACGCTAGCGGTCCACCTACGACAACATCCGGTGAAATGCAGAGTGCCAAATTCAAATTACAAAAATAGTCATATTAAACATTCATGAAAATACAAGTGTTGTACACCATTCAAAAGCGTAGAATCTTGGTAATCGAACCGCGTTGTCGGATTTACAATAGGCTTTACGGCAAAAGCAGAACATTTGATTGTCTGAGGACAGCGCCCCACTTCCAACATATTATTCAAACCAGCCAAGGCGTTACAAAATCAGAAATAGCGATATAATAAATCACTTACTCTTGAAGATCTTCCTCTGGTTGCAATCCCACGGGTCCCAGGAACACAAAGAATGGTTGTATTGTTCGATAAAGTTCTTCTTTATATCCCAAAAAGTCTGTTTAGTTGGCACCTTTGAGTTCTGTAATCCAGTCTTCAACATGCAGACAAAGAAATCCCAAAAGTACCGGTAATGTCACGTCCTGGCCATAGAGAGCCCTCTGGGTTCTCTATGGTGCTTTAGGTCAGGAGGTGACTAGGGGGGTTTTTCTATGTTGGAATTTCTATGTTGGTTTTGTGTATGGTTCCCAATTAGAGGCAGCTGATTATTGTTACCTCTAATTGGGGATCATACTTTGATAGTCTTTTTCCCACCTGTGTTTGTGGGATATTGTGTTTTGTTAGTGCACTGTGAGCGCTACGTTTGGTCCGATCAGTTGTTCTCTTTATTGTTTTGTATATTCCACTGAAGAATAAATATGTGGAATTCCATGCACGCTGCGCCTTGGTCCATTTATTACGATGATCGTGACAGGTAAAGTTCGTCCAAACCAGTCAAATGATGTTTCTAATTAATCCTCAAGTTGTCAAATATCTAAATAATAATATAGGAAAGACAAATAACGAGGAGCGCCCAAAAATGTAGTGTCCTTTTCCTCAGCCACTTGGTAGAATAATAAGTTCTTGTTCGTTTTTCAAAAAACAAGCCTGAAACCATGTCTAAAGACTTTTGACATCTAGTGGAAGCCATAGGAACTGCAATCTGGGAGCTAATTCCCTCTAAAGTCAATAGCAAGTCAATGGAAAGACAGTGACCTAAAAAAAGCACATTTCCGGATGGATTTTTCTCGGGTTTTCACCTGCCATATCAGTTCTGTTATACTCACAGACATTATTTTAACAGATTTAGAAACGTCAGTGTTTTCTATCCAAATCTACCACTTATATACATATCCTAGCTTCTGGGCCTGAGTAACAGGCAGTTTACTTTGGGCACGTCAGACTCTGCCCCCTAGCCCTAAGAGATTCATTCATAGCGAGTCCTTTTAACCTCTCTGCGCTAGGTGGGACGGTCACGTCCCACATCTACAACATCCGGTGAAATTGAAGGGCGCCAAATTCAAATTACAGAAATACTCATTTCAAACATTCATGAAAATACAAGTGTTGCGCACAATTCAAAAGCTTAGAATCGTGTTAATCTAACAGCGTTGTCAGATTTCAAAAAGGCTTTACGGCGAAAGCAGAATATTTGAGTGTCTGAGGACAGCGCCACGCACACATATTCAATTAGCATAATAGCATAACCAAGCAGAGGTGTCACAAAACTCAAAAATAGCATAAAATACATCGCTTACCTTTGAAGATCTTCATCTGATGGCATATCCAAGCGTCCCGGTTACACAATAAAAGGTCCTTTTGTTCGATAAAGTCCCTCTTTATATCCATAAAGCTCCGTTTGGTTGGCGCGTTTTGTTCAGTAATCCACCTGCCCAAAGGCGTTCATCCATGCAGACAAACAATATCCCAAAAGTACCGGTAAAGTTCATTGAAAAAAGTCAAACAGCGTTTGTAATCAATACTCAGATACCCTAAAACTGAATATAAATGATTATATTTCAGATGGAATATAGCCTGATAAATAGAAGAGAAAAAGAGCTGAGAGCGCGTTGACTGTTACGCGCGAAATCCATAATAGGACACTTGACGTGACCTCAGGAAGAACTTCTCTAATTCCTTGGTTTTTTAAGATAAAAGCTTGAAACCTTTTTCCATTCCCCTGTATAACCAATAGGCCTTCAACTGAAAACTGGTCACCTCAAAAAATCCCACTTCCTGGATGGATTTTGCTCGGGTTTTCACCTGCCATATCAGTTCTGTTATACTCACAGACATTATTTTAACAGTTTTATAAACTTCAGAGTGTTTTCTATCCAAAGCTACTAATTATATGCATATCCTAGCTTCTGGGCCTGAGTAACAGGCAGTTTACTTTGGGCACGTTATTCATCCGAACTTCAAAATACTGCCCCCTAGCTCAAACAGGTTAAGCACTCTGGTCAGAAAGGTGGTTCGATCACACTCACACGCTCTTCTGACCTCATTAGGGGCGTGGCTTAGTTAATGTGCAACAGACATAAAAAAACATTATCTCATTAGAAGACTAAAATCTAATTTCTATCTTTTCAAAAATACTCTCTTACTTAATCATATATTTCATACAACATTTAGATGTAAACTTGATAGATAGAATATGTACACTTTCCGAGTTACAGTTATTCCCTTATACCATCCTTAATGACATCACAAAATAATAAACAATATGACATGATTATTCTTTAGATCCCCACGGACCATTCTTAACATTCCTGTCTTATGAATATTGTTCCAATGTTCAATCTTTGTCTGTTAGAATTTTTGGGTGACAAAATGTCTCTGTAACAAAGGAATTCCAATCTTGCTACTAGAGAGCCATAGGGAGAGTTTCCCTTCCGGCCTAATTTATGACAGGTTGTGAAGGTGTCATAAAACCGGCCCAGCCCCACTTTCCTCTCCTGTGGGAGAGAGGGTGTCTCTGGCTATCTGTCAGCCATTTCAAGCTGATCCAAGGCCTTAGATTGTCAGAAAGGAGAAAGTCATGAAGAAGACACAGAGTTACCTCTGCTGCAGAGGATACATTTATTAGAGTCAACTGCATCTCAGATTGTAGCCCAAATAAATGCTTCACAGAGTTCAAGTAACAGACACATCTCAACATCAACTCTTCCGAGGAGACCGCATTAAATCAGGCCTTCATGATCGAATTGTTGTAAAGAAACCACTACTTAAGGACACCAATAAGAAGAAGAGACTTACTTGGGCCAAGAAACATGAACAATGGACATTAGACAAGTGGAAATCTGTCGTTTGGTCGGATGAGTCCAAAATTGAGATTTTTGTTCCAACCGCCATGTCTTTGTGAAACGCAGAGCAGGTGAATGGATGATCTCTGCATGTGTGGTTACCACCGTGAAGCAGGGAGGAGGAGGTGTGATGGTGTGGGGATGCTTTTCTCGTGACACTGTCTGATTTATTTAGAATTCAAGGCACAGTTAACCAGCATGGCTACCACAGCATTCTGCAGCGATACGCCATCCCATCTAGTTTGCGCTAAGTGGGACTATCATTTGTTTTTCAACAGGACAATGACGCAACACACCTCCAGGCTGTGTAAGGGCTATTTGACCAAGAAGGAGAGTGATGGAGTGCTGTATCAGATAACCTGGCCTCCACAATCATCCGACTTCAACCCAATTTAGATGGTTTGGGATGAGTTGGACCGCAGAGTGAAGGAAAAGCAGCCAACAAGTGCTCAGCATATGTGGGAACTCCTTCAAGACTGTTGGAAAAGCATTCCAGGGGAAGTTGGTTGAGAGAAAGCCAAGAGTGTGCAAAGCTGTCATCAAGGCAAAAGGATGCTACTTTGAAGAATCTAAAATCAAAAATATATTTTGATTTGTTTAACACTTTTTTGGCCTTGCATTTTAGGTTATTGTCCTGCTGAAAGGTGAATTCATATCCCAGTGTCTTGTGGAAAGCAGACTGAAACAGGTTTTCCTCTAGGATTTTGCCTGTGCTTAGCTCCATTCCATTTATTTTCATCCTGAAAAACTCAGTCCTTAACAATTACAAGCATACCCATAACATGATGCAGCCACCACTTTGCTTGAAAATATGGAGAGTGGTACTCGGTAACGTGTTGGATTTGCCCCAAATCTAACACTTTGTATTCAGGACAAAACGTTTATTGTTTTGCCACATCTTTTGCAGTATTACTTTATTGCCTTGTTGCAAACAGGATGCATGTTTTGGAATATTTTTATTCTGTACAGGATTCCTTATTTTCACTCCACCCTCAGTTTTCTCCTATCACAGCTACTATACTCTGTAACTGTTTTAAAGTCACTGAAATCCCTGAGCGGTTTCCTTCTTCTCCGGCAACTGAGTTAGGAAGGACGCCTGTGTCTTTGTAGTGACTGGGTGTACTGATATACCATCCAAAATTCACTATGCTCAAAGGGGTAGTCAATGTCAATGTCAATAGGTGCCCTTCTTTGCGAGCCATTGGAAAACCTCCCTGGACTTTGTGGATGAATCTGTGTTTGAAATTCACTGCTCGACTGCAACTTATTATGTCCCTTGTTAAGCATATTTTTACTCAAAAAGTATGTGGACACCCCTTCATATTAGTGGATTCAACTATTTCAGCCACACCTGTTGCTGATTGGTTGATAAAATCGAGCACACAAGCCATGTAATCTCCATAGACAAACATCGGAAGTAGAATGGCCCATACTAAAGAGCTCAGGTGACTTTCAACGTGGCACCGTCATAGCATCCTATCTTTCCAACAAGTCAGTTTGTGAAATTTCTGCCCTGGTAGAGCTGCCCCAGTCAACTGTAAGTCAACTGTAATTGCAGTGGAAGCGTCTAGGAGCAACAACAGCTCAGTCGCGAAGTGATAGGATACACAAGCTCACAGAGCGGGACTGCAAAGTGCTGAAAAATCATGTCTTCGTTTGCAACACTCACTACTGAGTTCCAAACTGCCTCTGGAAGCAACGTCAGCACAATAACTGTTTGTCGGGAGCTTCATGAAATATGTTTCAATGGCCGAGCAGCCTAAGATCACCATGCGCAATGCCAAGCGTCACCTTGATCTGTTTCACCTGCCTTTGTGCTTGTCTCCACCCCCCACCAAGTGTCTCCCATCTCCCCTTATTATCTCCTGTGCATTTATACCTGTGTTTTCTGTTTGTCTGTTGCCAGTTCGTTTTGTTCGTCAAGCCTACCAGCGGTTTTCCCCATGCTCCTGTCTTTTCCATAGTTCCTGTTTTCTAGTTTTCCCGGTTTTGACCATTCTGCCTGCCCTGACCCTGAGACTGCCTGCTGTTCTGTACCTTTTGGACTCTGGTCTGGATTACTGACTTCTGCCTGCCATTGACCTGTCGTTTAGTAATAAACTTTTGTTACTTTGACACTGTCTGCACCTGGGTCTTCCCTAAAACGTGATAGGAGTGGCGTAAAGCTCAGCGCTATTGGACTCGAGCAGTGGAAACGCATTCTCTGGAGTGATGAATCATGCTTCACCATCGGGCAGACTGAAGGATGCCAGGAGAACACTACCTGCCTGAATGCATAGTGCCAACTGTAAAGTTTAGTGGAGGAGGAATAATGGTTTGGGGATGTTTTTCATGGTTCTTGCTAGGCCCCTTTATTCCAGTAAAGCGAAATCTTAACACCACAGCATACAATGACATTCTAGACGATTCTGTGCTTCCCACTTTGTGGCAACAGTTTGGGTAATGCCATTTCCTGTTTCAGCATGACAATGTCCCTGTGCACAAAGCGAGGTCCATACAGAAATGGTTTGTCGAGATCGGTTTGGATGAACTTGGCTGGCCTGCACAGAGCCCTGACCTCAACCCCATCAAACACCTTTGGGATGAATTGGATCGCTGACTGCGAGCCAGGCCTAATCACCAAACATCTGTGCACGACCTCACCAATGCTCTTGTTGCTGAATGGAAGCAAGTCCCCAACATAACACACACACACACCCACACACACCTGTGGCCCAAACTAAGAAGAGAAGAGGATGAATGAACAATGAAGTTGAGCAAGCAAGACTTGTGTGTGAATAATGTGACAAAGGTGATTTCAAGGCGTAGAATATCATGACAACAAATTGAAAGATTGCGTCATACAATCAGCTAGATTCAAATTATTTTAATCCCTTAGTTGTCTGTTTGACCGCCCTCTTCCGCCTGCAACATGAAAAAGGCTGATCGTGCTGCAATGATCTCTATGTGAAATAGTCAATTTATGTTTGATCCGATTATGTGGTCGGAGGCACCTTATGGATGGTGTGACGCAATTGCGGAGGGCTCCATATAGCATTGACATGTTTGGTTGACGGTAGGTAAGGGGGGGAGGTCCTGTATAATAACAAACACACTTCCTTGACAACTACCTTCACAACAGCTCTGTGCTGCTCGGCAAAGCACAAGAAGTATGAATGCCCTAACTTCTGCAGAGGCGATATCACCGTAAATGCTGCACATCCAATGCAGATCTCAGATTGACCATGTAGTGCCTTTAATTCAGCCCTCTGCCCCTATGAAATGCTACTCCAAGCTACTCCATAGCTAGCCTAGTGAAAAATGAAGGGCACCGCCACTGATCAGGAACGTAGGGTTCTAAGAGGTAGGCTAAATTATTTGCTCATTGGTGAAATACCCGGCTATCAAACATCCCCACCCACTTTTTAGGCCTGCCATACATTTATTTGCACGCAGGCAAATTTGCCTACTTTTTATGTGTGATAAGGATGTGTGACAGGACAGAGAAACCAGACGCATGTCCACAAGCTCACAAAATACCTTTTCTTTTTATTATAAGAAATTTAAAAAACTCAATCAGAATGGCTACTACATGTAGCCTATTTCGAAACATATGGCCAGAGAGAAGTCAAAGGATCCAAGAAGTCAGGCTATTGTTTATCATATCCAAAATAAATATATGCCTTTGTGTGTGTAGGTGATAGTTGGCTAAATTAAGGATAAATATAGCCGAAATATTCAGGCTTTGTCATGATCTGTGATCCAAATAGTCTGGGAAGTTTTCTGTTCCATTTAGACTATAGATTATGCATACACAACTGCACTGAAATGAATAGCCTGATCCACCCTCCTGAAAATCAAAAATGTGTTTCTGTTCCCTCCATGGATAGACCTACCATTTCTATTTTTTTGGTCTTTTGCTAGAGGCATTTCCAACCACTAACAGAGTATTCTTAATTCCAGAGTATTTAAAACAACCGAATAATGACACTTGCTTTAGGCTATATTTAAAATCCAATGTTTTGATAGGCCTATAGGCCTACCTACCAATAACTCATGTTGAGGCTGAGCAAGACCTTCCATAGGCTAGTACAGGGTTCTCTTTCAGTCAACTCAGTTCAACATCTCACTATGGGACACACCCCCTCTTTTGCAGGTAATTGGTTGAAGCCTTATTCAATCAGAGCTTTGTGGGTTTATTTAACATCCTGCACTGCTCTGGTTTCCTCATTCTTCGCCTCTTCACAAGTCTATTTGGTTACCATCTGCTTACTAGCCCGTTTAGCAGCTTTCTTCAGAAAACTAGCTCTCAACTTAACTGTTCCTTTCAGTGTGGGTTACCACACCACCACAGAGTGTTGAGTGGCTTATTTCCTATTTTCAGGAATTCTGCTAACTTCAGCTTCACTTTACAGAGTGAAGTTACCTCAGTTAGCTTGTTAGCAGTGCTTTTTGTCATTAGCAAGCTACAGTAAACCTGTTGCCTACTCACAATTGGCGTTGTTAGAAAGCTAGCTCCACTACTTTGGCAGAGCGAAGTACATGGAAAGTATTGCCCAGGCCTCGTCCTTGCTCGAGGACGACTCTGTTGATAACGAAGTCCCAGAGGAGGGAGAAGCTACTCAGGCATCCCCTCCGTCTATGCTTCAGGCTGATTCCGAGAACCCCCACCTTTCCCAGGAGGCAGACCTTAATTCTGACGAATCCGGAAATGAGGACGATGGCATTTGCCACATCAGGCAAAGCCCTTTAGCCAGGATATGGATTACGGCCCTGAAGATTTGCTCCCCTCTGCTCTATTTGTGCTACGCAGCCAGACTGAAGAGGTAGGGCAGGAGTCAATAACTAACCTCCCCTTCTTTGAGGCAATCTGACACGCTGCCATCAAACTTGATTTTCAGTACCCCACGCTTCTCCCACCTTCCAAGACTAGGATGGAGGGAAAGATCCTGAATAGACAGATCGATCCCACCAAACTGTTTGAACCAGCCATATCGGAGATCCAGGCTAGGTTCGAGTGCAAGAAAAAGGAAACTGAGGCAGTGGGCTTCCTGTTACCACGGAAACAAAGCCCGAAGCCCATGTTCGCCCAGGTCTTCAACATGAGGCCTCCCTCCCAGAATTGGAGGATCTCTAAGAAGCCTCAGCAGCTGTCTCCGGCAGCTCCGACCGAGGAACAGACACAGTCCGCTCCCCAACAACGTGGTGCCTAAGGGCACAGGCGTCACTCTGAGCAACGAGCATCAGAGACCCCCTTGGGCTCCGTCCGGAGGGAAGGGGTAGAAGCGGCACACCTAGCGTAAGGTGCGGGGGCTTGAGGAGCTAGCAGAGGTGCTCCAACCCCGACGACCAGAGTCTCCAATGGAAGTTCTGCGTCAGGTCACACAAGCACGTTTACACACGGAGCACAGGAGCCCCACACGGAGCACAGGAGCCCCACACCTCAATACCCATAAGCCCTCATTGGGGTGGGTCAACACCACTGTTACCCAAGTTCTGTTCTCAAATAAAGAGTTCCCATTACATCCAGGCCCACGGGCTGAGGGTGATGGTTCAGAATTTTCCAATGCAAAATAATCAACCTCTCGAGGGCATCCTTGTCCGGGTATGCCCCATCCTGGATTTACGGCACCTCAACAAGCATCTGAGAGTCTACAGATTTAGAATGCTAACGCATCGCATGCTGTTAGATTCAATTCTGTGGAACGAGTGGTTCACCACAGTAGACCTCATTGATGCGTATTTCCACATCAGAGTTTATCCTGCACACATTTCTAAGGTTCGCCTTCAAGGGCATAGCCTATGAATATCTCAGCTTACCAATCGGTCTGTCCCATGCCCCACGGACATTCATGAAGTGTGCCAAAGCTGCCCAGTCCCCCTACGGGAGAGAGGCTTAAGGGTTATGACTGTGAGGTCACTCTAGGCTTATAGAGCGATGGATTTTCGCCAGGCAACAACAGTCACTTACTGGATGTGTCTGAAGCTTCTTGGGCTCATGGCCTCCATGATTGTGGTAGTTCCTGTGGTAGCTTGGTCTCCTCCTCATGAGAGACTTCCAGCATTGGGTGACCTCACTCCGCCTGGACTCGCCTCTCCACCGGCACAGGCACGTGCTTCTCTCTGCAAAGTGTCTATCGGCAATGCTGGAGAGACCCATCCCTCTTGATGCGGGGCTGCCCTAATGGGAGAGTCTTCACGAGCAAAGTAGTGATAACAGATGCATCACTACAGGGATGGGGGGCAGTCCACGAAGGGCGTACGGTGAACTTTGTATGGTCAGGCTCTATGAATACAGCCCATGTCAATGTTCGAGAGGTGGTGTAAGAGACGTGAGTTGGTCTCCTTTCAGTGTTCCATCCCTACCGTTTTCTCTTTCCTACAGGAATTGCTCGACAAGGGCAAGGCCTTTTCCATCGTTAAGGTCTACTTGGCGGCAATTTCAGCCAGCCATGTAGGACTAGGTGAGATGAATGTCGGGGCTCACCCCCTGGTTCGTTGTGTTGTGAAGGGAGTGCGCTGCCTCCTTCCGGTCTACAAGCCTTTGCCCCATCATGGGACTTGGCACCGGTTCTGGATGCACTTACAGGCAATCTTTTTATACCCCTGGAGACAGTGGATCTTAAAACTCTGTCTTATAAGACAACCCTGTTGCTCGCCTTGGCTACACAAAGTGCGTTAGCAACCTAGATGTACTTTCGGTTCATCCTTCATGCACTCAGTTTGCCCCAGACTACTCCACGGTTATGATACGTCCTAACGCCGCGTTCATTCCGAAGGTCATTCCCATGACTTATAGTAGTCAAGCCACGGACCTCTTTCCCTTCCACCCTCTGCCGTTCTCTTCTCCAGAGCAGTGGTGCCTTAACACATTGTGTCCGGTGCACGCACTGCGCATCTACCTGGACAGGTCTAGGCCATTCTGGAGTTGTGACCAACTGTTTGTTTGCTTTTCCAACCTTGCACAGGGTAGGGCTTTGTCCAGACAATGCCTCTCCCATTGGGTAGTGGAGGCCATCGCCAAGGTGTACAGTTCTCGGGGATTGCAGTTTCAACTGGGTGTCCGGGCACATTTCACTAGAGGAATTGCCAAGTCATGGGCACTGTTCAGAGGCATCTCCGTCTTAGAGATTTGCGCAGTGGCTAATTGGGCTTCCCCTCACACATTTGTGAGGTTTTATCGCCTGGACTGAGCCCTCCCTAGCGCACACAGTCCTTGGTGCTGGAGCTGAGTAGGATGGATCAGGCAATCATTTCTGCATTGTCTACTAGCCCCAAAGTCGGTCCTGGGGCCCACCTGGGTGCATGTTTTGTTTTTTTCCATACCACTACACAGCTGATTCAAATAATCAAACCTTGATGATAAGTTGGTTATTTGAATCAGCTGTGTAGTGCTAGGGAAACCCTGGGCTAGTAGACTATGCAGAAATCATTGCATTAATCATTGTTATAGCCTAGATCGCTTTATATAATCTGGACCGTTGTTTTTTCTCACAACGTATAAGCCAACACAAAGGGTAGCCTATGCTAAGGGTAGCCTATGCTAAGCCCTTCTATAAAAAGGGTTATATCCTCACACACACCCTTAAATTCAAGCCCTGCATTTAACCATAACACTTCAAGTGCTCCACAGAAATGTATAACATGTAGCCTAAGGAGTGCATGGTGACAGTGATTGCGTCTGTCAAAGAGGGAAACCTAGGCTACCTTCCTCTTATTCAACGAAGCCCTCGTGTCCATATTGATTTTATAATTAGACTTATATCCACACAGTAATGGTGGCTGCAAATCAACTAGCTTAATCTTTTTTACAGCCTTGAGGTGATAGGCCTATTTTAGCTAAATCCACAAATTAAATTGATTAGACTACTCTGCCAATTAAAAATATTAAAAAAATGCACAAAAAAATATGTGAACCCTTTGGAATTACCCAGATTCCTGCATAAATTGGTCATAAAATTTGATCTGATCTTCACAACAATAGACACACACAGTCTGCTTAAACTAATAACATACAAACAATTACACGTGTTCATGTCTTTATTGAACACACCGTGTAAAAATTCACAGTGCAGGGTGGGAAAAGTATGTGAACCATTGGATTTAATAACTGGTTGACCCTCCTTTGGCAGCAATATCCTCAACGAAACGTTTTCTGTATTTGTGGATCAGACCTGCACAATAGTCAGGAGGAATTTTGCTCTCTTTTCTTTAGAAAACTGTTTCAGTTCAGCAATATTCTTGGGATGTCTGGTGTGAACCGCACTCTAAATCGGGTTGAGGTCAGGACTCTGACTGGGCCACTCCAGAAGGTGTATTTTCTTCTGTTGAAGCCATTCTGTTGTTGATTTACTTCTGTGTTTTGGGTCGTTGCCCTGTTGCATCACCCAACTTCTGTTGAGCTCCAATTGGTGGACAGATAGCCTTACAAATGTCTTGCTAAACTTGGGAATTCATTTTTCCGTAGATGATAGCAAGCTGTCCAGGCCCTGAGGCAGAAAAGCAGCCCCAAACCATGATGCTCCCTCCACCATACTTTATAGTTGATGTTGGTCTGCTGTGCCTTTTTTTCTCCACACAGTGTTGTGTGTTCCTTCCAAACAACTCAACTTTAGTTTCATCTGTCCACAGAATATTTTGCCAGTAGTGCTGGAACATCCAGGTGCTCTTTTGCGAACTTCAGACGTGCAGCAATGTTTTTTTTTGGAATGTCTTCTTCCGTGGTGTCCTCCCATGAACACAATTCTTGTTTTGTGTTTTACATATCGTAGACTCGTCAGCAGAGATGTTAGTATGTTCCAGAGATTTCTGTAAGTCTTTAGCTGACACTCTAGGATTCTTCTTAACCTCATTGAGCATTCTGCGCTGTGCTCTTGCAGTCATCTTTGCAGGACGGCCACTCCTAGGAGAGTAGCAACAGTGCTGAACTTTCTCAATTTCTAGACAATTTGTCTTACCATGGACTGATGAACATCAAGGCTTTTAGAGATACTTTTGAGTTTGAGTTTGAGTTTATTTTTACAGGGACAGTGCACATTAATCAACGTTTCAGTAAAAGTGCCGGTTTTAGCCAGCCGGCTCATTTTCAACCGCAGTCCCTGGGCAGGTTATTAAAAACAATTACAATACAGACAATCAATGAGCACATGCAGAGCAACATAGGACAAGCAAGACATAGCATGCAGACAGAGCAACATAGCACGAAAAAAGTGACACTTTCCAGCTTTATGCAAGTCAACCATTCGTAATCTTGGGCCTTTGAGATCTCTTTTGTTCGAGACATGGTTCACATCAGGCATTGCTTCTTGCGAATAGCAAAATCAAATTTTGTGAGTGTTTTTATAGGGCAGGGAACCTCTAACCAATATCTCCAATCTCATCTCATTGATTGGACTCCAGGTTAGCTGACTCCTGACTCCAATTAGCTTTTGGAGAAGTCATTAGCCTAGGAGTTCACATACTTTTTCCAACATACACTGTGAATGTTTAACTTCTTAGGGAGCAGCGCATGAGGTGACCGTTTTGGAGACCCTGGCGTGCCCAAAGTAAAATGCCTCCCATTCAGGCCCAGAAAATAGGATATGCACATATTTAGTACCATTGGATAGGAAACACTCAGAATTTTCTAAAAGTGTTAACCATTTGTCTGTGAGTAAAACAGAACGGATATGGCAGGCGAAACCCCGAGGAATTTCTGTCCTGGAAAAAGTGGTTTTGACACATTGCTGATTTGGAACCCCTCCCTTATGAAAATGCCCTTATAAGGGCATATGAATGCAGTACCTATCGCTTCCTCTGGATGTCAACAGTCTCGAGACAGTGTTCCGATTTTTTTTTGATGCTATTAGAGCAGAGAAGAAGAGGAATCAGGAAGTGTCCCCAGAGATGTCAATAGAAGAGGACGCGCGCTCTCGCCAGGCGCGCTCTGTGTTTTTTTCCTTTCTTATAGCCCAGTTTATATTCCGGTTGAAATATTATGCTATTTCTACATAAAAGTGTTCCTAAGGATACATTTAAAATGATGTTTGATTGTTCTTGGACAAGGTATAAGTTGGTATAAGTTGAACTTATAGGTATAAGTTGAACGAGTTCTCTTCACGTTTCAATGGACGAGTGGAGGCTGTAGTTTCTGATTATAACGCGCGAACCAAACAGAGATTTATGGATATAATACATGACTTTTTCTAACAAAAGAACCATGGATTGTCTTCGTTGGACACTTGGGAAGCCATCAGCAGAAGTTCTTCAACAGGTAATTGATTTGTTTTCGCTGTGAAATGTGTTTTGTGTGAACCGTGAAGGCTAATGAATTCATGGTAATGGCAAAAATATGTGAGGTGCTGCCCTCAAACAATCAAATGTAGAGCTTTCGCCGTAAAGCCTTTTTAAAATCTGACAACGCTGTGATATTGCCAAGAAACAGAGCTTTTGATGAGTATGAAACACTTGTATATTGGTGGATGTTTAATAATTCAACTTTTGGATTTTGAATTTGGCGCTTTACATTTTACCTGGTGGTGTCGCTAGCGACCCACCGCTCCCTGTGAAGTTAACCATGGAAAGTTGACTGGGAATATGGCCGAATACGCCCTGAGGTGCGAGTCATCAGTCCGGTGAGACCTGTGCCGGCTCCTCGCACCAGACCTGCAGTGCGCCCTCTCAATCCGGTGACTCCTGTGCCGGCTCCCCGCATGCGCCCTGAGGTGCGAGTCATCAGTCCGGTGAGACCTGTGCCGGCTCCTCGCACCAGACCTTCAGTGCATCCTCTCAGTCCGGTGACTCCTGCGCCGGCTCCCCACACGCGCCCTGAGGTGCGTGTAATCAGTCTGGTGAGACCTACGCCGGCTCCACGCACCAGGCGTCCAGTGCACCTCTTCAGTCTGGTGAATCCTGTGCCGGCTCCCCGCACGCGCCCTGAGGTGCGAGTCATCAGTCCGGTGAGACCTGTGCCGGCTCCTCGCACCAGACCTCCAGTGCGCCTTCTCAGCCCGGTACGTCCCACACCGGAGCCGCCGCCAATGCGAGCTGGTAAAACCAACGAAGGTAAAACCAACGAAAATGCAGATAGTGTGCTGTTATTTCAGCTGCTTGATGTGATTGTGTTATCTTGCCTTTAGTTGGATAGCTAGCTAGCTAACTAGCAAAGCAGAATTAACATTAGCCTAGCTGTCCTCCATAACTAGCCTATATTATTGACTTGAAAATCGGAAGTTACTAAGGCGACATCTTCCCCTCAACGCCCTTTCATCCTCAAAAGAGAGAGTTAATCTTAACAAAAACTATAAACCTGTAGCTAATATTGATGTTTTTTTCATGAGCAAGTCTTCACTACCTAATTCTACATCTAGCTAAGGTGTTTTGTGGTAGTAGAATCAGTATTTATGAAATTGGAAATGTGCACGTAAAGTTGCTCTTACGACTGGCTGAACCAGTCTCAAATCAATCCATAAGAAATTAAATGCAGGGATGCTACCAGCACCAGTTCACACATTACATGCTGAATACTCTCTCTATAGTGAGCTAGTGTAGTTCTAGCTAATGCACAAATGTATTCAGGCCTAAATTTATCCCAATGAAGCTACTGATAACAGTCACCTAACACCTTACTAGTGCCTTAAGATACCGTCAAGAATTAACATGGACTGTCAATATCGTTTTTCAAACTGCCGACACGTTTACATCATGTTAATGTCAAGTGACACGCACACGTCACGCATACGTGTCAGTTTACATGTCAGTTTATTACTGAAGATGTCATCATGAACGCCATCCTAACATCTACATCACTTCTACATGTACAGTGACAAGAAAAAGTATGTGAACCCTTTGGAATTACCTGGATTTCTGTATATATTGGTCATAGAATTTCATCTGATCTTCATCTAAGTCACAACAATAGACAAACATAGTGTGCTTAAACTAATAACACACCAATTATTGTACTTTTCTTGTCTATATTAAATACATAATTTAACCGACTGCCAAATGACTGCCTCGCCTGGTTCACCAACTTCACCAAGTTCAGTGTGTCAAATCGGAGGGCCTGTTGTCCGGACCTCTGGCAGTCTCTATGGGGGTGCCACAGGGTTCAATTCTCGGGCCAACTCTTTTCTCTGTATATATCAATGATGTCGCTCTTGCTGCTGGTGATTCTCTGATCCACCTCTACGTAGACGACACCATTCTGTATACATCTGGTCCTTCTTTGGACACTGTGCTAACAAACCTCCAAACGAGCTTCAATGCCATACAACACTCTTTCTGAGGCCTCCAACTGCTTTTAAATACAAGTAAAACTAAGTGCATGCTCTTCAACCGATTCAACCTCCCGCCCGACTAGCATCACTACTCTGGACAGTTCTGACTTAGAATATGTGGACAACTACAAATACTCAGCTCACTGGTCACCATAGCAACACCCATCCGTGGCACGCGCTCCTGCAGGTATATTTCACTGGTCATCCCCAAAGCCAACACTTCCTTTGGCCACCTTTCCTTCCAGTTCTCTAATGCCAATGACTGGAACTAATTACAAAAATCACTGAAGCTGGAGTCTTATATCTCCCTCTCTAACTTTAAGCATCAGCTGTCAGAACAGCTTACCGATCACTGTACCTGTGCACAGCCAATCTGTAAATAGCACACCCAACTACCTCATCCCCATATTGTTATTTATCCTCTTGCTCTTTTGCACCCCAGTATCTCTACTTGCACATCATCATCTGCACATCTATCACTCCAGTGTTAACGCTAAATTGTAATTATTTCGCCTCTATGGCCTATTTATTGCCTTACCTCCCTATTCTTCTACATTTGCACACACTGTACTTAGATTGCTCTATTGTGTTATTGACTGTAAGTTTGTTTGTGTAACTCTGTGTTGTTGTTTTTGTCGCACTGCTTTGCTTTATCTTGGCCAGTTCGCAGTTGTAAATGAGAACTTGTTCTCAACTGGCCTACCTAGTTAAATAAAGGTGAAATAAAAAATAAAACATTAAATGAACCTTGTAGTCTCCTAATGTGCTATGTTAATTATCCTAACCTGCTGCGTAAATTCTACTAACATGCTACAAAAAAGTCACTCCCGTATTGAAGTGGCGTTAAAGTATTGTTTGTCTAGTAGTGTGACCCGGCTTACATAGGACCATAGGATCTGAGTTGGTGTTGATATTTTGTTTTCGCTAATAAAGAAACAAACAATATCCATAAATGTAATGTTGTACTGCCCTAATCCTCTCATCCACATAGATACAGTAGAAAGGGTCAAAATAACAATCATCTCTTTTGACAACGATACAATATAACGCAATGTACAGTATAGCCTATAGGCCTAGGCTAGCCAACTTTCATAAATGACAGCCAAGTGTTACGTACAGTGTGGGGTTCTGACATTTTTATACCATAATAGTATCAACAATTGCTAATTGCTAATAATCATATTGGGGGTTATTCTGTAAGAACTTGTGTATGTGTAACCCCTGTGCGGACATCTTGAGACAATTGCTGACTTGTGGTTAAGTGGGGGTGTGGGGTCTTTATCTCAAGACCCTGCCTGGTGGAAAAGTACTGAGATGCCAAAAACAAGAAGATAAATCAAAAAGAGCGCCAAAGAGGCTGGGACCAGCCTGTGTGACAACGATTGGCCAGGCAAGTTCAAACCATGCCCAGCCACTGTTCTGATAGGCCCATCCCGAGGTGGGAACTAAACTCTGTCAGGGTATTTAATAAGAACTTTTTTGGGTGTTGGCCAGTTCTTTGTTCCGTCCTGCGTGATGTTACAGTGAACCCGTATATACGGAAATTGTATTTGCCATTCATTAACTTTTGTATTAAACAATTATTTTAACCAAGTTCAGGTGTAGTATTGTTCCGATCTCAGTTTGAACCTACGCAAAACCTAACAACAGTTAGTACATGACATGCACGTGCAAACTAACAGTCAAATATCGTCAAAATATCATAACAAAAACACATCACATACCTGATAAAGAAACAAACAACATCCATAAATGGAATGTTGTGCTGCCCTTATGCACCAACTGCTCTGTAGAACAATTAACAACAAGGGGACATGAATAGCCATGCTAGCCCAATGACGACATGTACAGAGAAAAGTACAGTTACTAGCTAGCATGTACAGCATTCACAAATCAACAGATAAAAAGTTAATAAATGGATTAAATGCATAAATATCACAATATACTGGTAGAACACCATAATATTACAATGTCAGTGACAATTTAAACTCAATATCTGTGTTTTAACATATAGGATTGATTATGATTTTCTTGGCAACATTTTTCAGTAACCTACCTCTTCCACAATGATCCAGTAGAAAGGTAAGAGGGGGAAGGGGGAAGGGGATGTTTATGAGGGGGAATGCAGAAGGAGAAGGAAGTGTGCGACATTAAAAAGGTCACTTACAACAACAAAAGGAATGTATAATATCAGTCATGGGAACTATTCAGATTTTGTGTAATTATACATCAAGAAATTCAACAGTTGTTACAGTAGCATGGGGAAATATTGCCTTTTTTCCGGGGGAGATGATGTTTATAAATAGACTGGCTGGGCTGTGGGACAGTGGATGCGCATTGATAAATCTAATAGAACTGTTAACAGGCATTACCCATTGAATGCAGGGATTGAAGTGCTATAACCCTGCTATCAACCAATCAGCATCCAGGATCCAAACAACCCATTTTATAAATTATAGTTGAAACATGTTTTGAGGCTATACAGTGTTTGTTTTACATTGACTTATTTGAGGTTCTGATGGGGAAAGACTATTTAAGTAAACTCATGAGGTATTTTCATACTCTTAGGTTGGAGTCATTAAAACTCATTTTTCAACCAGTCCACAAATTTCTTGTTAACAAACTATAGTTTTGGCAAGTCGGTTAGGACATCTACTTTGTGCATGACACAAGTAATTTTTCCAACAATTGTTTACAGACAGATTATTTCACTTATAATTCACTGTATCACAATTCCAGTGGGTCAGAAGTTTACATACACTAAGTTGACTGTACCTTTAAACAGCTTGGGAAATTCCAGAAAATGATGTCATGGCTTTAGACGCTTCTGATAGGCTAATTGACATAAATTGAGTCAATTGGAGGTGTACCTGTGGATGTATTTCAAGGCCTACCTTCAAACTCAGTGATTGACATCATGGGAAAATCAAAAGAAATCAGCCAAGAAAATTGTAGACCTCCACAAGTCTGGTTCATCCTTGGGAGCAATTTCCAAACGCCTGAAGGTACCACGTTCATCTGTACAAACAATAGTACACAAGTATAAACACCATGGGACCACGCAGCCGTCATACCGCTCAGGAAGCAGATGCATTTTGTCTCCTAGAGATTAACGTATTTTGGTGCAAAAAGTGCAAATCAATCCCAGAGCAACAGCAAAGGACCTTGTGAAGATGCTGGAGGAAACAGGTGCAAAAGTATCTATAGCCACAGTAAAACGAGTCATATATCGACATAACCTGAAAGGCCGCTCAGCAAGGAAGAAGCCACTGCTCCAAAACCGCCATAAAAAAGCCAGACTACGGTTTGTAACTGCACATGGGGACAAAGATCATACTTTTTGGAGAAATGTCCTCTGGTCTGATGAAACAAAAATAAAACTGTTTGGCCATAATGACCTTTGTTATGTTTGGAGGAAAAGGGGGTCACTTGCATCATGTTGTGGGGGTGCTTTGCTGCATGAGGGACTGGTGCACTTCACAAATTAGATGGCATCATGAGGAAGGAAAATTATGTGAATATATTGAAGCAACATCTCAAGACATCAGTCAGGAAGTTAAAGCTTGGTCGAAAATGGGTCTTCCAAATGGACAATGACCCCAAGCAAACTTCCAATGTTGAGGCAAAATGGCTTAAGGACAACAAAGTCAAGGTAATGGAGTGGCCATCACAAAGCCCTGACCTCAATCCTATAGAAAATGTGTGGGTAAGGAGGCCTACAAACCTGACTCAGTTACACCAGCTCTTCAGGAGGAATGGGCCAAAATTCACCCAACTTATTGAGGGAAGCTTGTGGAAGGCTACCTAAAATGTTTGACCCAAGTTAAACAATTTAAAGGTAATGCTAACCAAATACAAATTGAGTGTGTGTAAACTTCTGACATACTGGGAATGTAATGAAAGAAATAAAAGCTGAAATGCTATTATTCTGACATTTCACATTCTTAAAATAAAGTGGTGATCCTAACGGACCTAAGACAGGGAATTTTTACTAGGATTAAATGTCAGGAATTGTGAAATACTGAGTTTAAATGTATTTGGCTAAGGTGTATGTAAACCTCCGACTTCAACTGTGTATCATGAATTTAAAAGTCAGGAAATGGATGTGGCAATGGCAGATTGGCCCTTTGTGACAAATAGTGGCCTCATGATGTGTGTTGTTCGTCAGGGCCAGATTCAAAAGCTCACAGAGGAAAACACGACCCTGAACCAGTGGATAAAAGCAGAGGAAGACCGGAGGAGGGAGATGGCTGAGAGAAATCATGTAGGCCTACTGCCAACACGCAACACCTCTCTCACTATTCACTCTTATTTTACAGACCACTAGACTGTTTGTGCATTGTTACGTCTGTAACTTCACTCCAATTTCAAAAGAGAATACAACTCTTTATTATAGCTTTTCATGACAATTTTGCTGGCATTGAGTGACCTGCTACGTGGTCTATGTGAATTAATTCTCCCTACTCTTGCAAGCAAATCTGACGCCATTGACGGGTGTCTCTTGATGTGATTTGAGCTTTAATGACGCTAAGCAACAGCACTGCCCTATCCTTCTCCCTCCATAATATAATATATGCCATAGCAGATGCTTTTATCCAAACAGACTTAAAGGCACAGTCGATTTAGTGTTTGTAAACTTCTGACGCACTGGAATTGCGATACTGTGAATTATAAGTGAAGTAATCTGTCTGTTAACAATTTTTGGAAAAATTACTTGTGTCATGCATAAAGTAGATGTCCTAACCGACATGCCAAAACTATAGTTTGTTAACAAGAAATTTGTGGAGTGGTTGAAAAACGAGTTTTAATGACTACAACCTAAGCGTATGTAAACTTCTGACTTCAACTGTGTGTGTTTTTTCCTCTCTAACTCTTGTCTTGACATCCCTTTCCAGACAACTGTCCACAGAGCAGGTGATGCTGCATGAGTCTCTCCACAAGGAATCCAAGGTGAACAAGCGGCTGTCTATGGAGAACGAGGAGCTCATGTGGAAGCTGCACAACGGGGACCTGAACAGCCCCCACAAGATGTCCCCCACCTCCCCCTCACACCACTCCCTCAAGCTCCAATCACCTCGCAGCTCTGCTTTCTTCACCAGCCCCATCCAATCACCTTGCAACTCTGCAGTCTTCTCCATTCCTCCCGTCTCACCCAGATAACAGCGGCCCACTGCTTCCAGGAAGCAGACACTCTCTCACTCTCCTCTGATTGGACATAGCCCAGGAAACAGCCTCTCTCTGTCCTTTCTGATTGGACCGAGTCATCCCTCCATACTGAAGAGATTTATTAACTGACAGGGATCGCCGCATGGTACCCAGAGTTGACCATGGTAGTATTCCTGAATGGATCTACTTTCTGTTGACACTTACTGCAGATCAATGACTCTATGAGAAAATACTATGTTGCGCAGAAGCCCTTACTGAGCGAGGCCACCCCTTGTTTTCGTTTTGCCTTTCTTGTCTGATATTATAGGTGGAAAAAAGGAAATCTCAGGACCTGTAATATAATGAGACACTATTTGTTACTCTTCTTTCTCAGTGGTCGACAGACACACACACACAAACACACCAGTGCCATTGGAAAGAGACACAGTTATGGGAAGATGTTTGGGGGTGGGGTTGCTGTGATGTTTTTTGGTCGACAGGGGGGCAGATTACATTTTTGGGTTGCTACAGACGGCTATATTGGTCCGCTAATACAGGACTAGTAAAGGCCCTATGCACTACTTTTGTGAAGATTAAAAAATGTATATATATTTATTTTTTATTTTTCAGGGGTGCTGCTGTGCAAAGAGGGTTATGCAGTGGTGCTGGTCACCAAAGGCAGACCTGTATGTTTACTGACTGTAAATATGTGATGCTCAGCTTCTGTAATCATATTGTTATGAAAATCAGCATGGCTATGAATCAAAAAATAACATGGAATCCCCTCCCACGATGTGTGAGTTAGTGATGGCAGACCTTTTCTACCCCTCGTACATTATGATTAACTATGACTCAAATTGCACACTTGTCATGAAAAGTTGTCCCCTACGATGAAATCGGGATCGCCGTCTGTCCAAATGTGGATCGCCGTCCATTCGTTGTACAGTGGGGCAAAAAAGTATTTAGTCAGCCACCAGTTGTGCAAGTTCTCTCACTTAAAAAGATGAGAGAGGCCTGTAATTTTCATCATAGGTACACTTCAACTATGACAGACAAAATGAG
>QNTS01000579.1:123341-155736 GCA_003317085.1 Hucho hucho
GTGGCAAAATAACAAACATTATGCAGGTTATATATATTTTATGTGCCAAAACACCATAGCTAACTTGTTGATTTACAGCGTAGATGCCTAAAATCAGCATTAACTTATGAGACGTTAATTTAGGTTAACTTACCTGAATGTGTGCGTGGATAGCCTTTAGATGTCGTTTAAGATTGGTGGTGTTTTTCCCTGATATTTTTTGTCCGCAGTGTTTCCCGTCAGTTATGATGACACATTCTGACTTTTTGTCAGTATCATTGTACTTAAAATGCGACCAAATATCGAGCCTCTTCCTAGCATGTCGTCGTCGCTCGTCACTCGTGTTCGCTGTGGGTGCTGTGTTCTGCAGTTTCGTGTTGCAGCCACAGGCTGGCAGCAACAGGAGTATGAAACCTGTACTTGAGCAACAGCGCGAACTCATTCGGAATATTTTAAAGGCGTAACAGCTGATGAAAAAGCAGAGACGATTGTAGACGAAAATGAAGAGAGATTTTATCTTAGTTTTTATTTTATGCAAAACATTTTCGTCTCGTCTTTTTTCGTCAACAATAATGCATGTTAATTTAGTCTTAGTCAGCATTTTTGAACAGTGGTGCAGTCTCGTCATCGTCTCGTCTTAGTCATGGAAAAAAAGGTCGTTGACGAACATATTTCGTCTCGTCTCGTCTGACGAAATTAACACTACTGAGGGGTAATAGGCTTTGTCGTGCCCTCTCCATGACGGTCTTGGTGTGTTTGGACCATTCTAGTTTGTTGTTGATGTTTACACCAAGGAACTTGAAGCTTCTCAACCTGCTCCACTACAGCCCTGTCGATGAGAATGGGGGCGTGCTCGGTCCTCGTTTTTCATCTCCTTTGTCTTGATCACGTTTAGGGAGAGGTTGTTTTCCTGGCACCACACGGCCAGGTCTCTTACCTACCCATAGGCCTACCACTGTTATGTCATCGCAAACTTAATGATGGTGTTGGAGTCGTGCCTGGCCATGCAGTCATGAGTGAACAGGGAGTAAAGTGCACGCACCACTGAGGGGTCCCCGTGTTGAGGATCAGCATGGCGGATCTGTTGTTACCTACCCTTACCACCAGGGGGCAGTCCATCAGGAAGCTTAGTGATGAGCTTTGAGGGCACTATGGTGTTGAACGCTGAGCTGTAGTCAATGAATAGCACGGGTCGGCAGTCATTTAGGCAGGTTACCTTAGTGTGCTCAGGCACAGGGACTATGGTGGTCTGCTTGAAACATGTTGGTATTACAGACTCAGTCAGGAACAGGTGGGAAATGTCAGTAAAGACACTTGCCAGTTGATCAGCGCATGCTCGGAGTACATGTCCTGGTAATCCGTCTGGCCCTGCAGCCTTGTGAATGTTGACCTGTTTAATAGTCTTACTCACATCTGCTATGGAGAGCATGATCACACAGTCGTCTTGAACAGCTGTTGCTCTCATGCATGTTTCAGTGTTACTTGCCTCGAAGCGAGCATAGAAGTAATTTAGCTAATCTGGTAGGCTCGTGTCACTGGGCAACTCACGGCTGTACTTCCCTTTGTAGTCTGTAATAGTTTGCAAGCCCTGTCACATCCGACGAGCGTCTGAACCAGTGTAGTACAATTCAATCTTAGTCCTGTATTGACGCTTTGCCTGTTTGATGGTTCATCGGAGGGCATAGCGGGATTTATTATAAGCTTCCGGGTTAGCGTCCCGCTCCTTAAAAGCGGCAGCTCTACCCTTTAGCTCCATGGCTTCTGGTTGGGGTATGTACGTAGTCACTGTGGGGACGACGTCATCAATGCACTTATTGATGAAGCCAGTGACTGATGTGGTGCACTCAATGCCATCGGAAGAATCCCGGAATATATTCCAGTCTTTGCTAGCAAAACAGTTGCTTAGCATCTGCTTCATCTGACCACTTTTATTGACCGAGTCGCTAGTGCTTCCTGCTTTGGTTTTTGCTTGTAAGCAGGAATCGGGAAGATAGAATTATGGTCAGATTTGCCAAATGGAGGGCGAGGGAGAGCTTTGTACTCATCTCTGTGTGTGGAGTAAAGGTGGTCAAGTTTTTTTCCCCTCTGGTTGAACATTTAACATGCTGGTAGAAATCAGGTGAAACAGAATTAAGTTTCCCTGCATTAAAGTCCCCGGCCACTAGGAGCGCCGCCTCGTTTCCAGTTTTTTTTATGGCCGTATACAGCTCATTGAGTGTGGTCTTAGTGCCAGCATCGGTTTGTGGCGGTAAATAGACAGCTGTGAAAAATATAGATGAAAACTCTCTTGGTAGATAATGTGGTCTACAGCTTATCATGAGATACTCTACCTCAGGCCAGCAAAACCCTGAGACTTCCTTAGATATTGTGCACCAGCTGTTGTTCACAAATATACATAGACCACCACCCCTTGTCTTAGAGGCTGCTGTTCTATCCTGCCCCAAAAAAAAATTTACCCGCCAGCTGTATGTTATTCATGTTGTCGTTCAGCCACGACTCGGTGAAACAAAAGGTATTACAGTCCCGTTGGTAGGATAGACGTTTTTGTAGTTCTTCTATTTAATTATCCAATGATTGTATGTTGGCTAATAGGACCGATGGTAAAGGCAGATTACCCACTCACTGTCGGATCCTTACCAGGCACCCACACCTACGTCCCCGATATCCTAATCTCTTTCTCCTGCGAATGACGGAGATGAGGGCCTTGTAGGGTGTCTGGAGGAAATCCTTTGCGTCCGACTCAAATAAAAAAATATTCTTCCCGTACGGGGTGAGTAATCATTGTCCTGATATCTAGAAGCTATTTTTGGTCATAAGACTCTGTGGCTGAAACATTATGTACAAATAAGCTACAAAACGTGAAAAAACACACAATTGCACAATTGGTTAGGAGACTGTAAAAGGGCAGCCACCTCCTCCGACACCATTATCATTGAATTGTAGTAATTGTGAAATGGCTTTGCCTTTCAGTTATTGTTTAACATCATTCAAATTAGATACATCACATTCCCATCTGTTGGGCTATGATGTAGATTATTTTTTATTTATTTTTTACTTTTGGGGTCTACTGACAAGCAACTCATGTTAGTATGAGCACAAGTATTGTGATCTATTGACAATCATTATTCCCTATTGTGATCTATTGACAACAAACGTTTTTGTTTTGTGTGTGTGTGTGATGGTGCATGGTTGCTAGGTTCCTACCCTCCACGTAAAGCAGCTGGTACTTGGTGGATATCTGTGGGGTGGCTTTGGTCACGGCCTTACAGTAAAACACTCCCTGGTGCTCTGGACTGGGGTTCTGGAGGATGAAGCCCTTGGTTGGGTCATAGGAGACAAGCATCCCGTCCACCTCCATCTCCTCTGGGGGGACCTCTTTGTGCAGAGACACCTTGGCCAGCTGACTGCTCACACGACAGGGTATAACAGCAGGCCTGTCCGGACGCAGGTAAATGATCTCAAAGTGTATGGCAGAGGGGACGAAGAGTTCGTCCTTGTCTGGTTGGAGAGGAAGGGGGGGACGAGGGTAGAGATGATTTGAAGTGAGTTAAATAATTTTTTATATTGTCTGAATGGCAGCGATAACATTCTCTTATATGTTGTTAGGTTCATCAAGTATAAACAGTAAATAGTGTTACAGTAGAGGCACCCTGCTCACCTGTGAAGTAAATGTAAGCGCTGGAGGTGCGGTCAGGGTCTTTGAGACACTCAGATCCGTCACAAAGTATAACCCAGCAGCTGTACGCCCCGGTGTCGGCAGCAGAGGGTGACGTCAGGATCAACTGGCTGTACTTGTCACTCTGCTTGAGGCTGTATGTTGGGAGTGAAAGAAAGGGAACACAATAACATTACAGATCATTGTTAGGTTACTATCAGCTGGAGGCATACTGATTTGAGACTGAACACGTGATCTCTTAATGGCTTCGTCCCAAATGGCACCCTATATAATGGCACGATACTTTTGACCAAAGCCCTAGGGAGCCATTTGGGACCCATCCTTCAGGTCACCTGAGTCGGGAGTCATTGAAGGTGTCCAGGTAGGTAGGGTAGGACCAGCCGATGTTACTGCCTTTACAACGTAACTCTATGTTCTTCCCCGCGGTGAGGCTCATGCTCTCTCCCAGCCTTAGGAAACGTCCCTTATCCAGGACCTGGGTCAGGATGGACTGGCCTCTTCCTCCTGCATCCTTCTCGTTCAGTTTGGGGTGGCGAACATTGGCCCGCTTGCCTCCAGGCCTGATGCGGTTCTCTCCCGCCTCCTTCCTACGCTTGACCTGCTGGCAGGCGCCTAAACCAGCGGAGAGGGATGGAAGGGGGGTTAGAACAGTAATAACAATGACCAGCACTCGTCCACAGACGTGTCAGAGTCCCACTGTGGACTGACACACCTCCACAGAGACCGTCAGAGTAGTATTGAACAGTGCAGTGTGCCCATCTGGAAAGCTACTCAATACCACACAGCTGTATCAACAGCAGCAGCACAGGAAACATGGGGTTTTTCATTACTGGCACAAAATGTCCAGACCTCAACCACTCCAACTCACATCTGTCTGCAGTCTATTCCATTTAGTGTGATAAATAGTTTGGTATAAATGATGGATATGTTGATTCTGTTATTTTGGGGTTAGTTTAAGTTGATAAGAGGTATGTTCCAGACAAAATATATCACATGTATATTGTAGGAAAAGAGATTTGACAACAGCGTAATTGTTCAGACTTATAAGTGATGATATTTCAGCTCATTATTTGTATCATTTGTTCTGTATTAGACATTTTGAAAGCAAAGATCTAAATTAAAAGCAGGATAATTGATAACAAATGTTACATGCTCTAAATCAGGGATGGGCAACTGCTAGTAGGTCCGCAGACCAATAATACAAAACAATATACATATACACATTTGGCTGTGCATCAGTAGTCCCGCAATTAGCCCTTGTCCGCTAATTTATTTTAGATTGGTAAATTAGTCTAGCGGCCAGCTATCTAAAGTTCTAGTAAGCATGGTCGAATTACTGACAGGGGTGGGGCCCATCGATCATCAGTTATATTAAAATGCAAACATTTGCCCCCAACCTAAGGCAAAATGTAGAACTGCAGGAAATTAGCTGTAACTGTTCCTTTGTGCCTCTTCCATGGCAAAATGAGTAGAATTGCATGAAATTTGATATAAAATTGCCAAATTTTCTGTCCCATGGCAAAATGTGTCAAATTCCAGGAAATTAACTTTAAAACTTAAATTGTTTCTCTTCGCTGTCACGAGGGGGCCGCTAAAATGTTTTGCTCACAAGGTGGGGGGATGTGGGTACGCAGACTCACAAGCCACTGCGGCCCTTCATGATAAGTTCAGTTTTTTTGTAGCGCCACCCCCAAATGTGCCAATCCCTGCTCTAAATGCTGCTGCTAATGATTGACGCACCCGTGTGTCACACTCACGTCATTTTGAATAGCTCCATGTGCTTATGACGCATTCCAAACAACTAGGAACTTGGAAATCTCCAACTTCCGACCTTAGAGCCTGTAGGACCTTAAAAATGTACTTGAACGGGCATCCAACTCGGGCCGCTTTCTAGATCTCCGACTTTATCATTCAAACACCACATGATGACTGAAAATGTCTAACGACTTTACCAAAAAATCTTCCCAATTAAATGTTGGACTGCAAAGTAAGCCTACCATGATGGTGTATCAAGTCGGGAGGGTATTCATATAAGGAAATCAGTCAGTTGAAATAAATTAGGTCCTAATCTATAGACTTCACATGACTGGGAATACAGATATGCATCTGTTGGTCACAAATAAGAAAACCAGTCAGTATCTGGTGTGACCACCATTTGCCTCATGCAGCACAACAACTCCTTCACATAGAGTTGATCAGGCTGTTGATTGTGGGGATGTTGTGGCAATGTCTTCAATGGCAATGCGAAGTTGCTGGATATTGGCGGGAACTGTAACATGCCGTCATACGTCGATCCAGAGCATCCCAAACATGCTCAATGGGTGACATGTCTGGTATGCAGGCCATGGAAGAACTGGGACATTTTCAACTTCCAGGAATTGTGTACAGACCTTGTGACATGGGGCTGTGCATTATCATGCTGAAACATGAGGTGATTACATTTTGTATTTATTAGACATCCCCATTAGCTGTTGCCAAGGCAGCAACTACTCTTCCTGCAAAATTAATACATTCATAACAGATTTCACAACACACTAAGTGTGCGCTTTCAGGCCCTTACACCACTACCACATATCTACACAAAATCCATGTGCACGTGTCTGTATAACGCGTATATTATTGTGTCTTTCTTACCTTTATTTAACTAGTCAGTTAAGAACAAATTCTAATTTTCAATGACAGCCTAGGAACAAAATGATATATTTGTACCATCTCAGCTCGGGGATTCGAACTTGCAACCTTTCGGTTCCTAGACCAACGCTCTAACCACTAGGCTACCCTGCTATCGTGCCTATGTTTGTGTTGCTTCAGTCCCCACTCTTCCATAAGGTGTTTTTTTATCTTTAAAAAAAATCTGATTCTACTGCTTGCATCAGTTGCCTGATGTGGAATAGAGTTCCATGTAGTCATGGCTCCATGCAGTACTGTGCACCTCCCATAGTCTGTTCTGGACTTGGGGACTGTGAAGAGACCTCTGGTGGCATGTCTTGTGGGGTATGCATGGGTGTCTGAGCGGTGTGCCAGTCATTTAAACAGACAGCTCGGTGCATTCAACATGTCAAAACCTCTCACAAATACAAGTAGTGATGAAGTCAATCTCTCCTCCACTTTGAGCCAGGAGAGATTGTCATGCATATTATTGCTCTCTGTACATCCAAGGGCCAGCCGTGCTGCCATGTTCTGAGCCGATTGCAATTTTCCAAAGTCCCTCTTTGTGGCACCTGACTACATGACTACATGAACAATAGTTCAGGTGCGACAAAACTAGAGCCTGTAGGACCTGCCTTGTTGATAGTGCTGTTAAGGTAGAGCAGCGCTTTATTATGGACAGACTTCTCCTCTACTGTTGTATCAATATGTTTTGACCATAACAGTTCACAAGCCAGGGTTACTCCAAGCAGTTTAGTCTCCTCAACTTGCTCAATTTCCACATTTATTAAATGATTTCGTTAAGGTTAAGTGAGTTATTTGTCCCAAATACAAATGCTTTTTGTTTGAAATATTTGGGACTAACTTATTCCTCGCCACGCATTCTAAAACTGCAGCTCTTTGTTAAGTGTTGCAGTCATTTCAGTCGCTGTAGTAGCTGACGTGTATAGTGTTGAATCATCTGCATACACCGACACGCTGGCTTTACTCAAAGATAGTTTGACAGTTTGTACAGAAATGATTCCGTTGTGCAAACAGTTTCATCAACTGTCAGGCAGATGGTCTCAGACGATCCCGCAGGTGAAGAAGCCGGATATGGAAGTCCTGGGTTGCCGTGGTTACACATGGTCTGGCATGGTTACACGAGGTGGCTTCTGGTCGAGAAAAACAGCTCTGGTGGACATTCCTGCAGTCAGCCTGCCAATTGCACATTCCCTCAACTAGAGACATTTGTGGCGTTGTGATGTGACAAAACTGCACATTTTAGAGTGGTCTATTGTTCCCAGCACAAGGTGCACCTGTGTAATGATCATGCTGTTTAATCATCTTCTTGATATACGACACCTGTCAAGTGGATGGATTATCTTGGCAAAGGAGAAATGCTCACTGACAGGGATGTAAAAAAGGAATTTCACAAACTTGAGAAATAAGCTTTTTGTGCATTTCTTTTATTTCAGCTCATGAAACTTGGGACCAACACTTTACATGTTGCGTATATAGTTTTGTTCATTATAATAAGTCACCAAAATCGAAAGATAAGGCTCTCATGAGCACGACAGTGCCAGTTGTTTGGCTCTACAACATCCACATGCTTTACGGCAGTTGGCTGAACTCTCGAAATGGGACACTCATGAACACGATGGTGTTGGTGGTTCGGTTCTACAATGCACACACGTTTCAGGCAGTGGAGTCCTCTGAAAGTAACCCCATAGCGGCGGGAAGTAGGGCTGCTGAGGGTGCTGCAGCACTGCCTGATTAAAAAAAAGTGGCTTGCGAAAGTATTCACCCCCTTGGCATTTTTCCTATTTTGTTGCGTTACAAACTGGATTTTTTTTTTGGGGGGGTATCATTTTATTTACACAACATGCCTACCATTTCTAAGATGCAAAATATTTATTATTGTGAAACAAACAACAAATAAGACAAAAAAACTAAACTTGAGCGTGCATAACTATTCACCCCCCCCCACCGCCCACTCCAGCTGCTTCAAGTTGGATGGGTTCCGCTAGTGTACAGCAATACTTAAGTCATACCACAGATTCTCAATTGGATTGAGGTCTAGGCCATTCCAAGACATTTAAATGTTTCCCCTTAAACCACTCGAGTGTTGCTTTAGCAGTATGCTTAGCGCTTCCTCTTCTGTTTACATCCGATGACTAGTTCGAAATTCTTTTTCTATTACCATCCAGAGCAACCTAACATCACCAAACACTGTCTAGAGACTGTTGACATCCAGTGGAAGCAATAGGTACTGCAATCTTACTCCCATATATGGCTGTTTTCAATAGGGAGGGGTTCAAAATGTGTCAAAAACACTTTTTCCAGGACAGATATTCGTCGGGTTTTCGCCTGCTATATCAGTTCTGTTATACTCACAGACAATATTTTAACACTCTTAGAAACTTCAGAGTGTTTCCTATCCAACAGTACTAATTATGTGCACAGGCCACTGCCTGTTCACCCCGTTATCATCCAGAAGGCGAGGTCAGTACAGGTGCATCAAAGCTGGGACCGAGAGACTGAAAAACAGCTTCTACCTCAAGGCCATCAGACTGTTAAACAGACATTACTAACATTGAGTGGCTGCTGCCAACATACTGACTTAAATCTCTAGCCACTTTAAAAATAGGAATTGGATGTAACAAATGTATCACTAGCCACTTTAAACTATTTTGTATATAATGTTTACATATCCGACATTACTCATATCAAGTGTATACACTGTACTCTAAACCATCTACTGAATCTTGCCTATGCCGTTCGGCCATCGACTCAAATCTCTAGCCACTTTAATAATTATAATCGGATGAAATAAATGTATCACTAGCCACTTTAAACGATGCCATTTATATAATGTTTACATATCCTACATTACTCATCTCATATGTATATACTGTACTCCATACCATCTACTGCATCTTGCCTACGCCGATCAGCCATCGCTCATCCATATATTTATATGTACATACTCGTATTCATTCCTTTACTCTTGTGTGTATAAGGTANGCTAACCATGTGTATGTGACAAATAAAATTTGATTTGATTTGATGACTGGTACTGTATATTTTTTTATAACAAATAAAACATTTCACAAAATGTGTGAACTAGGCCTTTATTACTCCTGTATGAGCTGAGAAAATTATTCCTCAGCAGAGTGGAGAATTGCAAACGCTCATGCAAGCCACATCCAATACCACAGAAATACAGGTAACTGCCAAAATAATGGAAACACTTGAGTAAATGAGGGAAACAAAGTGTATTGAAAGCAGGTTCTTCCACACAGGTGTGGTTCCTGATTTAATTAAGCAATTAATATCCCATTATGCTTAGGGTCATGTCTAGAAAATGCTGGGCAGGCCCTCATTTGGCCATTGAGCCCATCCACACAGCATGAGTGGTTGCTGAATGATTTGATGAGCATGAAAACGATCTATGCCATGGTCTTCTTAGTCGTCAGATCTCAACCCAATGATACAGTTATGGGATATTCAGGAGCGGCGCCTGAGACACTTTTTCACCACCATCAACAAAACACCAAATTATGGAATTTCTCGTGGAAGAATGGTGTTACATCCCTCCTATTGAGTTCCAGACACTTGGAGAATATATGCCAAGGTGGCCCAATGCCCTGTTAAGACAATTTATGTTGGGTGATTCCTTTATTTTGGCAGTTACCTGTATTTCATAGAACCTATTAAATATTTATTCTTTGTGCAAGTTTTTCTAGCGGGACTAAACACAGTAAAAAATATTTTGGCTATTTCTGCATAAAGTCTTGTGTGATATCTAAAATCACTGCTGTAACTGTCTTATCCTTTAGGTAAATGATATTCACAGACTTTGCCTCTCCCCCACACTCCCTTCACTGTGGTACTAAGCTCCAATATCAACTCAGATTTGGCAAAACTATGATATTATCTAATCCCAAAGGCTGCTCTCAGATTACAGCAAAGCAGTTATGGTGGAATCAACTTATATCACTGTGTATTCAGTCTCAGAAAAACTTAAAACGCAAAGAATGAGCAGACATGTAGGAAAGACATTGAGGATCAGAAAGTTACTCACCATTTTGGAGCTCCACCCAGAAGATGGCCAGACTTAGGAAGACCCAGCAGAGCTTCATGGTCAGCAGACGGGACTGAGAGGCAGGTAAGGGGGAAGCAAGGGGGTCGAGAGGGGCACTATAGGGCCAGAGGAGCAGCGAGAGGGACCCAGCAGCAGAGAGAGATCAGACCTGGGTGCTACGCTGTCTGGAACTGCAGCATGGTTTAGATTAGCAGCTCCATCCTCCTCCCCAGTGAAAAAAGGAACAGCAAAGTAAGAAAAAAGGGGAAAAGGAAATCTCTCCTGTCCTATATCTTCACTGTGCTTGAGCAAGAAATAAGTACATGCTCTGATGCCCTCTGGTGGGCTGAGGGGAACACTATCACTGTTTATAAAGGAGATGTAATGAGGTACACACATCCCTATTGGTTTTTCTTGAGAAGCACAAATAAACCTATTGCCAAAAGTTGTATCTACCATTTACAACAGGCAGACAAGCAATTATTCTGTATATCCTCCCCTCACTGGGTGACTGACAATGTGTGGAACACACAGAATACACTCACACAAACGGGTCTTATTGAAAAATAAATGTATTGACAGTGTAGTTAACAGAAACAATTGAAAACTATGTCAGCGTTAAATGGATACATTTACAGAGGCTCATTCTGTAGTTATTTTAATAGCTACCTATGTCTACAACCCTGATCTGGGTGCTCAGGGAGACAACGTCCTCTGCCCTTTTGTTCCACGTTTAATTAACCTAACTCGTCTTAAAATTTATTAAATATAATTGTGACGTAAAAAACATAATATTGCAGTAAACTACCACTAATTGATCAATACCAGAGGATGAGGTGGAACTCTGATTATCATCAAACCACAGGTCTAAGAGCTCCATCACTGGATAAACTGCAATTGAACACCCTCAAATATTTCCCCAACTACCCACTGGGCACAGACATCCGTTCAATTACTAGTTTAGATTTTAAGTTTTGGTTGAGTTTTCAACTAACATGAATTCAACGTGAAATCAACAACAGAAATGCCCTTAAATTGATGACTTGGGTTTGAAATGACAGATATTCCAGAAATCCTTGTTGGAGGATTCTGGATTTCCTGCTTATTCCCTCCTGATTCATTGAATTAGATTTTTGCAACTCTATCCCTAACAGATACTACCATTCATGAGAGAGACAGATTACACATCAATGGCCTATGCTGCTCCAAGACAAGAATGTTAAAAAGCAATATTTCACTGTTCATCCTTATAAGACCACAGAAATCGGTTATGAAACCAAGGTAGAGTTACAAAGTAGACATAATAAACCTTTGGCACACAAAACTAGAAGACTAAGGCGAAAAGAGGAGAGGCAACCTTTAAACACTGATCAAGCCCAGACTTGGACTAGAATATTAATGTAAAAAGACATTGAATGACAGTTTAATTTGTATCAGTTGAGAATAATGACATTACTGTCACTGGGGTACTAAATTGAAAAACATGTACGGTACATCTTGTATGTGATGCTAAGAAACTATTGAAAAAACAGTGCAGGGACTAGCTTCAAATGAGAAAGGCTAATCTAGCCTGACCATACTGCTAAAGGCTATACTGGTATTCATTCCGCTGTTGTTCCTAGTTGAGCAAAGGGTATTAATGTATAATAGATTCAAGAATGGTGTCAGCCACGGACGGCAAGGGTATTTATTCACTGTCTCCAATCAGTATTCCTCTGTGTCTGCCCTCCTCACACTCCCTACCAATCTGCGATTCACGCAAGATCCTGGCATTAGCGTGCTGCCAGGCCAAGAGGCAACAATGTTTAGAAACTTGCCACCTGGATCACAAATGCCTTGTACGTTGGAATGGTAGTTCTTTCTACTGACATAAGTGACTTCATGGTCCATGGGATTGCTCCCATCAATTGCTCCACAGACTCGTGGGAACCTTCCTATACCGTACCAAGGATGTTCTGTTTGGCCTGGGTGGGAAATCTGATGAACCTCCTCATCTTCTGACACAAAGCTTTCGTGACTCTGTCCACAACCCTACACACAGATGACTTGAGGACATGAAATGCATCACCCATCACTGACTGGAAACTTCCTGTAGCGAAGAAACACAGGGACATTAAAACCTGGAGAACTGGTAGCAGTGCATGGTTCCTTGTTTTTGCCTCTAGGTTTTCCTGCAGCATTTCTGTTAGTGCTCTTCTGTCAAAACAGTAGTTGGCCATCAGACATCTTATTCATTGGAATTTATCATTCCCTAAATAGGGAAAGGGGGATACCTAGTCAGTTGTACAACTGAATGCATCTTCAGCATTTAACCCAACCCCTCTGAATCAGAGAGGTGCGGAGGGCTGCCTTAATTGACATCCATGTCTTCGGCACCTGGGGAACAGTGGGTTAACTGCCCTGCTCAGGGGCAGAATGACAGATTTTTTTACCTTGTCAGCTCGGGGATTTGATCCAGCAACCTTTTGGTTACTGGGCCAACGCTCCTACTCGCCAGGCTACCTGCCGCTAGACAAATGCTCTTCTTTGAACATTTTCCTGCTGTTCTTCATTAGACATGATATATTCAGTCATGGTCTCAAAATGTAGCTAGCAGTTAAGGGAGCTCAGAAGGTACCTTAAGTTTGTTATGTCAAATTTGCCCAAAGTGTTTTTCAAATTAGGGATCATTGGGGCGCTAGCGCCCCATTCCCGACACTACCTGGAGAAATGTAAGGCGCCAAATTCAAAATCCAAAAGTTGAATTATAAAACATTCATCAATATACAAGTGTTGCATAGTCTTCAAAAGCTTAGACTCTTGGCAATATCACAGCGTTGTCAGATTTCAAAAAGGCTTCACGGCGAAAGCACAACATTTGATTGTTTGAGGATAGCACCTCACATATTTTATGCATTAGCATAATTTCATATCCAGCGCGGGTCTCACAAAACACATATAAGAGCTAAAATAAATCGCTTACCTCTGATGATCTTCTGCTGAGGGCAATCCGAAGTGTCCAAGCAAGACAATCCATGTTTCTTTTGTTAGAAAAAGTAATTGTTTATATCCATAAATCTCCGTTTGGTTGGCGCACTATGTTCAGAAAATCCACAGTCTACCCGCCCATTGAACAGTGAAGAGAAAGCGTTCAAATTATACCTATCAACTTTGCCCAAACAAATCAAACATCATTTATAATGTATCCTTAGGTATACTTTTATGTATATTAACGATTATATTTCACACGGATGGTATCCTAAACGATAGAAAAGGAAAATACAGAGGAACGTGCACACGGTCTCGCGCACAAAAACCTCAAGTGACTTCCTCCATCCTCTTACAAATTCTTCTTCTGTTTGGTTATCTTCCATGATAAAGGCATGAAACCTTGTCTAAAGACTGTTGACATCTAGTGGAAGCCATAGGTACTGCAATCTGGGTCCTATTTTACTGAGAATCCCATAGACAGCCATTGAAAGTGAGGGCATGTCACAAAAAAAAAAATCAGGACAGAACTTCCTCGGGTTTTCGCCTGCCATATCAGTTCTGTTATACTCACTGACATTGTTCTAACAGTTTTAGAAACTTCAGAGTGTTTCCAATCCAATAGTACAAATTATGTGCATATCCTATTTTACTTTGGGCATGCCAGACTCTCCAAACTTCCGAATACTGCCCCAGTGCCTGTAGAGGTTAAGGGTAACCTTAAGTGTGACCTCATATTTAAAGGAAACTTTTAAGGGAAATATTACATTATTTTTAAGAAATCCCTTAAGGAATACACTTAGGGAGGTTTTATGCAACCCACTTAGAGATAAGCCAAGTTTAAGGGGGAAAATGTACTTCGTGTTTTATTTAACCGGGCCTAGAGAACACGTACCAACAGCACTTGGGTGTCCCTATCCAAATGACCCCTATCTTTGGTCCATTTGTCACAATGAGAAATCCGGTGGGGAAAATAACGTCATTGATCAGCTCATTGTACATCTCAGACTATGAGGAGTGGAAAGAGGTGACGAAAAGAGTGAGGAGCCACCCAATCAGCCTACTGTGAGGGAGGAAATTGAATTGGTTAGCAATAATCTTCATAAACTACTAACAACGATTAATGGTATTGAGGATGATTTGAATAAATCATTAGAGAGTGCCATAAATAGAGAGGAAAGCCTGAGAGCAGTGCTTAATTTGTTAATCGGAAGGTCCCGGAACACAGTGAGCGCGAGATGGGGGGGGTTATCTGGGGGGCTCTGAGGAAAACATTGATATCGAGGAAGCAACTTGATTTAACTTCTTAGGGAGCGGCACCCGAGGAGACGGTTTTGGAGAGTCTGGCGTGCCCAAAGTAAAATGCCTCCCACTCAGGCCCAGAACTAGGATATGCACATAATTAGTACTATTGGATAGGAAACACTCTGAAGTTTCTAAAAGTGTTAACATAATGTCTGTGAGTATAACAGAACTGATATAGCAGGCGAAAACCCGAGGAATTTCTGTCCTGGAAAAAGTGTTTTTGACACATTGCCTTATTTTGAACCCCTCCCTATTGAAAACAGCCATTTCTGGGAGTAAGATTGCAGTACNGTTGGACACTTGGGAAGCCCTCAGCAGAAGTTCTTCAAAAGGTAAGGGATTTGTTTTCGCTGTGAAATGTGTTTTGTGTGAACCGCAATGGTTTATGAATTTATGCTAATGGCAAAATATTGGAGGTGCTACCCTCAAACAATCAAATGTTGTGCTTTCGCCGTAAAGCCTTTTTGAAATCTGACAACGCTGTGATATTGCCAAGAAGCAGAGCTTTTGATGACTATGCAACACTTGTATATTGATGAATGTTTAATAATTCAACTTTTGGATTTTGAATTTGGCGCCTTGCATTTCACCGGGTAGTGTCGGGAGTGCGCTAGCGCCCCACCACTCCGTAAGTAGTTAAAGCTGATCACTTTTATTAGAATGTCTACAGTGGGAACAGTGAAACAATTAATAAATTATGCCTCGAGAGGTACTGAATCTGGGCAAAAAGGTGCCGGAACAAAGTCAGGTGCTGGATCCTGTTCCGCCAGGATCCACATCAAATTAAGCACTGCCCGAAAGGCTAAAGCTATGTCAATGCAAAAATGGAGGACATTTCCATAGAGCAACTGAAACAAGGAGGGGTTGAATGCTTCTTGAGGGGGGATGAGAAATGGAAGAATGAGGTGCATAAACTCAAGAGAGCTACCAATAGTAGTCCTGCCCTTGGGGGATTCGGCCTAGGCTCAGAGCGCCCTGGCTGGTTCACAAGGCCACGTGTCAGGTGCAGTGGAGGAGGGGAGGACGGCTCATAATAATGGCTGGAACAGAGTGAATGGCATCAAACACATAGAAACCATTTGTTTGATACCATAATGCTCCAGCCATTACCACGAGACCGTCCGTTGGTGCCACCAACCTCCTATGGTCAGGTGCCTATCAGTTCTCCGTGCTTCCAATCCGCAAGGAGTTCCCTTCCTTTGATGGTTCCAATGAGATATCAGATGTCTTGAACTTTCTGGAGAAATGTGACAATTTTGACATTGTTCAATGTTCTCAAAGGGCCAGCCAGGAAGTGGTGGGTGGCCGAAAATAAGAAAATCACCACCTGGGTGATGTTCAAAGAGGCATTCCAAGCAGCATTTTTCATTGGCTGTGGTGGTCAGGAATTTCCAATATGAAGCGGGACTTGATAAAGTGTGTACCTTCACCCTGTTGCAGAAAAGCCTCTGGCAGAAAAATCACACGTCCAAGAGAGCAAATAAAGTTGTGTGAAAAACAAAATTATGCATTGGGCTTTGGGATAGGTTCAGCTTCTTTACAACTGCCATAGTATCATGAGGTCTTTGGAGATGTTTCTCTTAGAGGATGACCATCTGGCATTTCCTATCATCTTGGGCCTTGATTTTCTCACCAAGCCCAAATCCATAATCGACCTTGGGGAGAAGACGTATGGGGTGTGGAGTCAAAGAGGATACTCTCTTTCCCTTTGAGGCTCGAGCCCAGAGAGGTCATACCAGGGCAACAAGAGCGCCAAAATATGGAACGAAAACCCAAGTCAGTCTGTACATGACTGTCTGCTACACCCTTGACACTCCTAGAAGATCCAGTGTTCTGCTCATTTCTCAACCATAGTTGAGGCACGCAAGATCTATACCAGGGACAAGGTCCCAGTCCGCTGCAAGGCCTACAGAGTATCACCCTACAAGAGAAAGATCATTGTAGAAGTGGACAAAATGCTCAAGGATGACATCCTCGAGCGTTCACAATCTGCTTGGGCTGCCCATGTAGTGCTGGTGGGGAAACCAGATGGTTCCCAGAGGTTCTGCGCTGACTTCAGAAGGCTGAACGCAAAGACGCACATGGATGCTTATCTTATGCTCATTATTCACAACCTCCTGGGGCCTCATTTATCAATAGAAACTACTCTAAAAAAACACTTACGAACAAAATGCTTAATGTTCGTACGCATAGAAAAAGTGTGATTTATCAAACAATCCTATGAATGTCATATGCACACAGGTAGGAGATAACCATTGATAAATACAAATCGTTCTCAGCCTCGGTGCTCACTTATGAACATGGCTATTTACATTTCGAAACGCCCCTAATTAACCATATACAGAGCATTCGGAAAGTATTCAGATCCCTTATTCTAAAATGGATTAAATTGTTGTTTTTCCTCATCAATCTACAAACAATACTAACATAATGACAAAGCTAAAACAGGTTTTTAGAAATTCTTGCAAAAAACTGAAACATCACATTTACATAAGTATCCAGATGCTTTACTCACTACTTTGTTGAAGCACCTTTGGCAGCAATTACAGCCTCAAGTCTTCTTGGGTATGACGCCTCAAGCTTGGCACACCTGTATTTGGGGAGTTTCTCCCATTCTTCTCTGCAGATCCTCTCAAGCTCTGTTAGGTTGGATGGGGAGTGTCAATGAACAGCTATTTTCAGGTCTCTCCGGAGATGTTCGATCGAGTTCAAGTCTGTGCTCTGGCTGGGCCACTCAAGGACATGGTCCCAAAGAGACTTGTCCTAAAGCCACTCCTGTGTTGTCTTGACACTTTGGGCCAATCTTTACTTTCTGCAAAAAAGTCCCACCTGTCTCTAAAAACACGCTCTCTGAGAAATGCAGTGTGTGCCAAATCTTCCAACAGAGCAAGATCAGCCATCTCTCATTCGATTTCCCATTTTGTCAGTACAGTAGAATTTAACAAATTATTGTACTTTATATTGATTATTATTGCAACAAATGCACTGATGTGGTCAAATTATATAGTATAGCCTGTCAATATATGTTGCATGAAATAAACGCAACATGTAACAATTTCTAATATTTTACTGTAACAGTTCATATGAGGAAATCAATTGAAATCAATCAATTAGGCCCTAATCTATGGATTTCCCATGACACGGAATACAGATATAATGGCACCGGAGTGGATGGCTGCTGTTTTACAGATTCCTAACCAACTGTGCTATTTTTTTTGTTAGTAACTTTTTTTGTACATAAAGTTGCTGCTACCGTCTCTTACGACCGAAAAAAGCTTTTGGACATCAGAACAGCGATTACTCACCTTGAACTGGACAAAGATTCTCTTTAATGAGTCCGACACGAAGGATATACTGCTTCCCGGAGACCAGGCCCAAATCCCTGTCATTCGGTGAAGAAAAGACGGAGATTCATGGGGTGAAGGTCGGGGTGCCTAGTGAGGATTTGTAGGCGAGTGAGTAAATCGGCACCACCAACGTGCAATTACTGGAAAACAAACAGGATGATCTATGGACGAGACTATCCTACCAACGGTATATTAAAAACTGCATATCTTATGTTTCACCAAGTCGTGGCTGAACGACGACATGGATAATACAGAGCTGGCTGGGTATTCCATGCATCGGCAGGGCAGAACAGCTACGTCTGGTAAGACCGTGTGGGAGATTAACTCACTACAATTATTACATTTCCAGTATTCTGAATGATCACTTTGAAGTAGTAAGACAGAAAAACATATATAATGTATAAGACTTATTAAAACAGAATATCTGATGAGCTCAGGAAAATTTTCTCATTCTAATGCGCCAACCAAACGGAGATTTATGGATATAATCCATGACTTTTTCTAACAAAAGAACCATGGATTGTCTTCGTTGGACACTTGGGAAGCCCTCAGCAGAAGTTCTTCAATAGGTAATTGATTTGTTTTCGCTGTGTTTTGTGTGAACCGTGATAGCTTATGAATTCATGGTAATGGAAAAATATTGAAGGTGCTACCCTCAAACAATCAAATGTGGTGCTTTCGCCGTAAAGCCTTTTTGAAATCTGACAATGCTGTGATATTGCCAAGAAACAGAGCTTTTGATGACTATGAAACACTTGTATATTGATGCATGTTTAATAATTCAACTTTTGGATTTTGGATTTGGCGCCTTGCATTTCACCGGGTAGTGTCGGGAGTGGGGTGCTAGCGCCCCAGCGCACCTTGTTGCTCCTTAAGAAGTTAATAGATCTGAGGGAAAACAGGATGCCAGAAGACAATGTAACAATGAACTTATAGAGAAATGACATATGGAAGCTTTGGGAGGGGTCTATGTATTTAATGTAAGGATGAAATACTATAAAGGCTGTGCTCTGCTATACAGAGTTAGCTGTGACCCGGGTCAGCTCGGCCTTTGATTACTCTGAATTAAAGGTCTTATTGAATTCACAAGTTTCTTGTATGAGTGTCATAATTTGAAGATCATTTTTTCCACGACAACTGCGGGCAGGATGTGTGTATATTTGTCAATAACAGCTGGTGCGCAATGTCTAATATTAACCTGTTCGGGCTAGGGGGCAGTGTTCGGAAGTACGGAGAGCCTGACATGCCCAAAGTAAACTGCCTGTTACTCAGGCCCAGAAGCTAGAATATGCATATAATTGGTAGTATTGGATAGACTCTGAAGTTTCTAAAACTGTTAAAATAATGGCTGTGAGTATAACAGAACTGATATGGCAGGCGAAAACCCCAGAAAAATGTATCCGTAAAATAGTTTTTTTTTATGTCACAGTTTTTCCATTGACATGCTATTCACTATAGAGGGATTTAGCTCCCAGATTGCAGTTCCTATAGCTTCCACTAGATGTCAACAGTCTTTAGACATGGTTTCAGGCTTGTTTTTTGAAAAACTAACAAGAAATAGAAGTTCTGGCAGGTGGATGTTAGAACTGACATTACTCTTTTGCGCGTGCTCTTCGTTATTTCTCTTTTCTATTGAACAGGCTATTGTCCGTCTGAAATATTATCGTTTATTTACATATTAGGGTACCTGAGGATTGATTGGAAATGTTGTTTGACTGGTTTGGACAAAGTTTATCGGTAAAATTTGTAGGTTTTCTATGTCTTTATATTGAACGAGTGGAACGGGTGGATTACCGAACAAAATGCGCCAACCAAACAGAGTTTTTGGGATATAAAGAGGGACTTTATCGAACAAAACGACCATTCTTTGTGTTCCTGGGACCCGTGGGATTGCAACCAGAGAAAGATCTTCAAAGGTAAGTTATTTATTTTATCGCTATATTTGATTTTGTAATGCCTGCGCTGGTTTAAAATATATTTATATGCAGGAAGTATGCGGGGCGCTGTCCTCAGATAATCAAATGCTATGCTTTTGCCGTAAAGCCTATTGTAAATCGGACAACGTGGTTCGATTACCAAGATTCTAAGCTAAAGAATGGTGTACAACACTTGTATTTTCATGAATGTTTAATATTACTATTTTTGTCAGTTGAATTTGGCGCTCTGCAATTTCACCAAATGTTGTCAAATCGATCCCGTTAACAGGATCCGATCCCTAACAAAGAAGTCTCCAATATTGCTCGCCTGAGGTATAGTACCTCATGATAAGCTGTAGACCACACTATCTATATTATCCGTAGCCATCTATTTACTACCACAAACTGATGCTGGCCCACACTAAACGAGCTGTATAAGGCCATAAGCAAACAAGAAAATGCTCATCCAGAAACGTCTCTCCTAGTGGCCGAGGACTTTAATGCAGGCAAACTTAAATCCGTTTCACCTCATTTCTACCAGCATGTGACTTGTAACCAGAGGAAATACATTTCTTGACCACCTTTACTGCACACAGAGACGCATACAAAGCTCTCCTTCACCCTCCATTTGGCAAATCTGACCATAATTCTATCCTCCTGATTCCTGCTTACAAGCAAAAACTAAAGCAGGAAGTACCAATGACTCACTCAATACGGAAGTGGTCAGATGATGTGGATGCTACGCTACAGGACTGTTTTGCTAGCACAGACAGGAATATGTTCCCCGGATTCATCCAAATGGCATTGAGGAGTAAAGCACCTCAGTGACCAGTTTCATCAATAAGTGCATCAATGACGTCGTCCCCACAGTGACTGTATGTACATATCCTAACCAGAAGCCATGGATTACAGGCAACATCCACACCGAGCTAAAGGCTAAAGCTGCCACTTTCAAGGAGCGGGACACTAATCCGGACGCTTAAAAGAAATCCCTCTATGCCCTCAGACGAACCATCAAACAGGCAAAACGTCAATACAGGACTAAGATTGAATCCTACTACACCGGCTCTGATGCTCGTCGGATGTGTCAGGGCTTAAACTATTATGGACTACAAGGGGAAACCCAGCCGCGAGCCTACCAGATGAGCTATATGCCTTCTATGCTCGCTTCGCAGCAAGCAACACTGAACCATGCATGAGAGCCCCAGAGCACCGGACGACTCTCCGTAGCCAATGTGAGTAAGACCTTTAAACAGGTTAACATTTACAAGGCCGCAGGGCCAGACGGATTACCAAAACGTGTACTCCGAGCATGCACTGACGAGCTGGCAAGTGTTTTCACTGACATTTTCAACCTCTCCCTGACCCAATTTGTAATGCCTACATGTTTCAAGCAGACCACCATAGTCCCTGTGCCCAAGAACACCAAGGTAACCTGCCTAAATGACTACCACTCGGTAGCACTCACATTTGGAGCCATGAAATGCTTTGAAAGGCTGGTCATGGCTCACATCACCACATCATCCCAGAAACCCTGAACCCACTCCAATTCGCATACCGCCCCAACAGATCAACAGATGACGCAATTGCACTCCTCACTGCCCTTTCCCACCTGGACAAAAGGAACACCTCTATGGGAGAATGCTATTCATTGACTACAGCTCCATAGTGCCCTCCAAGCTCATCATTAAGCTAAGGACCCTTGAACACCTCCCTCTGCATCGTGATTCTGGACTTCCTGACCCTGACCCCCAGATGGTGAGGGTAAGCAACAACACAGGAAAAGGAGGGCCAAGCATGACCCCATTCACATCAATGTGGTTGTAGTGGAGAGGAACGAGAGCTTCAAGTTCCTTGGTGTCCACATCACTAAGAACCTATCATGGTCCCATCACACCAACAGTCGTGAAGAGGAGGCTGGGACCTCAGATCTTCCAAAAGTTCTACAGCTGCACCATCGAGAGCATCCTGACTAGTTGCATCACCACTTTGTATGGCAACTACTCGGCATCCGACCGCAAGGTGCTACAGAGGGTAGTGTGTACATCACTGGGGCCGAGCTTCCTGCCATCCAGGGCCTCTTTACCAGGCGGTGTCAGAGGAAGGCGCTACAAATTGTCCAAGACTCCAGCCACCCAATTCATAGACTGTTCTCTCTGCTTCCACACAGTAAGTGGTACCAGAATCTTGCACAGGCTCGATGTACACTCACTGGACTCTAAACATACACACTGACACTCCAACAAACACACACACATTGACATTCCTTCACACTCTTCACATATGCTGCATAGTCATTTTATCCCTACCTACATGTACATATTACATCAATTACCTCAACTAACCCGTACCCCTGCACATTGACTCTGTGCCCATTGTATATAGCAGCCAAACTCTAATTGCGGACCGCAGTTCGGGACCGGACACAGGAGGGTCAATCCAGACCAGACAAACCTGGCAATCCAGACCAGACAAACAAATTAGGCACATTTGGGCAGTCTTGATACAACATTTTGAACAGAAATGCAATGGTTCATTGGATCAGTCTAAAACTTTGCACATACACTGCTGTCATCTAGTGGCCAACATGTGTATTGCACCTGGGCTGGAATAATACATTATGGCCTTTATATGTGTCATGACCAGCCTTTCAAAGCACTTCATAATTGTAGATGTGAGTGCTACAGGGTGAAAGTCATTTAAGTTCCCTTGGAGCTCTTGCGAACAGGGACAATGGTGGTCAGCTTGAAACATGTTGGGATTAGAGACTGAGACTTGGAGAGATTGAAAATGTCTGTGAAGACACTTGCCAGCTGGTCTGCGCATGCTTTGAGAACGTGTACTGGTATTCCATCTGTGATTGTTAACCTGTTTAAACGTTTTGCTCACATCGGTAATGGAGAGCAAGATCACACAGTCATCTGTAAAAATAGGGGCTTTCACGCAAGACACAGTGTTATATTCCTCAAGGCAAGCCTAAAAGGCATTTCGCTCGTTGGGGAGTTCTACATCGCTAACTCACGGCTGGGTTTCCCTTCGTAGTCCTTTATCGTCTTCAAGCCCTGCCACGTACAAGCCCTGCCACACGTGTCGGAACCAGTGGTTCCTCAATTAAATGTTTTGAGCTTATGCCTTGCCACTTTGAGGTAGATTGTGGTAAATTGCATCACTCCGTCATTGCGCCACACTATCACACTACCACCACTGCGACCTGTATGCTCTCGTTGGCTGGCCCTCGTTTCATATTCGTCGCCAAACCCACTGGCTCCAGGTCATCTATAAGTCTTTGCTAGGTAAACCCCCGCCTTATCTCAGCTTACTGGTCACCATAGCAGCACTCACCCATAGCACGCGCTCCAGAAGGTATATTTCACTGGTCTCTGCTGCCAATGACTGGAACGAATTGCAAAAATCACTGAAGCTTGAGACTCATATCTCTCTCACTAACTTTAAGCACCAGCTGTTAGAGCAGCTTACAGATCATTGCACCTGTACACAGCCCATCTGTAAATAGCCCATCCAATTACCTGATCCCCATACCATTTTTTTTTTGCTCCTTTGCACCCCAGTATCTCTATACATTCATCTATCACTCCAGTGTTTAATTGCTAAATTGTAATTAGTTCTCCACTACGGCCTATTTATTGCCTTACCTCCCTAATCTTACCTCATTTGCACACACTGTATATAGACTTTTCTATTGTGTTATTGACTGCACGTTTGTTTTTTCCATGTGTAACTCTGTGGTGTTTATTTAGCACTGCTTTGCTCTATCTTGGCCAGGTCGCTGTTGTAAATGAGAACTTGTTCTCAACTGGCCTACCGGGTTAAATAAAGGTGAAATAAAATAAAACTGACATTTTCAACCTCTCCCTGACTGAGTCTGTAATACCCACATGTTTCAAGCAGACCACCATAGTCCCTGTGCCCAAGAATGCGAAGATAACCTGCCTAAATGATTACCGCCCAGTAGCACTCACGTCTGTAGCCATGAAGTGCTTTGAAAGGCTGGTCATGGCTCACATCAACACCATCATCCCAGAAACTCTAGACCCACTCCAATTCGCATACCAACCCAACAGATCCACAGATAACGCAATCTCAATCGTACTCCATACTGCCCTTTCCCACCTGGACAAAAGGAACACCTATGTGAGAATGCTGTTCATTGACTGCAGCTCAGTGTTCAACACCATAGTGCCATAAAGATCATCACTAAGCTAAGGACACCGGGACTTAACACCTCCCTATGCAACTGCATCCTGGACTTCCAATTTGCCTACCCTTACCAGGTGGTCTTGTTTCTCATGGTCTGAGAGCCCTCTAGGTGCCTTTTAACAAACTCCAAGCGGGCTGTCATGTGCCTTTTACTGAGGAGTGGCTTCTGTCTGGCCACGTTACCATAAAGGCCTGATTGGTGGAGTGCTGCAAAGATGGAGCTCTGTCAGAGTGACCATCGGGATCTTTGTCACAGGCCCTTCTCCCCCGATTGTTTAATTTGGCCAGGCGGCCAACTCTAGGAAGAGTCTTGGTGGTTCCAAACATCTTCCATTTAAGAATGATGGAGGTCACTGTGTTCTTGGGGACCTTCAATGCTGCAGAAATGTTTTGGTACTCTTCCCCAGATCTGTGCCTCGACACAATCCTGTCTCGGAGCTCTACTGGCAATTCCTTCAACCTCAATGCTTGGTTTTTGCTCTGACATGCACTGTCAAGTGTCGGACCTTATATAGACAGGTGTGTGCCTTTCCAAATCATGTCCAATTATTGAATTTACCACAGGTGGACTCTAAGTTGTAGAAACATCTCAAGGACGATCAATTGAAACAGGATGCACCTGATCTCAATTTTGAGTCTCATAGCAAACGGTCTGAATACTTATGTAAATGTGATTTTTTTAAATATTTTTTAATATACATTTGCAGAAATGTCTAAAAACCTGCTTCCACTTTGTCAATATGGGGTATTGTGTATAGATTGATGAGGGAAAAAATGTATGTAATCTATTTTAGAATAAGGCTGTAACGTAACAAAATGTGGAAAAAGTAAAGGGTCTGAATACTTTGCCAAATGCACTGTATATACTGTATATTCAATAGAAAGAAGCATGCAGTATTTGTTTTTATATGCATTTCTGTGGGTACAATAAAAGTGTTAGAAGAAGTGAGGTAGGAGGGTTTTAAGTCTCCCTGCAGAAACACTGCCTCTGGGTGAACTGTTTCTTGTTTGTTGATGGCCCCGTTGAGTGCCAGAGTGGTGTTGGCTTGTGGAGGGATTGTTGGGTATTTGCACCGACAGTTGTGCTGATGAGTAGACAAGCACTGCCAACAATAGAGTGAATAGGCTAGAAGAATACTAACACCTTTCTCCCCCATGCCAAAGAATTGACTGCAAGGGTGTGAAAAGTTTGAGGAGCACTTGTCTTGCTGACAGTTTAGTGTATTGGTGATTTTGTTTTCTCAAGAGGTTATTGTGCTTTTATAAATACTTTCGTGTCCAGGATGAAAGCGTTCATCCAATGGGTCTACAGCCTCTGTACTACTAAAGCTGGTGTCAAGGTCATCGTCATCAGCAGCAGGATTATTCTGTAGGACACACAGTAGTCAGTGATTAGCCAACATAATACTACTTTGCCCCCATCAATACACACAAACACGTACTATATCCAACCACTCCCCTTGTAAAGAATTTCTGCTCCTGGACGTTAGGATAAATGACAACTTGTTTACCTCATTTGGCTGGTGCCACGTTGTCTAGGTCTCATCCATCTTTACCCCTCTCGCTCATCATGTGAGAGATCAGTAGATTGCAGCCAAACCAATCAGGGATTAGCCATGTACCTCACCCCTGCCCATGCCCTAAGCATGCAGTGCTTCTGGTTTGTGCCAGCCCAGCCCATGCTCTCACAAGGGTAGAGCTGATCCCGGGCTTCCTCCAATCAGGGGAGCCCTCTCCGACAGGTTGAAGTGGAGGATATGGGACGGTCTTATGGAGTTCAGCAGCGGAAGCCAGCTCTCCTCTCACAGCTGCTACTGAGACCGGGCAGGGACACTTCATGTTCCCAGCCCCCGCTGGTCATCAGAAGCTGCCTGCTATAGAGACTGAGCCCACACTGGATATCATTCCCGATCCCGTCTCCACTGTTGTGGAGTCTGGGCAGACCTTCCCAGCCCGGGCAGGCTATGAGACTGCAGCAGCATCGTCACATGGTAGTGAACCTATGTTGCTTCCAATCCACACCAGCCTTCTGCCCAGCTACAAAGGGACATTGGACATTTGAACACTTTGTTGTATCCAGTAGGGTACAAATAAGTAGGGTGTGTACAAAGAAGTACAGGGGGTGGCCCCTACTGTGACTGCGTTTCCGCAGGGAGCTTATCGGAATGCTCAGCTGCCACCCCATACTCTCACGGGCAAGGGTTCCTGCTTGCCCCTGCTTTGGGGCCGTACCTAGGGCCTGCACACTGCTCAGCGCCTTATGGGCTCTGGCCTCCATATACAGGTGTGCCAGCATATCCTCAACCAGGTCTTCAGCTGTATGTGGCTCCCCTTCCAAGATCACCTGCAGCTCCTGCCCAGGTAAATACCTCGGGCCTGTGGCCTCAGTAGACCTGGCTCAGGTCCAACCCCATGGGCTTGTGTCTGCAGCTCCTGTCCAGCAGCTGGTGGTCCCAGCTCCACTGCAGCCCCACCTGCCTGCACCTCAGCCAACAGGCCTGGTCCATCCTCATGGGCCTGCAGCTCCTGTACCACAGCTCAGCCAGCAGCCCCACTTTTCCCACTTCAAAAGGGGCCTGGACAGTGTTTTAGGGCCTCATGGGCACCTGTCTCAGGACTATAAGTACCAGCTCCTCCTTGACCTATTGAAGCTGCCCACCACACTCAAGCTGGCCCGGCGCTACCTCCATGACCCTCACCTGTACAATAAGGCCAAGTATTGCAGCTGCGCTATGGTCAACCACGACAACTGGTACAGGGTGAGTTGTCTGCTATCCTGAATGCACCCTCAATCAGAGTTGAAGTGAAGGCCTGCAACCCTGTGGCACATGTGTGGAGATACACCTGAATGCCTGACATGGGGCCACACAACAGGGCAACAAGAGTGTGCTCACCATTAAAACACCCTCCAGCACAACAGTCTACTGTGCATGGGCCAGGCCAGCCGCTGCAGCCGGGTCATGTTGAAGGTATTTCCTGTCCAGCTGAGGAGTGGTAACAAAACACTGGACTCCTACACAGTCCTGGATGTTGGCTCTGAGTGGGCCATCATCCTCCCCTCAGCAGCGGCCCAAGTGAACCTCACCGGGCCAGAGGAGGCTATGTGCCTCAGGACAATCCAGCAGGAAGTAGTACCACTTGTTGGATCTACTGTCTCTTTCCAATTGGCTGCCTCTGATAACGCCCGCAGGAAGCACATAATCCAGGGGGCCTTCACTGCTGGTCAGCTCGGCCTGCCTGAACAGGCATGCTCTGTTGCTTCCCTGAAGAGGCACTATGAGCACTTTCAGGACATACCACTGCATGCCTTGGACAGGGTGTGCCCTGGTCTGCTTATAGGCTCTGGCTACCCACACCTCATAACTCCTGTTGAGCCATGCGGATGGACCTGTGGGGGTCCATACCAAGCTGGGCTGGGCTGTCCAGGGCCCAGCTGCTCTCCTCACTCCCAGTGGTTAGAACACTACCTATTTGTTAACTACCACTGCCTCTCCCACAGTGGATTAATATAGGCATGTGGAGAGACTGTGGCAGATGGACACTCTGCCCTACAGAAATGAGTGCCTTGTGACCTGCTCTAAAAAAGGCCATATGGCAGTGGACATTCTTGAGACTAAGGCTGTTCATGTGCCAGTGGGTTGTGTGGAGCGTCATGCCACCTCACTGCTGAGAAAAAAAGTCCTTACCTTCAGGCCCTCCCTGAGGCTCTGATGCCGCTGCTACGCAGTACAGACCGCCGCCTGGAAAAGAACCCGGCACAAGCCGATGTGCATAGCTAGAACAGGCAGGCTATGTGTTGAAGCTGTCACCTGAGGAGGTGAGAAGTGCCAAGGAGACCTGGTACATTCCCCACCATGTTTTTTACCATAACGGTAAGAGCCGCATGGTTTTCAATTGCTCCTTCGGCAGCAGATGGGATAACCTGAATAACCAGCTGCCGCCGGAGCCTATGCTGAGCCCCTCCCTCCTGATGGTCCTGCTGCGTTTCCGGGAGCACCGGGTGGCTATCTGTAGGAACATTGAGGGGATGTTCCACTAGGTAAGCCTCCTTAGGATCAGACTTGTGCGTTTCCTGTGGATGGACATTGAGGATGGATGACCCAGCTGACGTTTATGGGTGGCGCGTCCTGCCTTTTGGGACTACCTGCAGTCCTTGCTGTGCAATCTTTGGCCCTCAGAAGCATGTCAGAGAACACCAGCAGGGCAACGAGGAGGTGCTGTCCTTAGTGGAATGGGCGTTCTATGTGGAAAACTGTCTGCAATCCCACTCCTCTCCACAGCAGGCCCGTGAGCTGCTGGACAAAATAATATCCCTGCTGTCCACAATGTTCCTGAGGTGGTGGCCCATCTGCCCATGGAGGCCAGGTCAGAGAGCTGCAAGCTCTGGTTCACTATGGACAAGGCTGACCCCCAGGAGCCTACTCTTGGCCTCGTTGGCACTACCCATCTAATACCCTGGGATTACAAGCACCGTCCTGTACCTTGTTCTGAGCCCACCATGCGGAGTGTTTACAGAGTGTTAGCCAGCCAGTATGACTCTTTGGGTTATATCATCCCCTTCACCACCAGGGCCAAGGTGCTGGTTCAGGCACTGTAGAGAAGGGAGAGAGGCTGGGATGAACCCATCACCGACGAGCTGCTCTATGTGTGGCAGACCTTGGAGCAAGAAATACCTCACATGATGGACCCAACGGTGTCGACTTGGATATTTCCCCTGCCGATCTTCACATCTTTTGTGATGCCTCCGAGAGGCCCTATGGCTCTGTGGCCTACCTAGGGGCCACAGATGAGCAGGGCCACACACGTCTCCTTCCTGCAGGTGAGATCTAGGGTGTCCACAAGGAAGCAGCTCACCATGCCACGCCTCGAGGTGAGTGCAGGTCTCACTAGGGCACAGCTCACTGACACTTTGTGTAAGGAGTTGTCTGTGCCCCTGGGGCAGATCACTATGGCCTGACTCCTTTACTGTGCTCACTTGGCTCAGCTCGGCGTCCTGCAGGTATAATAACTTTGTGGGCAACCGCATTGCTGAGATTCAGGAACTCACAGCTGGGTGCTTTTGGAGGTACATAGACAATCCTGCCGATGACATCACCAGGGATAAAACTCTGAGAGAGCTATCCCTGCCTGGGCTGTGGAGCATGGGCCCTATGTTCCTCACTCAGCCCACAGACAATTTACCTGTTATGCCACTGCCTCCCGCTGAGGTAGTGTACCTTGAGGAGCTTAAGAAGGGCATCTTCTGTGGCCTTTTCACTGTGGATAAGGATACTCCTCTGCCTGACCTGCTGCAGTACCAGACCTGGGGTGACTTGGTAACGGCAACCCATCTCTTCCTGCACGGAGCGATAGCCCCAGACCTGCCTGCTTACCCCCGCACTGACACTGAGCTGGTCCTGCTCAGGATGGAGCAACAGGATTGTTTCCCTGAGGATTACAAGCTGCTGCATGCCGGTGAGTCTGTTCTCTCCTCGAGCCATCTCTCCTCTCTGTCTCCAGATTATGACAAGATAACTGGGCTCATCCATGTGCTGAGGTGGGCCCTGATGTGCTGCATCCAGTGATGCTGAACCCCAGTCACCATATCACACGCCTGCTCATGCAGGACTTCGATGCCAGGCCGCTACACCTTGGGCCTGAAAGGGTATTTGCTGAGCTCTGCCGGGCCTATTGGATTCAGCGGGGGCGTGGGAAACCTGCCATTCCCAAGATGGCAGACTTGCCTGCTGCTAGCCTCAGCCCCCTTTCTATTAAACGGGCATGGACTGTTTCGTGCCCTTCACTGTTAAGGTCACCGGCACAAGAAGCATTGGGGGATTATCTGTAAGTGCTTGACAATGCACCTGGATTTACTGAGCAGCATGGACAGTGAATCTTTCATGATGGCTCTGAGGTTCACAGCTAGGAAAGGCAAGCTCCTCGAGCTCGTCTCTGACCAGGGCACCAATACAGATGGGCCGAAAATAAGTTACGAGAATACTTTGCTGCTCTAGTGCCCGCCCTCCGTGAGCAGCTGGCAGAGCACAGTATCACCTTCCGCGCCAACCCTCACTTCAGTGGGGCCTGGGAGCAGGTGATATGATCTGTCTAGTCTTCACTACAGGTTGTGCTGAGGGATCAGACTGTGTCTAAGGAGGTGCTGCACACCGTTCTGGTGTAGGTTTAGGGCATACTGAACTCTAAGCCACTCAGATACGTTTCCTTGGATGTAGCTGACCTTGACCCTGTTACCCCTAACCTTCTCCTGATGGGATGGCAGGATGCCTCCATCCCCCTGGCTGTGTACACGGACAGTGACCTGTGGGGCGGCGGAGGTGGAAGCACAGCCAGTTGCTTGTCGACCACTCGGATGTTGACCCACACTCAGCGGGTCAACATCCGGGTTACGCCATGTACAGTGAGGGAAAAAAGTATTTGATCCCCTGCTGATTTTGTACGTTTGCCCACTGACAAAGAAATGATCAGTCGAATAGACAGAATAACAACAAAAAAATCCAGAAAAACGCATGTGAAAAATGCTATAAATTGATTTGCATTTTAATGAGGAAAATAAGTATTTGAACCCCTCTCAATCAGAAAGATTTCTGGCTCCCAGGTGTCTTCTATACAGGTAACGAGCTGAGATTAGGAGCACACTCTTAAAGGGAGTGCTCCTAATCTCAGTTTGTTACCTGTATAAAATACACCTGTCCACAGAAGAAATCAATCAATCAGATTCCAAACTCTCCACCATGGCCAAGACCAAAGAGCTCTCCAAGGATGTCAGGGACAAGATTGTAGACCTACACAAGGATGGAATGGGCTACAAGACCATCGCCAAGCAGCTTGGTGAGAAGGTGACAACAGTTGGTGTGATTATTCGCAAATGGAAGAAACACAAAATAACTGTCAATCTCCCTCGGCCTGGGGCTCCATGCAAGATCTCACCTCGTGGAGTTGCAATGATCAGGAGAACGGTGAGGAATCAGCCCAGAACTACACAGGAGGATCTTGTCAATGATCTCAAGGCAGCTGGGACCATAGTCACCAAGAAAACAATTGGTAACACACTACGCCGTGAAGGACTGAAATCCTGCAGTGCCCGCAAGGTCCTCCTGCTCAAGAAAGCACATATACATGCCCGTCTGAAGTTTGCCAATGAACATCTGAATGGTTCAGAGGATAAGTGGGTGAAAGTGTTGTGGTCAGATGAGACCAAAATGGAGCTCTTTGGCATCAACTCAACTCGCCGTGTTTGGAGGAGGAGGAATGCTGCCTATGACCCCAAGAACACCATCCCCACCGTCAAACATGGAGATGGAAACATTATGCTTTGGGGGTGTTTTTCTGCTAAGGGGACAGGACAACTTCACCGCATCAAAGGGACGATGGACGGGGCCATGTCAAATCTTTGGTGAGAACCTCCTTGACCCAAAACACACAGCCAAGGCAACAAAGGAGTGGCTCAAGAAGAAGCACATTAACTTCTTAGGGAGCGGTTCCCGAGGTGACGGTTTTGGAGAGTCTGGCGTGCCCAAAGTAAAATTTCTCCCACTCCGGCCCAGAAAATAGGATATGCACATAATTAGTACTATTGGATAGGAAACACTATGAAGTTTCTAAAAGTGTTAACATTATGTCTGTGAGTGTAACAGAACAGAAATAGCAGGCGAAAACCCGAGAAAAATCTATCCGGAATTATTGTTTTTTGTCACATTGGCTCTGTTTGACAGTCTCTCTATTGAGTTCTATGGCAAGCAGCTCCGAGATTTCAGTACCTATGGCTTCCACTAGATGTCAACAGTCTATATATAAAGCCTCAGAGAGATTGGAGGAAGCAGGAAGAATAGGTAAAGGATATGGCCAAGGTAGCTCAGATGTCAACAAGTTTTCTCGTGCGCAAGGCTGGCTGCGCGCCCCACTTTATTTTACTTATATAGCGTTTAGGTGACCATCCGAGTGAAATATTATCGCTCATATTCATAAAAGGATAGCTAAGGATGCATTTTAACTGGTATTTGATTTGTTTAGGAAAGGTTTATAGGTATATTTGAACGCGTTCTCTTCACGTTTCAATGGGCGATTCGACGTTGGATTTTCTGAACATAACGCACCAACCAAACGGAGATTTATGGATATAATAAATGACTTTTTCTAACAAAAGAACCATGGATTGTCTTCGTTGGACACTTGGGAAGCCCTCAGCAGAAGTTCTTCAAAAGGTAAGGGATTTGTTTTCGCTGTGAAATGTGTTTTGTGTGAACCGTGATGGTTTATGAATTTATGCTAATGG
>QNTS01000579.1:156040-170231 GCA_003317085.1 Hucho hucho
GTTTATAGGTATATTTGAACGCGTTCTCTTCACGTTTCAATGGGCGATTCGACGTTGGATTTTCTGAACATAACGCACCAACCAAACGGAGATTTATGGATATAATAAATGACTTTTTCTAACAAAAGAACCATGGATTGTCTTCGTTGGACACTTGGGAAGCCCTCAGCAGAAGTTCTTCAAAAGGTAAGGGATTTGTTTTCGCTGTGAAATGTGTTTTGTGTGAACCGTGATGGTTTATGAATTTATGCTAATGGAAAAAATATTGGAGATGCTTCCCTCAAGCAATCAAATGTTGTGCTTTCGCCGTAAAGCCTTTTTGAAATCTGACAACGCTGTGATACTGCCAAGAAGCAGAGCTTTTGATGACTATGCAACACTTGTATATTGATGAATGTTTAATAATTCAACTTTTGGATTTTGAATTTGGCGCCTTGCTAGCGCCCCACCACTCCCTAAGTAGTTAAGGTTTCGAGGCTGACGTTTGGCAACTCGAACCTTCAGCTCCCTCCACAGATTTTCTATGAGATCAAGGTCTGGAGACTGGCTAGACCACTCCAGGACCTTAACTATCAAGATGTTAATGTTCTTAGCTTGACCCTTTTGAAAATAGACAAAGATTCTGGGGATGAGCATGCGCATCTTCAGTATGTACCCATTGTTCCTCTATATCAAATCAAAAATCAAATCAAATTTTATTGGTGGCATACACATGTTTAGCAGATGTTATTGCAGGTGTAGCAAAATGCTTTAGTGCATTTAAATAACTATATGTCGCAAGTAAAAGCACTGGGTGGCGAGTTGATACAATTCCAAGTCTGGAAGATTAGAACCACCCTCAGATTTAGGAAGATTTAAAACCTTCCCTTTTATTCTATGACTTTTATTTGACCATATAAAGTCTATGAGCAAGTACACTTTTTTCAAGAATGTTTTTAGTGTGGTAATTGTTATAGCGTGTGTGCAATGACGTGCAATGATTTCAGAGGGAAAAAAACATCATTGTTAGAATTCATTTATTTGATGTTGTAATAATCCAAACAGATGTGGCAGTTTCACCATTACTAATTCCAGATGTAAAGTATATATTTTTGAGAGTACTAATGTTACTGTCCCCACTACAACAAAGAAATAAATTAAATGTTGTCCTTGAAATATATTATTAAAATACTGTAGAATTCCGTTCATTCCTAAGGAGGACTGCTCCGTCTGAGGAGTAGCAATATGGCGGCCGGTGCCTTGAAAGATCTCATTGTCCCTCTGAAATCAGCAATCCAGGATTCTTGGTGCTTTCAAGACAACTGGCAACTCGGAAAAAAACAGGTCAAATCGGGACGTCTGTGATCTTCAGTTCGGAAAGCTGTGTAGTGCCCTAGCACAGCTGATTCAAATAATCAAAGCTTGATGATGAGTTGGTTATTTGAATCGGGGGGGGGGATTCCCGAGTTCCTAGTTATCTTGAACACACTGAAGTCGGAGGTCAGAGATTTCTGAGTTCCCAGTAATCTTGAACGCGGCATAAACACATCACTGGTCTGGATCTGCACACAGCATCACTACGAAGCGCGTCTCAATTGTCTACTACAAAGAACGCCCCGACCGATCATTACGGTTACCGACCGTAGTGTGTTATTTTGTCTTTCTAAATGCGTATTTTAACCAATGGAAGCGGAAGTGTTGAACCCCCAAATGATGGCGGACGTTAATGGCAACAATAAAATTCAAAACGCGGAGCTCGAAGTGATAAAGCTTCAAGAGCTGGTACGAAAATTGGAGAAGCAAAACGAACAGCTCAGGACAAGAGCTAATTCAGTAAACAATTGCAATAATGGCCCACATATATTTCCAACCTCGTCGGCCTGTCTGCACGGGAGTACAGCGTGTTCTGCTTCTAGTCTGGTTTTCTCTGCGAATTCTTCAAATCCAGCACTATCGCATCCTTGTGCTCTTGGACCATACACTTCGTCCGAGGAACCGTTCTCCACTTCTCAACAAAACTCGGTATTTGATGCTGATGTGGAGGATGTCGGTAACGGACCTGCCACGGTTCTGGACGAGGTCGATATTCTAGACCTGGATACCGTACTCCGGGTTGGAGAGTCTGATCATAGCTGGTATTGATGCTGTTCTATTTTATTGACCCCGTTCCTACCATGTCTGTGCCATTTATATGCTTATTTTATATTTTATTCTACCAGCAGCACAAATTATGACGTCATGTTAGTATGGCAATGAGGAAACCGTTTAAATAAAAGCCTGAATTTCAAAACATTGCAATGTGGATAACTCATTCAGAAGAGATATATTTTTTGTCAGTGGCCAATTGTATTGTGCCAACAAGTAAAGGCAATCAGTAAATATTGTAGCATGTGTATATATTTTTAAGACCAATAATAATAAACAATACTATGGTAACACAGGTATGTTGAGAATATTGGGCTGTAGAGAGAACTTTCCTACCTGGCTCAGCTAAAGTGGGGTGGAAAATACTCAGTAGGGTCTCTACTAACCAAATATATGTGTAGTTTTGGAGGGGTACTGTGTCATACATATCCATCAGCACTCCGTTCTCCACTCTCTCCATAGCCCTCAATAAAATACATTGTAATAGAGACAGTATATGGGATATATATTGGCTTGTAGAGAGAACTTTTCAACCTGTCTCAGCTAAAGTGTGATGTGAAATACTCACTAGGGTCTCTACTAACCAAACATGGTTCGTTTTTGAGGGGGACTTTGTCACACAGACTGCTGCTGGCTTTTCACTCTGCCCCCCAATGCAATATAATGTAGTAGGCTGTACATGTAGAATTTCGCTACACCCGTAATAACATCTGCTAAATATGTGCATGTGTCCAATAATTGATTTGATTTTGGCTTGTAGAGAACTTTATGTACCTGTCTCAGGTAAAGTGGGGTGGAAAAAACTCAGTCTATACTAACCAAATAAACTCAGCAAAAAAAGAAACGTCCTCTCACTGTCAACTGTTTATTTTCAGCAAACTTAACATGTGTAAATATTTGTATGAACATAACAAGATTCAACAACTGAGACATAAACTGAACAAGTTCCACAGACATGTGACTAACAGAAATTGAATAATGTGTCCCTGAACAAAAGTGGGGGTCAAAATCAAAAGTAATAGTCAGTATCTGGTACTAAGTACTACAGTGCATCTCCTCATGGACTGTACCAGATTTGCCAGTTCTTGCTGTGAGATGTTACCCCACTCTTTCACCAAGGCACCTGCAAGTTCCCGAACATTTCTGGGGGAATAGCCCTACCCCTCACCCTCTGATCCAACAGGTCCCAGATGTGCTCAATGGGATTGAGATCCGGGCTCTTCGCTGGCCATGGCAGAACACTGACATTCCTGTCTTGCAGGAAATCCCGCACAGAACGAGGAGTATGGCTGGTGGTATTGTCATGCTGGAAGGTCATGTCAAGATGAGCCTGCAGGAAGGGTACCACATGAAGGAGGAGGATGTCTTCCCTGGAACACACAGCGTTGAGATTGCCTGCAATGACAACAAGCTCAGTCTGATGATGCTGTGACACACCGCCCCAGACCATGACACACCCTCCACCTCCAAATCGATCCCGCTCCAGAGTACAGGCCTCGGTGTAACGCTCATTCCTTCGACGATAAACCGAATCCGACCATCACCCCTGGTGAGACAAAACCGTGACTCGTCAGTGAAGAGCACTTTTTGCCATGGTGGGTTTGTGCCCATAGGCGACGTTGTTGCCGATGATGTCTGGTGAGGACCTGCCTTACAACAGGCCAACAAGCCCTCAGTCCAACCTCTCAGCCTATTGCGGACAGTCTGAGCACTGATGGAGGGATTGTGCGTTCCTGGTGTAACTCGGGCAGTTGTTGTTGCCATCCTGTACCTGTCCCGCAGGTGTGATGTTCGGATGTACCGATCCTGTGCATGTGTTGTTACACGTGGTCTGCCACTGCGAGGATGATCAGCTGTCAGTCCTGTCTCCCTGTAGCGCTGTCTTAGGCGTCTCACAGTACGGACATTGCAATTTATTGCCCTGGCCACATCTGCAGTCCTCATGCCTCCTTGCAGCATGCCTAAGGCACGTTCACACAGATGAGCAGGGACCCTGAGCATCTTTCTTTTGGTGTTTTTAGTCAGTAGAAAGGCCTCTTTAGTGTCCTAAGTTTTCATAACTGTGACCTTAATTGCCTATTGTCTGTAAGCTGTTAGTGTCTTACCGACTGTTCCACAGGTGCATGTTCATTAATTGTTTATGGTTCATTGAACAAGCATGGGAAACAGTGTTTAAACCCTTTACAATGAAGATCTGTGAAGTTATTTGGATTTTAACTAATTATCTTTGAAAGACAGGGTCCTGAAAAAAGGACGTTTCTTTTTTTGCTGAGTTTATGTGTAGGTTTGGAGGGGGACTGTGTCGTGCGTATCCAGCAACACTTCGTTCACCCCTCCATAACTGAGACCGGTATAAAACTTTTCTCTCTATGGGCAAATATGTATACCATGTTAAGTATATTACAGTGTATTACATTGGGGGCTATGGGGGGGGGGGGGGGGATTTGGGTAAACTTTCAAAAGTAATGACGGTATGAATAATACAATATTTAAAATAAAATATGGCAAATTACCCATTTATTTTTTCAAAGGTGGTAGCAATGCTGTGAAAAAGTTGTGCTGCACTAGAGTGCTAAATATTTGATATTCCCAAAGTTTTGCATGTCTTTGTAGGGGGACTCTTATTTTGAAAAGGAAAATCCGCAATCTCTTTCTGCTAGGAAAACGGTAATTTATATTTATATTCAAATAAAGTGATGGCAATGTTGCCAATGTCAACACTGTAAATAAGGCAGGCCTATTTACCTCCTAAAGTTGAAAAAGTTGCCATTTTAAAAAAATGTTGCAAATTGCCAGCTGACCTCTCCCATGAACTAATGTTGTTCGAAGTAGTAGCCTAAATGTGAATCTGATTTATCCAATTGAAATACATCACTACTTTTCCTGCACTGGCTACATGTAGGGCTCACCTGTGAAATAAATTCTCTGCTAAAATAAAGTTTAAGTAAAGATGTTATGCTACAGATGTAGGATCTTAATTTGAGCCAGTTTGCTACAGCTGCAGGACACGTGAATTATTATGTTGATTATAATAAATTTACATTTTTGTATGGGTTGATACATTTTTCGTTCAAATTGGAAGCTTTTTTAATATCAAATACATTACAAGTTTGCATTCCCTGCTAAAAACCTGTGATAAGCACAGATGAAGGATATGAACAATCTGGAAGAATTCTGGGGGCTCCCAAGTGATGCAGCGGTCTAAGGCACTGCATCTCAGTGCTAGAGGCATCACTACAGACCCTGGTTCGATTCCAGGATGTATCACAACTGGCCGTGATTGGGAGTCCCATAGGGTGGCTTAGGGTTTGGCCAGGGTAGGCCAACTTTGTAAATTATAATTTGTTCTTAACTGACTTACCTAGTTAAATAAAGGTAAAAAAAAAAAAATCAAGCTCTTGCATCTGTACAAAGGCCAAATTCAAACATTTGCCTTTCAAAGTCAACACTATTAGCCTATTTTAACTTCTACACTAGGCCATTGTTGTCAATCACCCTTGCTTTGATTACAGTACATATCCCACATACCTTTTACATTTAAAAAATCTTTCAGCATCCTGACAAGTGCTGTATGAACATAATGTAGGCCTATTATTCTTCTCTTGACAGTTGAAGCAGTGTGATGAATGTAAGAATGCCTTCTGCTGTATTCTACAACCCATATAGTACACAGTAAAGTCACAAGATGTTAATTCAACTCCTAGGGAGTCAAAGTTAACATTATTTTGAGATTTATATGGTCCCACCCCCTTGGCATTTTTACTATTTGCCTTACAACCTGGAATTAAAATAGATTTTGGGGGGGATTTGTATCATTTGATTTACACAACATGCCTACCACTTTGAAGATGCAAAATATTTTTTATTGTGAAACAAACAAGAAATAAGACAAAAAAACTGAAAACTTGCTCGTGCATAACTATTCACCCCCTCAAAGTCAGTACTTTGTAGAGCCACCCTTTGCAGCAATTACAGCTGCAAGTCTCTTGGGGTATGTCTCGATAAGCTTGGCACATCTAGCCACTGGGATTTTTGCCCATTCTTCAAGGCAAAACTGCTCCAGCTCTTTCAAGTTGGATGGGTTCTGCTGGTGTTCAGCATTCTTTAAGTCATATCACAGATTCCCAATTGGATTGAGGTCTGGGCTTTGACTAGGCCATTCCAAGACATTTAAATGTTTCCCCTTAAACCACTCGAGTGTTGCTTTAGCAGTATGCTTAGGGTCATTGTCCTGCTGGAAGATGAACCTCCGTCCCAGTCTCAAGTCTCTGGAAGACTGAAACAGGTTTCCCTCAAGAATTTCCCTGTATTTAGCGCCATCCATCATTCCTTCAATTCTGACCAGTTTCCCAGTCCCTACCAATGAAAACCATCCCCACAGCATGATGCTGCCACCACCATGCTTCACTGTGGGGATGGTGTTCTCGGGGTGATGAGAGGTGTTGGGTTTGCGCCAGACATAGCGTTTTCCTTGATGGCCAAAAAGCTCAATTTTAGTCTCATCTGACCAGAGTACCTTCTTCCATATGTTTGGGGAGTCTCCCACATGTTTGATCATTTTTTTCTTTGAGCAACGGCTTTTTTCTGGCCACTCTTCCGTTAAGCCCAGCTCTGTGGAGTGTACGGCTTAAAGTGGTCCTATGGACAGATACTCCAATCTCCGCTGTGGAGCTTTGCAGCTCCTTCAGGGTTATCTTTGGCCTCTTTGTTGCCTCTCTGATTACTGCCCTCCTTGCGTGGTCCGTGAGTTTTGGTGGGCAGCCATCTCTTGGCAGGTTTGTTGTGGTGTCATATTATTTCCATTTTTTAATAACAAATTTAATGGTGCTCCGTGGGATGTTCAAAGTTTCTGATATTTTTTTATAACTCAACCCTGATCTGTACTTCTCCACAACTTTATCCCTGACCTGTTTGGAGAGCTCCTTGGTCTTCATGGTTCCGCTTGCTTGGTGATGCCCCTTGCTTAGTGGTGGTGCAGAATCTGGGGCCTTTCAGAACAGGTGTATATATATACTGAGATCATGTGACACTTAAATAAAGTCTACCTGTGTGCAATCTAGCTAATTATGTGACTTCTGAAGGTAATTGGTTGCACCAGATCATATTTAGGGGCGTCATAGCAAAGGGGGTGAATACATATGCACGCACCACTTTTCTTTTTTTTTTTGTTAAACAAGTAATTTTTTAAATTTCACTTCACCAATTTGGACTATTTTGTGTATGTCCATTACATGAAATCCAAATAAGAATCCATTTAAATTACAGGTTGTAATGCAAAACAATTGGAAAAACACCAAGGGGGATGAATACTTTTGCAAGGCACTGTAATTATGTGCCATGTGCGTATTTTTTTATGTCTGATTTCGGGACTTGATACCTCCCAAATTAAATGTTTAACTGTTACCGAGGTTTATATCTTGTAAAACGACAGTGGTGATTTGTTCATTTGAATTTCATTTTATTATTTAAAAGTGGAACATGAATTGTATCATTCAAGTCACAAGTGTGTCCCGAAGTTGATGGGTTTATTGAATCCCCCCCCCCCCGCCACTGTCTGGAAGTCACCCCCGGAGTTTCGTCAGCAACATGTGACAACAGAGGGCCTCTGAGCGAGTTGGTAGGGACGAGGGGGTGGTTTGGGATTCACTGCCTGTCTCTGGTTATTCTTAGTGGAGTTAAAAGTACTCCGTTCCAATGAACTCCAGTTATCAACACTAACTCCAGGTAGCATAACACTCTTTTGAGGGTTAAAATAACTCCCAGTAGAGTCAACTTAATAAAAAATAATCAATTTTATCAAAAATGTAACACTGTGATTTCAACTATCCTTGATTAACTGTGTAGTTGGCTACCCAGGCTTTGTGTATCCTTTTAGCCTGCCTTGCTATAGTTCAGCCTGGAGCTATCTGCTGCCTGAAGCTGCTCATATACACTGACATGCTGTGCGCGGTGTCTCTCAAATGGCACCCTATTTCCATTGTATAGAGTGCCATTTGGGACACAGCCACTGACATGCTGACTGGTTAACCCATTTCCATCTGCTGAGGCGTAAAATGTAGCACACTTTCACGCAGCTCATTGTATCGGCTGTATTGATATTATTCAGTTCATTGAACAGATCCCACCAGTTCGAGTCTTTTATAATCGTGACCCAGTTCTGTCTAGTTATGTCTAAGAACTTGTAATAACTATTTTTCTTCTCTCCCACTCTGCCCTACATTGGAAATAGACTTTGACCAACATGTATGGTCTTTTACGGAAAGTGCACTTTACTTCTAGTGCCAAATTCATGCTGTAGGGCCAACCTGAACCATACCATGCTGTCTTGGATATTTTGATTCCACATTGTCCAATGGTTCCAGCAACTATGGTTCATAACCAGGCCAGCACAGTATAGCTTGGCTCGGCAGTGTGAAATGGGTATGAAATGAGCCACAGTAGCTTGTTACACTCTTCGCAGAGTTGGTAGAACGCGGATGTTTCTGGTTTTCTTGGATACAGTATTGCCCTGAAATGTTTTCCCTGAAAAACGGAGGTGGAGACTCCGCCTACTTTATGTTAGCTTACTAAAATAAGATAAGCTGTACTTTATTGCCCATTAACTTACAGAGAAGGGAAGAGCTGCTGATCCTTCTTTTCCACTTTGGGTGGGAAAAAGAGCATAAGGAAGTGGAGGTTAGATTGAAATACTCAGACTGACAAATAAGCACACACACGACAGGGTCAGTGCCGTTTCTTGGCAGAAGCGACATATGGGGCCACTAGGGAAGAATTGCAGGAAATTAGCTTTAAAATGGAAACATTTTCTCTCTGTCCCATTGAAAAATTTGCATAACTGCAAGAAATTAGCTTTAAAGCTGCAAATGTTTCTCTCCACAGTCAAGAGGGATGTCACGACTTCCGCCGAAGTCGGTGCCACTCCTTGTTCGGGTGGTGTTCGGCGGTCGACGTCACCGGTCTTCTAGCCATCACCGATCCACTTTTCATTTTCCATTTGTTTTGTCTTGTTTCCCCACACACCTGGTTGTCATTCCCTCATTACTTGTCATGTATTTAACCCTCTTGTTTCCCCCATGTCTTTGTGTGTGATTGTTTTATGTCAGTGGCACGTTCCGGCTGGTTGTACCAGACTGTATTTGTACTTTGTACTGCCGCACCTTATTCCCTGTAGGCATTTGTTTTTGTGATGCAATTGTTGCGTTCAGGGTTTATACTGTGCCACAGATGAGTAACGTGCTTTCGTTCACTATCTCTGCTCTCCTGCGTCTGACTCACACGCACCAGCTTCACACACGTCTTATGACAAGGGGTGCCACTAAAATGTTTGCTTGCTTTGTCAAGATTCTCAGTGTAGCATGTAGGTAGAGTCAGGCGCAGGACAACGGAGATGAGTATACAATAATATTTACTCATAAACAAACTACCAAAAGGTAGTAAAAGTTAGATGCTCACAAACATGAAAGACATCTAACAATAAACAAACACGCACAAAACCATGAGGGAAACAGAGGGGTGTATAATGAAGACAAAAACATAGAAAATGAAAAGTAGATCGGCGGCAGCTAGAAAACTGGTGACGTCAAACGCCGAAAGCCGCCTGAACAAGGAGAGGGACCAACTTCGGCTGAAGTCGTGACATGCTTGCAACCAAATCTCACTTAGGGTCAGGCACAGCACCCCTGGAGCAGTTGTAGAGGGTTAAGTGCATTGTTCAAAGGCACAACGACATCTAGTATGATGCCAGCAAACCTCTGTTGCCAGCTCACTACACCAGATTTTCCCAAACGAAAGTAATTTCCTCACCATCTTAAATAAGCATGCCCCTTTCAAAAAATGTAGAACTAAGAACAGATACAGCCCTTGGTTCACTCCAGACCTGACTGCCCTTGACCAGCCCAAAAACATTATGTGGTGGACTGCAATAGCATCGAATACGTGATATGCAACTGTTCAGGGAAGTCAGGAACCAATACACGCAGTCAGTCAGGAAAGCAAAGGCTAGCTTTTTCAAACAGAAATTTGCATCCTGTAGCTCTAACTCCAAAAAGGACAACCTGTGGACAACCTTTTGGGACACTGTAAAGTCCATGGAGAACAATAGCACCTCCTCCCAGCTGCGCACTGCACTGAGGCTAGGGAACACGGTCACCACCGATAAATCCATGATAATCTGAAAAAATTTCAATAAGCATTTCTCTACGGCTGGCCATGCTTTCCTGGTTACCCCAACCCCTTCTTTGCACACTGTGTTAACTAACCTCCAAACGAGCTTCAATGCCATACAACACTCCTTCCGTGGCCTCCAACTGCTCCTAAACGCTAGTAAACCCAAATGCATGCTTTTCAACCGTTCGCTGCCCGCACCCGCCCGCCCGACTAGCATCACTACCATGGACGGTTCTGACCTAGAATATGTGGACAACTACAAATACCTAGGTGTCTGGCAAGACAGTAAACTCTCCTTCCAGACTCATATTACACATCTCCAATCCAAAATTAAATCTAGAATCGGCTTTCTATTTCGCAACAAAGCCTCCTTCACTCACGCCGCCAAACTTACCCTAGTAAAACTGACTATCCTACCGATCCTCGACTTCGGCGATGTCATCTACAAAATAGCTTCCAATACTCTACTCAGCAAACTGGATGCAGTCTATCACAGTGCCATCCGTTTTGTTACCAAAGCCCCTTATACCACCCACCCCTGAGCCCTGTATGCTCTAGTCGGCTGGCCCTCGCTAATTATCCGCCGCCAGACCCACTGGCTCCAGGTCATCTATAGGTCTATGCTAGGTAAAGCTCCGCCTTATCTCAGCTCACTGGTCACGATAACAACACCCATCCGTAGCACGCGCTCCAGCAGGTATATCTCACTGGTCATCCCCAAAGCCAACACCTCCTTTGGCTGCCTTTCCTTCCAGTTCTCTGGTGCCAGTGACTGGAACGAATTGCAAAAATCGCTGAAGCTGGAGACTTATATCTCCCTCACTAACTTTAAACATCAGTTATCTGAGCAACTAACCGATCGCTGCAGCTGTACATAGTCCATCTGTAAATAGCCCACCCAATCTACCTCATCCCCATACTGTTTTTATTTACTTTTCGGCTCTTATGCACATCAGTATCTACTTGCGCATCATCATCTGCTAAATTGTAATTACTTCGCTACTATGGCCTATTTATTGCCTACCTCCTCAGGCCGTTTGCACACACTGTATATAGACTTTTTTTCTATTGTGTTATGGACTGTACGCTTGTTTATGTGTAACTCTGTGTTGTTGTTTGTGTCGCACTGCTTTGCTTTATCTTGGCCAGGTTGCAGTTGTAAATGAGAACTTGTTCTCAACTAGCTTACCTGGTTAAATTTTTTTATATGAGAATAGAAAGTTGTAGAACTTTTGTGAAACTTCACAGCACAGTTGAAAAATATATAGCAAATATAAATAATAATTGGATGGTGTTACGAGATAGATGGGAAGAGTTGAGTGAAGCTGAAGGGTGGGACTAAAAACAACAATAATGTAAAATATACTTTGTCTGTAAAATGTATAAAGGTTCAGAACTTTTGTGAAACACCACAGTTAAAAATAAATGCCAAATTCGTGGAATTTCTTTCCTTCTTAATGCGTTTGAGACAATCAGTTGTGTTGTGACAAGGTAGGGGTGGTATACAGAATATTGCCCTATTTGGTCCATATTATGGCAAGAACAGCTCAAATAAGCAAAGAGAAATGACAGTCCATCATTATTTTAAGACTCAAAGGTCAGTCAATCCGGAAAATGTCAAGAACTTTGAAAGTTTCTTCAAGTGCAGTCGCAAAAACCATCAAGCGCTATGATGAAACTGGCTCTCATGAGGACCGCCACAGGAAAGGAAGACCCAGAGTTACCTCTGCTGCAGAGGATAAGTTCATTAGAGTTACCAGCCTCCAAAATTGCAGCCCAAATAAAAGCATCACAGAGTTCAAGCAACAGACAGATCTCAACATCAACTGCTCAGAGGAGACTGCATGAATCAGGCCTTCGTGGTCGAATTGCTGCAAAGAAACCACAACTAAAGGACACCAATAAGAAGCACAGACTTTCTTGGGCCAAGAAACACAAGCAATGAACATTAGACCGGTGGAAATCTGTCCTTTAGTCTGATGAGTCCAAATTTGAGATTTTTGGTTCCAACCGCCGTGTCTTTGTGAGACACAGTGTAGGTGAACGGCTGATCTCTGCATGTGTGGTTCCCACCATAAAGCATGGAGGAGGAGGTGTGGGGGTGCTTTGCTGGTGACACTGTCAGTGATTTATTTAGAATTCAAGGAACACTTAACCAGCATGGCTACCACGGCATACTGCAGCGATCCACCAAACCATCTGGTTTACGCTTAGTGGGACTATCATTTGTTTTTCAACAGGACAATGGCCCAACACACCTCCAGGCTGTGTAAGGGCTATTTGACCAAGAAGGAGAGTGATAGTGCTGCATCAGATGACCCGGCCTCCACAATCACCCGACTTCAACACAATTGAGATGGTTTGGGTTGGACCGCAGAGTGAAGGAAAAGCAGCCAACAATTGCTCAGCATATGTGGGAACTCCTTCAAGACTGTTGGAAAAGCATTCCAGGGGAAGCTGGTTGAGAATGCCAAGAGTGTGCAAAGCTGTCATCAAGGCAAAGGGTGGATACTTTTAAGAATCTCAAATATAAAATATATTTTGATTTGTTTAACACTTTTTTGGTTAGTACATGATTTTTTATGTGTTATTTCATTAGTTTTGATGTCTATTCTATCATTCTACTATGTAGAAAATAGTAAAAATAAAGAAAAGCCCTTGAATGAGTAGGTTTGTCAACTTTTGACTGGTACTGTATATATATATATATATATATATATATATATATTTACAAAAATATATATATATTTACAACAACAACAAAAAATATATATATATATTTCCCCAAAAATATATGGGTGATTGGAAATGATGCAGACAATTGCATTGATGGAATCCACAATCTATCTGCAATATTAAAGCTGATCTACCCCCCCTCAAAAACAATAAATATATAATTAATATCATTAGTCTGAATGATTAATAAAGGCTGTAAGTTTTACAGTTGGACCTTTAATACTTTTAGGTGTGCTCTTTATCCCACTGGTTTTATCGACACCCACAACCTTTCAAGATATTAAAATGCCTATATTTCTATGCATAAAAGTGTCACGTCCAGGCCTGAGTTTACAGGCTGGCGTGTTTAGTTTCGTTTTTGGTGTAGGGTTTTTTGGTTCTAGGTGTGCTATTTCTATGTTGGGTTAATGGTTCCCAATTAGAGGCAGCTGAGTGTCGTTACCTCTAATTGGGAACCATATATATGTTTGTGGTTTGCGTTAGGGTTTTGTGGGTTATTGTTTGTGTCATAGCTTATGTGTTTATTCTAGGTTATGTGCCTTTGTTATGATCTTCGTTCGTTTATTATTTTTCCCAGTTGTGTCAATAAATAAAGTATGTATACTGGATACCTCGCTGTGCCTTGGTCTGTCCCTCTTGAAGATCGTGACAGAATAACCCACCAGAAAAGGACCAAGCAGCGACGGAACCGGGAGTTCTGGACCTGGGAGGAGGAACTGTATGGAGAGGGACCCTGGACCCAGCCTGGGGAGTATCGCCGTCCTAAAGAGGAGCTGGAAGCAGCGGCGGCGGAGCGGCGCTATTACGAGGCTAAATATGGAGCATGGAACCCAGAGAAGGAGAGATATGCTGGGACACGCCTGGCGAGGAAGCCTGAGAGGCAGCCCCAAAAATCTTTTTGGGGGGGGCACACGGGGAGGTTGGCCGTTTCAGGGTGGACTCCTGAGCTAACTCCTCGTGCTCTTTGGAGGGAGCGTCGCACTGGTAAGACGCCGTGCTATGGTGTGATGCGCACGGTGTCTCCAGTGCGCGTTCATAGGCCGGTGCGTGAAATTCCAGCTCCCCTCATCTGTCGGGCTAGGTTGAGTGTGCAGCCTGGAAGAGTGGTGCCGGCTCAGCGCTCCTGGTCTCCAGTGCGCCTCTTCGGACCAGGATATCCTGCACC
>QNTS01000579.1:171502-191546 GCA_003317085.1 Hucho hucho
CAGGCTAGGGTGAGTGTGCTGCCTGGAAGAGTGGTGCCGGCTCTGCGCGCTAAGTCTCCAGTGCACCTTCTTGGACTGAGATATCCTGCGCCGGCTCTGCGTACGGTGTCTCCGGTTCGTGCCCACAGCCCGGTGCGCGACATTCCAGCTCTCATCTGTGAGGCGAGGGTGAGTGAACAGCCCGGTAGAAGGGTGCCGGCTCCGCGCACCAGGCCCCCTGTAGGCATAGAGAGTCCAGCACGTCCTGTACCTGCTCCGCGCACCAGGCCCCATGTGCGCATAGAGAGCCCAGCACGTCCTGTCCCTGCTCCGCGCACCAGGCCCCATGTGCGCATAGAGAGCCCAGCACGTCCTGTCCCTGCTCCACGCTCCAGGATCCCTGTGCGCGTCGTGGGCCCAGCATGTACTGTCCCTGCTCCACGCTCCCTGTGCGCGTCGTGGGCCCAGCATGTACTGTCCCTGTACCACGCTCCAGGATCCCTGTGCGCGTCGTGAGTCCAGCACGGCCCATTCCTGCTCCCCGCACCAGAGTCCCAGTGCGCATCGTGAGTCCAACACGGCCCATTCCTGCTCCCCGCACCAGGTCCCCTGTGCACATCGTGAGTCCAGCACAGCCTGCTCCTGCTTCCTGCACCAGGTCCCCTGTGCGCTTTGTGAGTCCAGCACGAACTGTTCCGGCTTCTAGCCCAGGGCCTCCGGTGCGCGACCTCGGGCCAGCACGGCCGGCACCGGAGCCGCCACCTTGGATAAAGAGACCCACCCGAAGACCCCCCCCATGGACATTTGGCGCGGTCGGAGTCCGCGCCTTTGGGGGGGGTACTGTCACGTCCAGGCCTGAGTTTACAGGCTGGCGTGTTTAGTTTAGTTTTTGGTGTAGGGTTTTTTGGTTCTAGGTGTGCTATTTCTATGTTGGGTTAATGGTTCCCAATTAGAGGCAGCTGAGTGTCGTTACCTCTAATTGGGAACCATATATATGTTTGTGGTTTGCGTTAGGGTTTTGTGGGTTATTGTTTGTCATAGCTTACGTGTTTATTCTAGGTTGTGCCTTTGTTACGATCTTCGTTCGTTTATTAATTTTCCCAGTCGCGTCAATAAATAAAGTATGTATACTGGATACCTCGCTGCGCCTTGGTCCGTCCCTCTTGAAGATCGTGACAAAAAGATATCAGAAAATATCTCTTACTAGGTCGAAGTGGATATGAATACACAAACACTTCCTGCGTTGAACGCATACCCAGTTACAGAACAGTGTTGTGGTTGTTTGTATTAAATGCATTTGAGTTGAGTTCTTATAACCAACACGTCATGCTTTTCCCAATTTCCTTGTCAGCATTGTTTACTGTGATATAGGCCTATTGCTCAGGCTTGGAGAGAATTAGGACAAGCCTTACTTCGGCCCATCGCTCCTCATGGAGAATAGGCCATCGACGTCTCCTCTCACACTATGCCCTGGGCTGTCTTCTCTATTTTGTTCCATTTTGACAACACACATGATTCATTCATCGTCCTCTGTTCCAGGCTGTATGTGTGTCCTAAGGCCAGGCTACGAGGCGAGTGTTTCCTTAGTCCCCTCCAGTGGAGCAGGCAGGTGCTGGACCACCCAGGCCCTGAAGTGGAGGTGGCCAAGAGGTCCCTGTGCCACAGACTGGAGCAAGGTAGCGTACCTGAGACTGCCTTTTATCTGTCTGACTGCACACTACACTTGTCTCACTCTTCTTTACCTGTCTGCACACATGTACATCTGTCTCACTCATCTGCATGTGCCACATGACTGTTTGATCTATGACTACTTCAAGAAAGAGAGGATAGATAGATTTTATAAAACACATATACATACAGTAGCTACATACATATAAAAAATATGACAGGGATATCACAAAAAAGTTAGACTTACAGGGCCTTCAGAAATAATGAATACCCCTTGATGTATTCCACATTTTGTTGTGCTACAGCCTGAATTCAAAGTAGATTAAATATATATATTTTTCTCACCCATCTCCACACATGTTTTTAGAAATTTTTGCTAATTTATTGAAAATGAAACACCGAAATATCTGATTTACATATGTTTTTACACCCCTAAGTAAATACTTTGTAGAAGCACCTTTGGCAGCGATTACGGCTGTGAGTCTTTCTGGGTAAGTCTTTCCACATCTGGATTGTGCAACATTGGTCAATAAAATATTTTAAAAATCTTCAAGCTCTGACAAGTTGGTTGTTGATCATTACTTGACAACCATTTTCAGGTCTTGCCATAGATTGTCAAGTAGATTTAAGTCAAAACTGTAACTCGGTCACTCAGGAACATTCACTATCTTCTAGGTTAGCAACTCCAGTGTAGATTTGGCCTTTTAGGTTATTGTCCTGCTGAAAGGTGAATTCATCTCCCAGTGTCTGGTAGAAAGCAGACTGAACCATGTTTTCCTCTACGATTTTTGCCTGTGCTCAGCTCGGTTACATTTATTTTTTTTATCCTGAATAACTCCCCAGTCCTTAACTATTACAAGCATACTCATAACATGATGCACCCACCACTATGCTTGAAAATATGGAGAGTGGTACTCAGTAATGTAATGTGTGATTGGATTTGCCCCAAACATAACACTTTGTATAAATAAGTTAATTGCTTTTCTACATTTTTTGCAGTATTACTTTAGTGCCTTGTTGCATGTTTTTGAATATTTTTATTCTGTACAAGCTTCCTCCTTTTCACTCTGTCAATTAGTTTAGTGTTGTGGAGTTGTTGATCCATCCTCAGTTTTCTCCTATCACAGCCATTAGACTGTAACTGTTTTAAAGTCACCATTGGCCTCATGAGTGGCTTCCTTCCTCTCCGGCAACTGAGTTAGGAAGGACTTCTGTATCTTTGTAGTGACTGGGTTTTATTTCACCTTTATTTAACCTGGTAGGCCAGATGAGAATAAGTTCTCATTTACAACTGCGACCTGGCCAAGGTAAAGCAAAGCAGTGCGACACAAACAACAACAGTTACACATGGGATAAACATAGTCAATAACACAATAGAAAAATCTATATCCAGTGTGTGCAAATATAGTAAGATTAGGGAGGTAAGGCAATAAATAGGCCATAGTGGCGAAATAATTACGATTTAGCATTTAAACACTGGAGTGATAGATGTGCAGAAGATGAATGTGCAAGTAGAGATACTGTGGTGCAAAGGAGCAAAAAAATAAATAACAATATGGGGATGAGGTAGTTGGGTGGGCTCTTTACAGATGGGCTGTGTACAGGTGCAATGATCGGTGAACTGCTCTGACAACTGATGCTTAAAGTTAGTGAGGGAGATATAAGACTCAAGCTTCAGTGTTTTTTTTTTTGTTTTTTTTTGCAATTCATTCCAGTCATTGGCAGCAAAGAACTGGGAAAAAAAGGCGACCAAAGTAGGAGTTGGCTTTGGGGATGACCAGTAAAATATACCTGCTGGAGCACGTGCTACGGGTGGGTGCTGCTATGGTGACTAGTGAGCTAAGATAAGGCGGGGCTATACCTAGCATAGACTTATAGATGACCTGGAGCCAGTGGGTTGGGCGACGAATATGAAGCGAGGGCCAGCCAAAGAGCATACAGGTCGCAGTGGTGAGTAGTATATGGGGCGTTGGTGACAAAACAGATGGCACTGTGATAGACTACATCCAATTTGCTGAGTAGAATGTTGGAGGCTATTTAGTAAATGACATCGCCGAAGTCAAGGATCGGTAGGATTGTCAGTTTTACAAGGGTATGTTTTAAATTTTTATTTTACCTTTATTTAACTAGGCAAGTCAGTTAAGAATAAATTCTTATTTTCAATGACGGCCTAGGAACAGTGTGTTAACTGCCTTGTTCAGGGGCAGAACAGCAGTTTTTACCTTGTTAGCTCTGGATTTGATCTTGCAACCTTTCAGTTACTAGTCCAACACTCTAACCACTAGGCTACCTGCCGCCCCAGCATGAGTGAAGGATTCTTCGTTGTGAAATAGGAAGCCAATTCTAGATTTAATTTTGGATTGGAGATGCTTAATGTGAGTCTGGAAGGAGTCTAACCAGACATCTAGAATATGTGGACAACTACAAATACCTAAGTCAGAACCGTCCAGAGTAGTGATGCTAGACGGGCGGGTGGGTGCGGGCAGCGATCGGTTGAAGAGCATGCATTTAGTTTTACTTGCATTTAAGAGCAGCTGAAGGCCACGGAAGGAGAGTTGTATGGCATTTAAGCTCATCTGGAGGTTTGTTAACAGTGTCCAAAGAAGGGCCAGAAGTATACAGAATAGTGTTGTCTGCATAGAGGAGGATCAGAGAATCACCAGCAGCAAGAGCGACATCATTGATGTATACAGAGAAAAAAGTTGGCCCGAGAATTGAACCCTGTGGCACCCCCCTAGAGTCTGCCAGAGGTCCGGACAACAGGCCCTCCGATTTGACACACTGAACTCTGTATGAGAAGTAGTTGGTGAACCAGGCGAGGCAGTCATTTGAGAAACCAAGGCTGTTGAGTCTGCCGATAAGAATGCTGTGATTGACAGAGTCGAAAGCCTTGGCCAGGTCGATGAAGACGGCTGCACAGTATTGTCTTTTATCGATGGCGGTTATGATATCGTTTAGGACCTTGAGCGTGGCTGAGGTTTACCCATGACCAGCTCGGTGATCTGTTAACTTAACTTTCGAAGACTTTAGAAAGGCAGGGTAGGATAGATATAGGTCTGTAACAGTTTGGGTCTAGAGTGTCTTACCCCTTTGAAGAGGGGGATGACCACAGCAGCTTTTCAATCTTTAGGGATCTCAGACGATACAAAAGAGTTTGAACAGGCTAGTAATAGGGGTTGCAACAATTGCGGTGGATAATTTTAGAAAGATATGTATTGATACACCATCCAAAGTGTAATTAATAACTCCACCATGCTCAAGGGACATTCAATGTCTGATTTTTTTTAAATTACCCATCTACCAATGGGTGCCCTTCTTTGCAAGGTGTTGGAAAACCTCCCTGGTCTTTGTGGTTGAATCAATGTTTGAAATTGACCGCTCGACTGAGGGATCTTACAGATAATTGTATTTGTGGGGTACAGGGAGGAGATAGTCATTCAAAAATAATGTTAAACACTATTACTGCTCACAGAGTGAGTCCATGCAACTTACAGTATGTGACTTGTTTGGCAAATTTTTACTGCTGAACTTATTTAGGCTTGCCATAACAAAGGGGTTGAATACTTATTGACTCAAGACATTTCAGTTTTAAAAGTTTTATACATTTTTTTTTTTTTTTTTTTTTTTTTACATTTCTAAAAATATAAATCCACTTTGACATTATGGGGTATTGTGTGTAGGCCAGTGACAAAAAAATCACAATTTTAAATTCAGACTGTAACACAACAAAATGTGGAAAAAGTCAAGGGGTGTGAATACTTTCTGAAGGCACTGTAGTATCTCGATCAAACTACTTAGTAAAAATAAATAATCTGTTTCCTTTTTCACTATTCTTTTAATTATGCCTATTCGGTTGTAATTTATTTGCCTACCATACCCACAGAAGCTTATACAGTTGAATTTGGAAGTTTACATTTAAGTTGGAGTCATTAAAACTAGTCTTTCAACCACTCCACAAATTTCTTGTTAACAAACTATAGTTTTGCCAAGTCGGTTAAGACATCTACTTTGTGCATGACAAGTAATTTTTCCAACAATTGTTTACAGACAGATTATTTCACTTATAATTCAATTCCAAACGCCTGAAGGTACAACGTTCATCTGTACAAACAATATTACCCAAGTATAAACACCATGGGACCACGCAGCCGTCATACCCCTCAAGACAGAGACGCGTTCTGTTTCCTAGAGATTAACATATGCAAATCAAACCCAGAACTACAGCAAAGGACCTTGTGAAGATGCTGGAGTAAACAGGTACAAAATTATCTATATCCACAGTAAAACTAGTCCTATATCGACATAACCTGAAAGGCCGATCAGCAAGGAAGAAGCCACTGCTCCAAAACCGCCATAAAAAAGCCAGACTACGGTTTGCAACTGCACATGGGGACAAAGATTGTACTTTTTGGAGAAATGTCCTCTGGTCTGATGAAACAAAAAAGAACTGTTTGGCCATAATGACCATCGTTATGTTTGGTGGAAAAAGGGGGAGGCTTGCAAGCCGAAGAACACCATCCCAACCGTGAAGCACGGGGGTGGCAGCATCATGTTGTGGGGGTGTTTTGCTGCTGGAGGGACTTGTGCACTTCACAAAATAGATGGCATCATGAGGTAGGAAAATTATGTGGATATATTGAAGCAACATCTCAAGACATCAGTCAGGAAGTTAAAGCTTGGTCGCAAATGGGTCTTCCAAATGGACAATGAACCCAAGCATACTTCCACAGTTGTGGCAAAATGGCTTAAGGACAACAAAGTCAAGGTATTGGAGTGGCCATCACAAAGCCCTGACCTCAGCCTTCCACAAGCTTCCCAGATTATCTGAAACGTTTGACCCAAGATAAACAATTTAAAGGCAATGCTACCAAATACTAATTGAGTGTATGTAAACTTCTGACCCACTGGGAATGTGAAATAAAAGCTGAAATAAATCATTCTCTCTACTATTATTCTGACATTCCACATTCTTAAAATAAAGTGTTGATCCTAACTGACCTAAGACAGGGAATTTTTACTAGGATAAAATGTCAAGTATTGTGAAAAACTGAGTTTAAATGTATTTGGCTCAGGTGTATGTAAACTTCCGACTTCAACTGTATATAGAGTATGGAATTTTGAATGAAGGAAGAAGTGAAAGTTTTGTTTTTGTTAGGTTTGTGTGAATTAAGCTCCCCCTCCACCCTTTTTTTTACCATATGGAGTTTACTTTTTTTTACCCTTCCAGTTGGCGGGGGTAATGCATCATTAACAATGGATGCCAACTGCCATTAAACCCCAATGAAGAAGAAGAATATGCAATGTATATGATCATGCTAGCTAGTTAAGTGCACAGACAATGCACAAAACACTAAATGCTTCCTCCAAGCCTAGCTACCTGGTCACTTTAGCTAGCACTAAATAATCAGAAGGTCTGATTGCTTGGGAAAATCGTCACACCCCCCCCTACCCTGAAACACAACGGGGGACAACCGTGTGTATCTTAACTCCATCAGCTAGGACTTGACATTGATTCATGTACAGGCATTCGCAAAGTATTCAGACCCCTTGAATGTTTCCACATTTTGTTACGTTACAGCCTTATTCTAAAATTGATTAAATAAACTATTTTCCTCATCAATCTACACACAATACCCCATAATGACAAAGCGAAAACATTATATATTATTTTGCCAATTTATTACAAGTTAAAAAAAGATTATTTACTTATTTACATAAGTATTCAAACCCTTTGCTCTGAGATCTGAAATTGAGCTCAGGTGCATCCGGTTTCCATTGATTAAATTAATGTGAAATATGTTCAAAAAAGTTATAGATCCAGTTGCGGCATGTTCAGACGAATCTGTTCAGGCTTGTTTCGGAGCTCCACGTGATATCTGTGATTTTTGGGGATTATCTGAACTCACACACACACAGTCAATGGGGAGTGACAGTGTGAGGCTTACAGACACACAGTGCCTGCAATAGTTACCTGCGTTCGAACTGTCAAAGAACCGTCAGACCTAGAGCTCTGAACCTTTTATATACATGTTCTAGAGCTTAAGTCGAGTTATGTGGCTCTAGAAGGTTCTCAGGCCGAGAAATAGCCTTGTCCATTTGCAATGACTTCAATTAATTTTGATAATCGCGAAAATGACGACGTTTAGAAAAGTCCCAGAATCACAAGACTAGGTGCATAGTCATGCGGTGGGTGGAGCTGGTGTAGGTAAGTCAGGCGCAGGAGAGCAGAGATGAGTGGACTAAGTACTTTACTCAGGCAATGTTCAATACAGAACCCAACCGCGTTCCAAAACAAATGCACAAAACCAAGTAAGGCAGCACAAAGTACAAAATACACGTACAAATACCGGCTGCCACAAAGCACGGGTGAAAAACATACAAACTCGGCGTAAACCGGCATGCCTACAAACAATTCCCCACACAGACATGGGGGAAACAGAGGGTTAAATAAACAACAGTAATGAGGGCAAATTAAAACCAGGTGTGATGTAAAACAAGACAAAACAAATGGAAAATGAAAAGTGGATCGGCGATGGCTAGAAGACCGGTGACGTCGACCGCCGAACGCCGCCCGAACAAGGAGAGGAACCGACTTCGGCGGAAGTCGTGACATGCATTGAAACCGCCTCGGCCCATAGAGACGGACCCTAAAGTTTCTGTCCGATAGATCTTTCAGGGACCCCGTAGCAACGCCCGGAAAAAAAGTGAATTTTCAGCAATAATTAAGGTCCGTGCTTGGGCTCCGAATGACCTATCGAGCCGAAACTCGGGATTCAGGGTCGCCTCAGCTAGGCCTATACATTATGTCAGAACTGGACCCACAGCTAGAACGTAACTACAGGTTTTAAGTTTTATGTTTTTAACAGAAGGCACTGTGAATTTTGGGCCTGCTCTGAAATATGTAATAGTTGGCTTCTAAACGAGTTGGACAAAGTGGGTTTGGTGTCAGTATGTATCAGTTTGGTGTCAGAATGATATCTTATTGATTTGATGGATGCTGACTTGATTTATGATCATAACGCGCCAACCAAACGGAGATTTATGGATATAATAAATGACTTTTTCTAACAAAAGAACCATTGGATGTCTTCGTTGGACACTTGGGAAGCCCTCAGCAGAAGTTCTTCAAAAGGTAAGAGATTTGTTTTCACTGTGAAATGTGTTTTGTGTGAACCGCGATGGTTTATGAATTTATGCTAATGGCAAAATATGTGAGGTGCTACCCTCAAACAATCAAATGTTGTGCTTTCACCGTAAAGCCTTTTTGAAATCTGACAACGCTGTGATATTGCCAAGAAGCAGAGCTTTTGATGACTATGCAACACTTGTATATCGATGAATGTTTAACTTCTTAAGGAGCAGCAAGGTGCGCTGGGGCACCCGACACTACCCGGTGAAATGCAAGGCGCCAAATTCAAAATCCACCACTCCGTAAGTAGTTAACAGTGAAAACCGGGTGTTTTAATCTAACAGTTTACAATGACATCTCTCTCAATAGGAATACATTGCCTGCTCCTCTAACTTCAACCTGAAGCTTATGTGGGTGATGAATGCCATATCAAACTGTCCTCAATGACAATCCATCAGGCCACAATGAGGACTACCTGTGGTGATTCTAAGCTTCCTGGAGCAACCGGAAGTGGTTATATTCACCCTAAAGGTGTTTTGATTTTAACAACCTGTAGTTAGGTAAAAACACTGCATTCAACCCTCTGTAAATCAGTCAGTTCTTAACGGATATGTGTTCACTTTCAACTTCCTGTGCCAACCGGAAGTGCCTTAAATTGGGGTCAAAAAGGGTTAAAAAGGTCACATCTTTCCAAAATTAGGCAATTAGGCAACCCTCATGAACTGTAAATCAGGCATTTCTCCCATCAGATGTCCAAGAAAAACTCAAACACACACACACAGCAAGGATGGAGTAACACAGTGTGGGGCTTACAGGCACACAGAGCCTGCAATAGATACCGGCGTTCACACCATCAAAGAACCGTCAGACCTTGAGCTCTGAAACTTTAAATACTGTAAATACAACGAGGGATGGAGAACAACCCCTATCACTGCCCGGCCATCCCGAGTTCAACTGGCCAGTCAATTGGGCATTTCTGCAGTATATTAGAGCATGTCAAAATTGTGATGGTAAATTCCCATTGTAAGACATTGCAAATGGACAGCCGTGCACCTGGTAATCTGAACGGGTTACCAGTAACAAATGTTTAAAATGGTTTTTAATGCCTTTAGGGGGGTGCAAGGGGTCCATGACCGGGTAGGGAGCACCCCCCCCACCCGTGCCCATCCAATAGAGTGCGCCCCTGGTCATTTTGGACGCCCCTGGTCAACCCACTTCTCTCTCATTGCACCAAATTCTTCCAATAACTTCCTATGATCAAACATGACAAATAGACCTTCTAGGTTGATTCAGGGCTTAACATAGTGAAATATATCATTTGGTCAGTATAAATGCCATTTGGACATTTCTTATGCCATTTGGCCATGGTTCACTGACTTTTGGGTTCGGAAGCTGACTTCCTATGATCATATATTGTAAATGGACAAAACATAGGCCTTATGGACAAACTCAATGAAATAAGACAAATGTATGTTCATATGGTTATTACATATATAATTGTATAATTGACCCTTGGGTCTTGACTTTGTGACCATTTGCCATATGAAAATCTACAGTGGAGAGCGCTTGCCATCTTTGGGATTTTTGGGGTATGACACTTGCCATTTGAGTGGTATTTGAGATTGTGTATATGGTTCGCCCAATGGCAATAAGTTGCCATTCATTTTTGTCCATTTCATGGGGGTCTTCCCTTACCTAACGGAAACACTTAGGTCTACATCGGCTACAGTAAGAAATGCATTTTCATTTTTCATGGAATAGAAACAACATAATATTAATCAAATTAATGAAGCTACAGAAAGAGACACATTCTCTGAGGGCAGAGATACGGGCGACAGCTGATGCATTGGTCCAGAGCCAGGCGGTATTGGCAGAGAGTCACTCGTCATTGGCGGAGAGTCAGTCCAAAAAGAAAATTGGGATAAAACATAGAATCAGCTGATTTAAGGTACGATTTACCAAATTACGAATTACGTTTTGAAGAGGGCGAGGAACTAGATGGCGTCACAATCCATGCCAGGCACACCTGTGAGCTGTACAGCGCCATATTTTCCTAACTTTCCCTAATTAAATCGCTTTAGCCGTGATTGATTAATTGTACATGGCTCTCTTTATTATTTAGTTTAATAACTAAAATGCTTAACTGTATTTAAAGACATGGATGACTTGTATGCTGTGTGATGACATGCACATATTTAATGAGTGATTAATTGATGAACTGTATATTTAAGTACGCCTTTATGCCAAAAAGTAAGTTACACTAAAACATCTACAGTAACAAATGCATTTTAGTTTTCTTGGAATAGAAACACGTTGTACAGTGCCATATTTTCCTAATGGAAACCCTTAGGCCTACAGTACATTGGCTACAGTAAGAAATATATTTTCGTTGTATTAAATGCCCTTAGATATTAATTTAGAATCCTCTAAATTGAATTAGATCTACAAGGATATTTTATTGATCTGCCACTATTTTCATTGAGAGATTCCGGTAAACTCTTTGTTTGCTTTTATGTGTCCTACCAATTATTATTATTGGATTATTCGCCATGACAACCAACAAAATCTTCTGTCTGTCATCACTCTTTGACCAGAGTGCAGTCCGGTATCTGTTTACTCCCAGTGGCCTATACACAAATTAGAGAGCACCAGACTCCGTTTTTATAATATAACTTATTTTGAACGAAAGCCAAGCATGAGTAAGTCACTCAGCCCTATGCTGTTCCTGCTTCTGTTGCCTATTATCATTGTCCTGTTGGTTTTGTCAGACAGTAGCCTAATAAACATATACATTTAAAAAAAACGTTTTTATCCAATTCAATAATATATTTGTACCACTGTAGATGCTGTATTTTTATTTTTAGAATACAGTTCTCGGTTTACGGTAGTGATGGACAGCTGGAGGAATTTTGAAAACATGTTTTCAAACACTTTTTTACACAAGTGTAATAGGTTGTGAACTCTGCAAGCAATGTTTCCACTCCAAGAACGAGAATGGTAAATGACTGTAATTAATACATTCATTCAATACATTGGAATACTGAAGAAGCCATACACCCATGATGGGCTATTAACAGGACAATAGGAAAGGAGGGTAGGGGGAGCTTTGTATTTATATACATTGCACAGTAGCCTAATAAACATGTGCATTTTGAAATAGTACAAATAAAAAATCGAATTTCAATAAAAAAATTCTACCACGGTAGATGCTGTGTTTTTGGTTGATGGCCAATATTAAAAACAGTCAAATGCATTCCTGAGTTCAATCGCTTTAGCTGACATGTTGAGGTTTATTCATTGTTTAAGTATTCAAGGCTCAAAACCCAAGCTGACAAGGTTAAAGCTCTGTCGTTCTGCCCCTGAACAGGCAGTTAACCCACTGTTCCTAGGCCGTCATTGAAAATAAGAAATTTTTCTTAACTGACTTGCCTAGTAAAATAAAAAAATAAAATGTAGGTAGCTGTGAGTTGTTTTACTTCAGTTCAGCTTTTGACATTATCGATCGTAGTCTGCTGCTGAACAAAATCTGTTATGGCTTTATATCCTCTGCTATATCGTGGTTTGAGAGTTATCTGTCTAACCGAACACAGAGGGTGTTCTTTAATGAAAGCCTCTCCATCATAGTCCAGGTAGGGCATACCCCAGAGCAGCTGTCTAGGCCCCTTTATTTTTTTCTATTTTCACTAATGACCTGGCACTGAGTAAAGCCTTTTTGTCCATGTATGCCGATGACTCAACATTATACACGTCAGCTACCACAGCAAGTGTAATCACTGCACCACTTAACAAAGAACTGCAGTCAGTTTTAGAATGGGTGGCAAGCAATAAGCTAAATATTTAAAAAACAAAAAACATTGTATTTTGGACAAATCATTCACTAAACCGGAAACTTCAAATAAATATTTTTATTAATAATGTGGAAATTGAGCAAGTTGAGGAGACTAAACTGCTTGGTGTAACCCTGGATTGTAAACTGTCATAGTCAGAACATATTGATGAAACGGGAGCTAAAATGGCAGAGAGGTCTGTCTATAATAAAGCCTTGCTCTGCTTTATTGACATCGCTATCAACAAAACAAGTCTTACAGGCCCTAATTTTATCGCACCTGGACAACTGCCCAGTCATATGGTCAAGTGCCACAAAGAGTGACGTAGGCAAATTACAGTTGGCCCAGAACAGAGCAGCATGGCTGGGCCTTAAGTGTACACGAAGAGCTAACATAAATAACATGCATGTCAATCTCTCCTGGCTCAAAGTAGAACAGAGATTGATTGCATCACTACTAAGGTATTGACATATTGAAAGCAAGGAGCTGTCTGTTCAAACAACTAGCACACAGCTCAGACACCCATGCATACCCACAAGACATTCCACCAGAGGTCTCTTCACAGTCCCCAAGTCCAGAACAGACTCTGGGAAACGCACAGTACTACATAGAGCCATGACTACATGGAACTCTATTCCACGTCAAGTAACTCAAGTGAGCAGTAAAATCTAATTTTAAAAACGGATAACGCGGCCTGTGAAAAGACACGCACTCTACACACACATACATTGTAATTTTGTAACATTGTTGTATTGTGGTATTATACATTTTGTATTGTAGATATGTAGTTGTAGAGTAGTGGTGTAATAATGTGTTGTGTGAAAAAAATAGTGATGTAATTGCCTTAATCTGGTTTGGACCCCAGGAAGACAAATGCTAATTGCTAATTTTATCCAGTAGTGGTAAGGCTAATTGTGTGTGACGTACGCAAATATAATTTTCCATACAGTATTTGGCTATAACTAGATTATTTTTAAATGTTTTATTAATAATGTCAGTCTTAGAGTTCCATTATCCTTACACAGTACATTCATAGAATAAACAATCACAAATTATTGTGTGGGTATTGTAAAGCAGTAGGCTACAGAAAAAAAGATACTTTTGAAGCACAATGTTGCCCTATGCAACATTGTACAAAATCACCTTTTCTATGTGCCTTATCAACTGATACAGTATCACTTCTCTCTACTTGACAAAATGTATCAGTTTTACATTTTGATAATGAGTGGAATATTATACAACCCAGGTTTTTCAGCTGTGCTTTGTGCAGTACACTATAATTCAAAATAGTTGCAAATAGAGTGACTATATCCACTTTGTCCTATGGAACATAAAGGATGATAATGTGGTGTAATACCCTTGGTAGAACCAAGGATTTAGTTTATTTGTTATAATTAATTGGTATTAGATTTAAAAGGTGATTGAATTGCTCCTGAATTGTAATGTTGTTAATGAATTTCTTTTGAATAAATATTTCTTTAATGTATAAGTGAATAGGTTGGTTTACTTTTAAATTCAAGTTTTGACCAATAAGGTCGCTTGTTAAGCTGTGGCCAATGGGAGAGCTGACCTGGTTAACAGGAGGCCTGGTAAAAAAAGAGAGGGAGAGACGTTGAGAAAAGGATTAAATAAGACGATATAAATAGAGCTAAACCCATACCTACCGAGTTTTGAAGGGAAATACCGATTTTATTTTATAAGAGTTGTTATAATTTTGTTAAAGACTTAGTAAAGACTGAAGCTACCATCTCATCGTGGAGGTATTTGACAGCCTTGAGGTTAGCCTAGCATCGTGTGACACGGAGAGAGAATTGCTTGGGAAAGATTGAGTTCATGTTCCCATGGGATAAGGAGTACTGTCTGCTAACGAGTACTTTCTGCATTGATAGCTGTGCTTGCTGTGGATCTTGTGAGGAAAGCTGCATGGAACTGCCATACTTCTCTGAGGGAATTTCTACGAGTCGTGAGTAACCACAACGGTGGGGTGGTTCTGGTTCGGGACTTTATGTGTGTCATCATATTTTTTAGCTCCAACGCGTGTCAACGGTTAAACCTCTTAGGGATAAAAAAACACTACCCGGTGAAATGTAAGGCGCCAAATTCAAAATACAAAAGTTGAATTATTAAACATTCATCAATATACAAGTGTTGCATAGTCATCAAAAGCTCTGATTTTTTGGCAATATCACAGCATTGTCAGATTTCAAAAAGGCTTTACGGCGAAAGCACAACATTTGGTTGTTTGAGGATAGCACCTCACATAATAACACCCCCTCATAACCAGCGCAGGTCTCACAAAACCCATATAAGAGCTAAAATAAATCCCTTACCTTTCCAAGAACTTCTGCTGAGGGCATCCCAAGTGTCCAAGGAAGACATCCAATTGTTCTTTTGTTAGAAAAAGTCATTTATTATATCCATAAATCTCCGTTTGGTTGGCGCGTTATGTTCAGAAAATCCACTGTCGAGTCACCCGTTGTACAGTGAAGAGAAAGCGTTGAAATTATACCTATCAACTTTGCCCAAACCAATCAAACATCATTTATAATGTATCCTTAGGTATCCTTTTATGAATATTAATGATAATATTTTACACGGATGATGTCCTAAATGATATAAAAGGAAAATAAAGTGGAGCGCGCTCACGGTCTCGTGCCCGGGAAAACTTATTGACATCCGTGGTCCCTTCAGTATTTCTTCTTCTGTATGGTTCTGTTCAGTGATAAAGCCTCCAAACACTGTCTAACTGTTGACATCTAGTGGAAGCCATAGGTACTGCAATCTAGGAGCTATTATACATGGATTTCAATAGGAAGTCTATCAAACAGAGGAAATGTCACAACAACAAAAAAATTCTGGACAGAAATTCCTCGGGTTTTCGCCTGCTATATCAGTTCTGTTATACTCAGTTATACTCACAGACATTATTTTAACAAATTATTTTTCCTATCCAATAGTACCAATTATGTGCATATCCTAGTTCTGGGCCTGAGTGGCAGGCATTTTACTTTGGGCACGTTGTACTCTCCAAAACCGTCACCTCTGCTGCCGCTCCCTAACTAGTTTTAAGCAAGCTTGAAATAAATTGGACAATTGTGCACGACTCATTGGGGTTTATTATTTTTTATTTATTTTGATGTGGTGCTTTGAAAATGTAATAATACACATCTTGAACCTTATGTATGTTTCCTTGGTGGAGTTATTTACTGTTTAAATTTAATTGAATGCATGGGAAAGCATATCCTTATACAATAACACAAATCTATAATCATTCCATCTGAAGTTAATACCCTATTGTCATCACCCTAGATAGTTTACAATAGGGATTCTTATTGGAGATGTCCTTCTCACCTAACATCCCATGCTGTTGAGATACTCTACGTAAGTTAATATCGTGTCAAATTCTAGCTTGGTGAGAGGGTTACAGTAGTATTTACAGCCACATCCATGCATGATTTGACCTTCCAACATAAATTGATGTCAACTGATACATTTAAGATATAAAAAAATATTATAAATAAAACTAGACACTATAAAATTAAAACATGTCAAAAGTATTTTGCAGAATACTTGAAAAGGGTGATTTGGTGCAGTGAACAAGTGACTGTAAATGTGTTTGTTGTGCTCAGTCAATTGAAAGTGTGTGTGTGTGTGTGCTCGCTTATTTGTCAGTCTAAGTATTTCAATCTAACCTCCCCTCCATGTGCTCTTCTCCCCAGGCAAGTGGAGGAGAAGCATCAGCAACTCGGGTCTGGTGTCCTCTGTCCGTCCTTACAGCTCCATCACAGAGTGGATCTCTCCCCTCAGCTGCCCCATCCTGCCTTACACTAAACCTGCTGCACTAACCACAGAGTCCACAGGTAACATATCCTGCACTGCGTGGCCAGCACTATCAAAGCCTACAACATGAACTGACACACTTAATTTTCTCGCCACTATTGTTGTGGAAAAAATTATCTTCAAAATATGACACTCATACAAGAAACTTGTGAATTCAATAAGACCTTTAATTCAGAGTAATTAAAGGTCGAGCTGACCCGGGAAAACAGCTAGCTCTGTATAGCAGAGCACAGCCTTTANCTGCTGACATCCTGTTTCTTCATGTCCATTGTTCAAATATTTAGCCTTGGCCATTTTCCTGAGCTCATCAGATAAGTCTTGTTCATTATATATGTTTTTCTGTCTCACTACTGCAAAGTGATCAATCAGAATACTGGAAATGTAATAATTGTAGTGAGTTAATCTCCCACATAACCCCCCTCTGAGTTTCACACAAATAAAAATACCAGTATAGATGAGAAGGGGAGCACCTTCTGAAACACTATGGAGGAAATCAACCTCTAATCAAATTACAAACAGAGCTCCACCTACTCATATATACAGGAAAGTAAGGACCAAACATCTCCAATCTCAATTATCTAGACAGGAGTAAAAGATCCATTAAAATATAGAGAAAAAGAGAACCAAACATCTCCAAACACACAATACAGGAAAGAAGTAAAACATCCACTCAATCCAAAGAAAAACACACAAAAATAATAGACAAACAACAAAACAACCAACAAAGTATCAAATTATCAAACAAAAAGAAACAAACAGAAAATGTAAAAACACCGAGCATGTAGTGTAAACCCATGCCTGAGGTTCCCAGTAATGGAGAATATAAAAATAATAATATGTAAACTAAAAACATAAACTAAACAGTACAGAATAAGCACATACTAAAACACCAAATTCAAACAAGATCCTCCCTCGCAGACACCACTCCTAACAGGTAACATACCAAATATGAAAAACCCATCAGAAGATTAAGGACACAGTCCGTAATCACTCATAACCGGAATACCCTATGTTACCTAACATGTATTGAATAATTAGCATTTCAGAAGACCTAAACATCATTAATTTAAAAAAATAATAAAAGATAAGAGGATGAAACGAGGGTATAAGAACAAAAATCCATATACCATCTAAGCACATTCTTCATCCTTACATAGAGAACAGGCCCCCCTCTGACACATATCACAAACCATAGGTCATCATAAAGCATATATCCATCACTGTGAGACTTAGAGCACCACTTGCAACGTCCATGCTTATGACAAGATTCATGCACATGAACAATCAAAGTCATCACAATCAGGAACCCATCATATACAGGAATATAGATTCAAAACCTGATTTAATCACATCTCTGGCCTTAAATTCATTAGGGACACCTCTAGGTTGTCCAATTGTATCTTTTATAGACCTTATTGTCAGACTTGTAATCTCTCCTTACTTTATGTTAAGCAAGCAACTGCTTAGTATCACTAGGATTCCATACAGCGACAGTTAGCTGTTGAATTAACCCAACCCCCGCACAAAGGCCTGTCCATCCTTTTGGTAATTTTACCCTTAATTTTTGCCCTCCACATATCCAGAAGAAATCAGCTACTACTACAGTCTGTTCTTCATATGGTGCAATAAATGGTAGTGCTAGAGTTTTGATTTTGACAGCCAACTTGAATAATAACTTTTGTCCCCCAACTACCAGCTGCTCAATACAAACATTCAGCAGGACAGTAAGGCCTTTCTGATCTACTCAAATAACAAAAGTTTTTATTAAATTCAGCACAGTCCCCATAATCATAAGGAGTAGGTACCACCACTAATTCTTTCAGTGGAGGGTGCACATAATAAGCAATTTGTCAAGTTTAATTTTAATTCTGTATATTGAGCCCATTCATACCATTCATTATTTACTATTTCTTCTTAGAACTGTATCCTTATACGGTCCAGGGATTGAAATGTCAGTTGAAGATACAGAGTCCTTTACATAAGGCAGGCTATTAGAAATGGTGAAAAGGTCCCAAATGTTTGCAGAGAATTCAGACTCTGACACATCTAGTACCTTTGTGATTGCTGTAGACTGTTTTGTAGTAGCAGTAGATATAGTCAATGTAGTAACTGCTGTAGCGTTCAAGGCAAACCACTGTTGTTTTCATTCCTGTAGTCATCACAGGCTCATCCTGTTCAGGTGTCAGTGCTGGTCCCAGTCTGATGTTTGTCAAACTATTTCCATCAGTAACTCTAGTACTTGCTATTTCAACAATGAACTCCTCTCCTTCCACATGTTCAAACTTCTTAATGGTGAGTATCCAAGTGTCTTCTTCTTTGGTTAATGTCAAGTCACATCCTTTTGGGTCCCAGATGACTTCTCCCTTTGTCTGATGACGTGTCCATCCACAGAAGGCTGTCTCTGGCAGAAGTTTTATCCTCTTGATTGAAATTGACTTCTGTTCTCTTTTTTCTGTTATCAACTGAGTTGAAATAGGAATACTAACTGACATCCTCCCCATGAGGTTCAAATAGGCACTTTTCTTCTTGCCTATTTCTAACACAATGAGGTAGGTTAACAGTCACTTCACTTAGATTTACTGGTGCTACTATCATTTCAATGTCATTGTTCTTCTGTTGTTTCAGGTTCCATTGATTGCCATTAGAAGTCCTCAAGGACAGAAAAGTCAATTGTGGGGAAATCCCCCTATTCTTCAACCTGTAGAAGTTCACCTCGTCCTGCCCCTTGTGAAGGTTCACTCTCTCCTGCAACCTGTGGACATAGTCCTTCCTCTTCATCTGGTGGAAGCCCTCCTTCCAGTCTGAACGGGCTCCCCTCAGGGAATGTATTGATTTCAGGGAAATGTGGTTCCCACTCTTAAGTTGGTATTTCGGGGTCCCATTGTAACGGGCTTCTGTCAGGGAGATCTGCCAGAATAGATATGTCATTATGAGCATCAGGCATGCCACTTTCCCCCACCCCTGGACTCTCAGATCCTCCAGGAGAGTTGTGCCTCGCAGGTTTCGGCTCCTGCATCTTCTTTCTTTCACCTTCCTCTCGGTGGATTAGTTGCATCCTGGCTTCCACTTGGTCTACTGACATCCTACCTCCTCCCTGGCGCCTCGATCTCTTCCGCTGCTCCCGTTCCCTCTGAGCTCCTGCCTGGTTGATTAGCATTCTCTGCGTTCTCATGTCTCAATGGTTGTCTCCTCCTCTCTGACAGACTCTGGAGCAATGGTTTAGATGTTTCCACGTCTTGCTTCCTTTCACCTGGACGGCAGTTGGCGTCGCTGCAGCCACCTCGTAGGGTCCTTCCTTCTTTGGCTCATTCCATTCTTCCAGAACACTCAGACCTGGTCACCTCAGATCACCGGACGTGGAACCTCTGGTCCTGGTGCAGTTTATCTCCCTTCTTTCTGTGAAGCATTCACACTTAGAGACTTACGGCCTCTGTTCTATGATTACACCATACACCCTCTTATGTCCATCACTCATCACACAACACACTGACATTCCAGCTGAAGCTGGCGACCCTCTCTCCTTCTGGTTCCTAAGAGAGTGATAGCAGAATACTTGGAAAGCAAAATAAAACATAACAGTTTTGACAATGTGATATGTTAT
>QNTS01000579.1:197757-239277 GCA_003317085.1 Hucho hucho
GTTACATTGTCTTCTGGCATCCTGTTTTTCCTCAGGTCTGTTAATCAGTTCCAGACGGCTTTCCTGCTGACATCCTGTTTCTTCATGTCCATTGTTCAAATATTTAGCCTTGGCCATTTTCCTGAGCTCATCAGATAAGTCTTGTTCATTATATATGTTTTTCTGTCTCACTACTGCAAAGTGATCAATCAGAATACTGGAAATGTAATAATTGTAGTGAGTTAATATCCCACACTATCCAACCAGAATAGACAGAGAGGTGAACATTTGAATGATCATTTGTCCATAAACGTGTATTTTATTTCTCTCATAGTTCTTATTACCTTATTCACACCTTACAGTAAGTCACTCGCTCATGCATGATTCACTCACTCACTCAACAACTTGTTCATGGCTTCCAATGACCTTAAAACCAGCCATCATGCATCGGATTTCTGAGGTAAAGAAATGTGCCGATGTTTTCTGTACAAAGTAACATGAGAAAACTAACACTTTGTCATCGTTAGACAAAATTGTGCTTATTTTTGCATTTTGCGCACTTTTGAAAATACCAGGCTTGTATTTTAGATAAGTTAATGCAGCTACAGCTAGCTAGCACTGCAGTGCATAAAATGTGGTGAGTAGTTAACACAAAGAGAGAGAAAGACAATAGTTGAACATTTTTGAACAAATTAATTAAAGAGAAGCAGGAGATATTATTTTTTTTTTTTTTACTTTCAGTGTCACTTATTTAGCTATCAAATGCAGCTAGCTAGTTTAGCCTACTCAAACACCCTGCTCAAACAGAGGGATGCTATGTTAGCTAGCTGGCTATTACTATCCGACACAACACTGGAACTCTTCAAGATGGAGCCGACAGACATGGCAGCTCTGCTTCTAGCTCCTAACCAACTTTGCAGTAATTATGGTTTTTTTGTGTGTTATTTCTTACATTATTAGCCCAGAATGTTTTTGGTGTAATTACATACAGCCGAATAAAAAGCATAAGCAGGCGCACACCCAGAGAAAATTATTTAGTGTAGAGGTGCTGCTTAATGGTGAGAACGTTTGGATATCAGAGCAGCAGTAACTTACCAGCATTGCAACCAGGAATACGACTTTCCCGAATTGGATGCTTTGTTCATACTCCCCAGGGCAATTGAACTCATCCCAGAGGCTGCTCCAAGAGAAGAGGTATTCGGAGTGGACTTCTGGACAATAAAGTAGACGAGCTCAGGGCGAGGATATCCTTCCAGAGAGACATCATGGACTGTAACATACACTGTTTCACGGAATCATGGCTCTCTCCGGATATACTGTCCCCGTCCATACAGCCAGCCTGGTTCTCAGTAATAAACACAGGAATAAAGAACTCTCTGGGAAGAAGAAAAGCAGTGGTGATTAACTACTCATGGTGTGATTGTGATAACGTACAGAAACTCAAGTCCTTTTGTTCACCCGACCTAGAATACCTCACAATCAAATGCTGACCGTATAACCTCCTAAGATAATTATCTTTGGTTATAGTCACAGCTGTGTATATTCTGCTACTGAATTTCTATCAACACATTGACTGTAGTACTCATGCTGCTAAAATGCTCGAACACTGCTAGTCCCCCTTCCAGGATGCCTACAAGGCCCTCCCTTTGGCAAATCAGATCATGACTACATTTTGCTCCTCCGTTCCTATAGGAAGAAACTAAAGCAGGATGTCACGTGTGCTCCCTCTCCGGCCTCTAGGCCACCAGTCTGCTCGTCATGGCGCACACCTGTCACCATCTTAAGCGTAATTGCGCATTATGACACTCACCTGGACTCCATTACCTCCTTGATTACCTGCCCTATATTTGTCACTCCATTTGGTTCCTTCCCCAGTCATCATTGTATGTGTATCTTTTTCATGTCGGTGCGCTGTTTGTTTCATTTATTAATTAAATGTTTTCACTCCCTGAACTTGCTTCCCAACTTGCAGCATACACCGTTACACAGGAAGACCCGTGCTAAGGTGTATTCAACGCTGGTCTGACCAATCAGAATCCATGCTTCAAGATTAATTTGATTACGCGGACTGGGATATGTTCCGGGTAGCCTCTGAGAATAACATTGACGTATACACGGACACGGTGACTGCGTTCAAGAAGTGTATAGGGGATGTAGTTCCCACTGGGACTGTTAAAACCTACCCAAACCAGAAACCGTGGATAGATGGCAGAATTCACGCAAAACTGAAAGCGCGAACCACCACATTTAACCATGATGGCAAGGTGACTGGGAATATGGTCGAATGCAAACAGTGTAGTTATTCCCTCCGTAAGGCAATCAAACAGGGAAAACGTCAGTACAGAGATAAAATGGAGTCGCAATTCAACAGCTCAGACAAAAGACAATGTGGCAGGGTCTACAGACAATCAGGGATTACAAAGGGAGAACCTGCCACGTCGCGAACACCAACGTCTTGCTCCCGGACAAGCTAAACACCTTCGCCAGCTTTGAGGATAACACAGTACCACTGACGCGGATTGCTCCCAAGGACTGTGGGCTCTCGTTCTCCGTGGCCAACGTGAGTAAGACATTTAAGTGTTTTAACCCTAGCAAGGCAGCCAGCCTAGACGGCATCGCTAGTTGCGTCCTCAGAGCATGCGCAGACCAGCTGGCTGGAGTGTTTTTACGGACATATTCAATCTCTCGTTATCCCAGTCTGCTGTCCCCACTTGCTTCAAGATGTCCACCATTGTTCCTGTTCCCAAGAAAGTAAAGGTAACTGAACTAAATGACTAATCGCCCTGTAGCACTCACTTCTGTCATCATGAAGTGCTTTGAGAGGCTAGTTAACTTCTTAGGGATCGGTGGGACGCTAAATTCAAATTACAAAAATAGTCATATTAAACATTCATGAAAATACAAGTGTTGTACACCATTCAAAAGCTTGGAATCTTGATAATCGAACCACGTTGTCAGATTAACAATAGGCTTTACGGCGAAAGCAAAACATTAGATTGTCTGAGGACAGTGCCCCGCTTCCAACATATTATTCAAACCAGCACAGGCGTTACGAAATCAGAAATAGCAATAGAATAAATCACTTACCTTTGAAGATCTTCCTCTGTTTGCAGAGGAAGAATGGTCGTTTTGTTCAATAAAGTCCTTCTTTATATCCCAAAAAGTCAGTTTAGTTGGCGCCATGGAGTTCTGTAATCAGTCGTTCAACATGCAGACAAAGAAATCCCAAAAGAACCGTTAAAGTTCGTCCAAACATGTCAAACGATGTTGCTAATTAATCCTCAGTTTGTCAAATATCTAAATAAACAATAATATTTCAGATGGAGAATAGTCTGTTCAAAAGGGAAGAGAAATAACGAAGAGCGCGCACCCCATTCACGCGCGCAAAACAGTAGTGTCCTTTTCATGAGCCACCGGGAAGAACTTCAATTTCTTGTTCGTTTTTCAAAAAACAAGCCTGAAACCACGTCTAAAGACTGTTGACATCTAGTGGAAGCCATAGGAACTGCAATCTGGGAGCTAATTCCCTCTATAGTCAATAGCAAGTCAATGGAAAGACTTACCTACATAAGGGACACGGATGGCATTTGCTGTATGTTTGATGAGAAACTGCATATTGCAAATGTACGGTCCCTTACTAGACGTCTAAAAATGTTTCTAAAATAGGCCGACGGCGTCGGGCCGTGCCCCAGGGCCAGATCTTCCGGGAAGTCATCAAACGAAGTCTCTCTGACATTCGGTGTGTACTGTACATTTGCAATATGTTTCAATGGGCTTTTAACATCACGAATTTGACATGCTGAAATCAACACCAACGAGCGATGGAGAGGAACCATGATCACTGCCCAGCCATCCCGAGTTCAACGGGCCAGTCAATTGGGCATTTATGCAGTATTTGGGAGCCTGTCAAATTTGTGAGGGTAAATGCCCATTGTAAGACATTGCAAATTGACAGCCGTGCACCTGGTAATTGAAACGGGTTACCATGAGCATATTTTAAATATTAATGCCTTTAGGAGGGTGCAAGGTATCCCTGGCTGGTTAGGGAGCACCCCCCACCCGTGGCCATCCAATAGGGGGCACCCCTGGTCATTTTGGACGTTTTTCAAAAAATCTTTAAAAAAAACAACAGAGTCCCACTTCACTCTNCTCTCATCAAACATGACAAATAGACCCTATAGGATGATTCAGGGCTTAACATAGTGATATATATCATTTTGTCAGTTTAAATGCCATTTGGACATTGTTCACTGACTTTTGGGTTCGGAAGCCGACTTCCTATGATCATATATGTAAATGGACATAACATCATGATTTGGCACTTTCAATACTTTTGTATGGAATCTTATGGCATTTGTACATTTCTTATGCCATTTGGACATGGTTCATTGACTTTTGACTTCCTATGGTAACATATTGCAAAAGGACAAAACATATGCCATTTGGACATTGACTTTTGACTTCCTATGGTAACATATTGCAAATGGACAAAACATAGGCCTTATGGACAATAAAGTTAATAAAACTAAATCAATAAAATGAGACAAAGGTATGTTTATACACATCTTATATACGTGTTATTATAAAAAAATGAATCGAATGAATTGCGAAAAAAGGTCCAGAAAGCTCTTTTTTAGGGGGCGTTGGTATTTTGATATATTTTTTTGAAATGTACAAATTTGACCCTTTGGTCTTGACTTCATGTACATATGCAATATGAATTGCCCCGTTGGAGCGCGCTCGCCACCTATAGTAATTTTTAGTTATTACATTTGGCATTTGCCATATGCCATTTGCCATAAGCTTTGGTTGATCTGCCATCCATTTGGGCACTCTTTTCCATCGTGTGTATGTTTCGTCCAATGGCAATATGTTGCCATTCATTTTTGTCCATTTCATGGGGGTCTTCCCTTACCTAAAAAAAAAAGATTTCCGGATAGATTTTCCTCTGGTTTTCGCCTGCCATATCAGTTCTGTTATACTCACAGACATTATTTTAACAGTTTTAGAAACTTCAGAGTGTTTTCTATCCAATACTACCAATATGCATATCCTAGCTTCTGGGCCTGAGTAACAGGCAGTTTATTTTGGGCACGCCAGACTCTCCAAAACTCCGAACACTGCCCCCTAGCCCGTAGAGGTTAAGGATCATATCACCTCTACCTTTCTTGACACCCTAGACCCACTTCAATATGCATAACGCCCCAATAGATCCACAGACGATGCAATCTCCATCGCACTGCCCTATCCCATCCGGACAAGAGGAATCCCTATGTAAGAATGCTCTTCTATGACTATAGCTCAGCCTTCAACACCATAGTACCCTCCAAGCTCATCATTAAGCTTGGGGCCCTGGGTCTGAACCCCGCCCTGTGCAACTGGGTCCTGGACTTCCTGATGAGCAGCCACCAGGTGGTGAAAGTAGAAAAAAACACCTCCACTTCACTGATCCTCAACACAGGGGCCCCACAAGGTTGTGTGCTCAGCCCCCTCCTGTACTCCCTGTTCACCCATGACTGCGTGGCCACGCACAACTCCAACTCAATCATAAAGTTTGCAGACGACACAACAGTAGTAGGCCTGATTACCAACAATGACCAGACAGCCTACAGGGAGGAGGTGAGGGCCATGGAGGAGTGGTGCCAGGAAAATAACCTATCCCTCAACGTCAACAAAACGAAGGAGCTGTTTTGGACTTCAGGAAACAGCAGAGGGAGCACGCCCCAATCCACATCGACAGTACCACAGTGGAGAAGGTGAAAAGCTTCAAGTTCCTCGGCGTTACACACCACTGACAATCTGAAAGACAGCAACAGCGCCTTTTCAACCTCATAAGGCTGAAGAAATTCGTCTTGGCCAATTAGACCCTCACAAATTTTTACAGACGCACAATTGGGACCATCCTGTCAGGCAGTATAACCGCCTGGTACGGCAACTGCACCGCCAGCAACCGCAGGGCTCTTCAGAGGGTGGTGCGGTCTGCCCAACGCATCACCGGGGGCGCACTGCCTGCCCTCCAGGACACCTACAGCACCTGATGTTACAGGAAGGCCAAAAAAACAGAGACTGAAAAACAGCTTCTGTCTCAAGGCCATCAGACTGTTAAATAGCCATCACTAGCCGGCTACCACCCGGTTACTCAACCCTGCACCCTAGAGGCTGCTGCCCTATATACCTAGACATGGAATCACTGGTCACTTTAAAAATGGAACACTAGTCACTTTAATAATGTTAAATACTGCTTTACTCATTTCATATGTATATACTGTATTCTATTCTACTGTATTCTAGTCAATGCCACTCTGACATTGCTCGGCCTAATATTTCTCAATTCCATTCTCTTACTTTAAAATGTGTGTGTACTGTTGTGAATTGTTAGATACTACTGCACTGTTGGAGCTAGGAACACAAGCATTTCGCTACACACGCAATAACATCTGCTAAATATGTGTTTGTGACCATTAGAACTTCATTTGATTTGAAGTCAACTTAAGCTTTTGGTTTTACACATTTTTTTACACCTGGGCCTGCCGGTGTAAGTGCTAAAGTTGTTACTGATTGTACACTATAACGCTACTGCATGAATGTAGCGGGTTTACTAATGTGTTCTATTAGCTATGTTGAGTATGATATTACTTTAGCTAATATGGTGACAACGATGTGGGCTGTGTGTAGCGGTTATGATATGGTTTGGCTTGGAAAGTTTAGATGCGAAAAGGAATATAACGTGGCTGCTATGAAACTGAACTGTGTTTACGCATGATCAGGGGTTATTCATTCCGGCGATTCTGTTGAAGAAAAATTCTTAAACGGAACCAAACAGAATGAAACAGGGTTACATTTGTCCAATAGAATCTCTCATTTGCAACTGTTGGACCTAATGATTGCACCCTAGATCAGCTAGATGCAGGGAAGAGTGTGCAAGGCAGTATTGAATGTGTCACTGTCTGTCCATGTGTCACTGTCTGTCGCCTCAAATTTTCCCTTGACCTGTGTGCACCTACGTTGTAAACTTTCATTCATAGGACTAGGTTGTAGCAACCTCATGATGGGTATAGGGAACATTTTAGTATCATGTAGCCTGAACCTATCGCTGTTACATTGAACTGGGTGAATGGAATATGCTGTAATAGAAATAAGGTCATGCTCATGAAGGAAAAAATAATCTGTTGTGTGTGTGTGTGTGTGTAAGAAATTAAATTACCGCATATGACTCTAAGAATGTTAATCATACATATTTCATTTTACAAGTCTGGAACTTATCATAAAATAATTTTAAAGTATATTAAACTTATGACTTACAAATTATGATCCCTGGCTTGAATAAATGCATATAGGTTCACAGAATGAGAACACAAGAGTGTAATGAGGAGCTTATGGGTTGGTACCATCAAAAGATGGACCAGGTCAAGCTGAACAAGACTGTAAATATCTTAATCTCCCCATAGAGTTGAATCCAGAGTGTATCTTCAATATTAGAATATTTTATCTAGCCTTGATGGTGTCTATCTGTAGCACCAGCCAGGCAGCCAGTCTTCTGGATGTTCATTGGCTCAAGGTGCATCCATATAAGTATAAATCAATATAGAAGGATACAGGAATATGATTTACATGGCATGTTCCTCTCTTGCGATTGATTTTAGTTGTGCTGATTTGGAATCCACAATGGAGGTTTTATCGTTATAGAGTGTTGATGCTCTACTCCAGGATATCAGTCACTCTAGATGCCAATTCCAATTCGACCCCTTGCCCCTACCCTTAGGCACTTGATGCACAGTGACTTCAGAATGTATTCACACCCCTTGACTTTTTCCACATTTTGTTGTGTTACAGCGGGGATAAAAGTTTATTTAATTGTCATTTTTTTGTTAGACTTGCCAAAACAAAGGGGTTAAATACTTATTGACTCAAACCATTTCAGCTTTTCATTTTTTATTAATTTGTAAACACTTTGGCATTGTGGGATATTGTGTGTAGATCAGTGACACAAAATCTCAATTTAATAAATGTTTTATTTAGGCTGTAACACAACAAAATGTGGAGAAAGTCGAGGGTGTGAATAGTTTCTGAAGGCACTGTATTTTTGAAAGGGTTAGATTGCTGTCAGCAAAATAGTAATAGTTCCACCTTGACCTTTCATGCTGGCTAGGTATATATATTTTTTTCAATATTTCAATTATATAAGTGCCTAAGGACTACGGGCTAGGGGTTGGTTTGGGATAGTGTCAAGGCTTTCTATGGCTCTCCCTCTCTATTTTGAACCCATTTCCTCTCTTTCTTTTTTCCAGCTCCATTCTCTGCATCCTGCCACCACCTGCTCCAGCAGCAGACTCTCCCAGGGAGGGGCTCCTGCAGCCTTAACTCGGTTTACCACAGTAAGACTCATCACTGTTATGAAGCATGATGTACCATTGCTGAGTTAAGAGGTGAAGACCCATAATTCCATGAGTGATCATTTTGTCCTTGAAAGTAATAACTCACACTGAAATATGTTAATTCACCAACAGTACTGCAGCATCCTCACTCAACAGCAATATCATCAACTGAAATATATCACACTATTCCAAAAATATTTGTATTCACCTCATATTTTTATTCACATCTTCTTGCACTGAACTACTGTGTTCAGTACACTACAGAAACAGGAAAGGAGCTGCAGTGAATTCATATATTAGCTTTAACAACACATTACTTTACCATACATTACCATCTCATTATCATCTGAAGCTGTGGAAGACCATTGTCCAACCTCCAGAACCCTACATCTGTTTTGCTTGTTTGTTTTTTATAGCATATTTGAGATACTCATTTGAATGAAAAGCACTATATAAAATATATATATTATTAATCATTACCGTACATTAGCATACATCACCGTGTCCTCTGGTTGCAGGTGTGAGTCGGCAGCATGCTGCGGTCAGCCCCCAGTCTTCCATGGATAGTGAGGTGGGCACCTCAGAGCTGGAGGATGACACTATATCTATGGGCTATAAACTACAGGACATGACGGACGTACAGGTCATGGCTCGACTGCAGGAGGAGAGTGAGTAGAGTACGCTCTACTGTTTTTGTAATGATAAATATCTTTATCAGTTGGGAATTGTACAAGTAGAATTGAACAATAAACTTAATAACATTTTGTTTTGGATACATCTTATAAACACGCTAAATGATGTGGAAGGAACATATGTAGCTGTATATGCTAACAATATATTTCGTTCATTGTACTACCATGAAGCATAATCGTGACCGACCGGCTCGATTCGGTTTTATGTAGCAAAATTTGAAATTGTGTTTTTTACATTGGATAAAAGTAGAAACTCTGAGTTAGAAAATGGTATATCATACACTACAGTTGAGGAACAATGGGAAAGTAATTCTGCTTTGAAAGTTGATAAATTTGTAACCCCATTTTTGAAAAAATAGCCCTTGATTGTTTTGGTACAGCTACTGGAGAGCTCTTCTTTGTCTACACCCATTCAGCATCGTTCACACCCTTTTAAGCCCCACCCATCTCTTTAAGGATTCACATGTAAGGCCATGTGCTAAACAGAGTGAGTATGGTAGTGTATGTTTGTATACAGTTGTCGCATCATGAACATTCTATTGTCGTCCGACATCATACTTGTCGTTATGAAAAAGTATAAACACAAAAACGACAGGCTGCATGACATCAGCAGACTGGGGGTCCATAAAAGCGTAACTGGTGTATTTTAACACCAATAAACCCATCCGGTTAAAAATGTATTTAGTATATGTCAATCTAGCAAACCAGGCAACTAAAAACAACTTTCGAAACTATGTTTTGGTTCCTTTTTAGCTAGCTAGCTAACGTTAAGTTAGCTGGCTAGCCAGTTCCAATAATGACCATATCATAAACAGTGCATTCGGAAAGTATTCAGACCCCTTTACTTTTTCCTTATCGATCTACATACAATACCCCATAATGACAAAGCAAAAACTGGTTTTTAGAAACTTTTGCAAATGTATTAAAAATAGAAAACTGATATCATAATTACATAAGTATTCAGGTTTTACTCAGTACTTTGTTGAAGCACCTTTGGCAGCGATCACAGCCTTGAGTCTTCTTGGGTGACGCTACAAGCTTAGCACACCTGTATTTGGGAAGCTTCTCCCATTTTCTTTCTTCTGCAGATCCTCTCAAGCTCTGTCAGGTTAGATGGGGAGCGTCGCTGCACAGCTATTTTCAGGTCTCTCCAGATATGTTCGATCAGGTTCAAGTACGGGCTCTGGCTGGGCCACTCAAGGACATTCAGAGACTTGTCCCGTGTGGTGGTTCATTTATTTACTATCAAATGAGGGGAGAGAAACTTATCACACAAGTCAGAATTATACTTAAACAAATCTTTAATAGTGAGAGCTTTGCAATAGCGATGGCTGGTCAACGAATCACTGTCTCTTTGATAATTCGTTGAGAGCGCCAAGACAAAAGTACAAAGGTCTTTTATAGCCAAGATACACCCCTTTCAACCTACATGATGAACAACAGATATATATAGAATGGGTCACAAGGTTAAGATCTGTATGAAAGACACCTAGAATACATAACAGTTTTCATTGTATAGACCAGTGTCTGACCCTCCGACTCCAAACTGGAACCATCTCTCCCTGGTACGGTATTGAACAGAAACATTAACACATGCTCTGGAATGCTCTTTAGGTTTTATCATCCAAAATCGTAAATCTCCTGTCGGTGTTATCTCCCAGATGCCCCATCCTCAGTAGAACACACACAATAGTTATAATAATACTCTATTCTGTTTAAATAAAACAACAATTTGATGCAATAAAAGTATTATAACATAATCTTGCAATTTTTCCTCTGACACCCAAAGCCACTCCTGCGTTGTCTTGTCTGTGTGCTTAAAGTCATTGTCCTGTTGGAAGGTGAACCTTTGCCCCAGTCTGAAGTCCTGAGCGCTCTAGAGCAAGTTTTCTTCAAGGATCTCTCTGTACTTTGCTCTGTTCATCTTTCCCTCGATCCTGACTAGTCTCCCAGTCCCTGCCGCAGAAAAACATCCCCACAGCATGATACTGCCAACACAATGCTTCAACGTAGGGATGGTGTCAGGTTTCCTCCAGATGTGACGCTTGACATTCAGACCAAAGAGTTCAATCTTGGTTTCATCAGACCAGAAAATCTTGTTTCTCATGGTCAGAGAGTCTTTTTGGCAAACTCCAAGCGGGCTGTCATGTGCCTTTTAACGAGGAGTGGCTTACGTCTGGCCACTCACTCTACCATGATTTGCGGAGTGCTGCAGAGATGGTTGTCCTTCTGGAAGGTTCTCCCATCTCCACAGAGGAACTCTGGAGCTCTGTCAGAGTGACCATCGGTTTCTTGGTCACCTCCCTGACCAAGGCCCTTCTCCCCCGATTGCTCAGTTTTAAGTAGGCGGCCAGCTCTAGGAAGAGTCTTGGTGGTTTCAAACTTCAATTTAAGGATGGAGGCCACTGTGTTCTTGGGGACCTTCATTGCTGCAGAATTTTTGTTTGTACCCTTCCCCAGATCTGTGCCTCGACACAATCCTGTCTCAGAGCTCTACGGACAATTCCTTCGACCTCATGGCTTGGTTTTTACTCTGACATGCACTGTCAACCGTGGGACCTTATATAGACCGGTGTGTGCCTTTCCAAATCATGTCCAATCAATTGAATTTACCACAGTGTAGACTCCAATCAAGTTGTAGAAACATCTCAAGGATGATCAATCGAAACAGGATGCACCTGAGCTCAATTTCTAGTCTCATGGCAAACGGTCTGAATACTTATGTAAATAAGGTATTTCTGTTTTCTATTTTGAATAATTGTTCAAAAATTCTAAAACTTGTTTTCACTTTGTCATTATGGGGTACTGTGTGTAGATTGATGAGAAAAATTAAATAATTTAATACATTTTAGAATAAGGCTGTAATGTAACAAATTGTGGAAAAGGTCGAGGGGTCTGAATACTTTACGAAATCACTGTAGCGACAACGTCTTAACTTTAGCTCATTTGTATTAATAATTACAGGAAAATGTACTCACAACAAGATCATTATTTACAAGTTAACTGTGAGCTAATTACAGAAAATAGCTTAAGGTTGTGAGTGTGACGAGATAAAAGCAAGGCATTCTACCAGAGAATTTTAGAACTTGGACACTGTCTCGTTGGCCTAACGCAGGGGTCTCCAACCCTGTTCCTGTAGAGCTACCATCCAGTAGGTTTTTGCTCCAACCCCAGTTGTAACTAACCTGGTTCAGCTTATCAACCTGCTAATTATTAGAATCAGGGGTGCTAGATAACCTACAGGATGGTAGCTCTGGCCTAACATTATATCCTAATTTGACTTTGGTGAAGGTCATGTTGTTCTTCACATTACAGTCTATGGTATCAAATAAAATCAACGTTTATTTGTCACATGCACAGGATACAGAAGGTGTAAACGGTACAGTGAAATAGTTACTTGCATAGTGAAGTATTTTGTTTAGACATGTAGCTAGATAAACAATTAACCATAATCCCAAATCATAAAATTACTACCCTGCATGAATATATAGGTAGCGAAAGCTAACCAACAATATTCAATGTAAACTAGCTAGCTAACATTAGGCTATAACTATCAATGCAAATGGATCGGCGTTACAAATAATATTACTACACAGTAATCCGGAGACAGGTGTTCTCTTTTTCACTCCCTCCGCATATTTGCAATCAAACGCCTTAGCTATCATACACTGCTTCCACCGGGCATTCCATTGATTTCAAAACTTGCTCTGCAGGAAAATTGAGTATTAGCAACACCTTTGCAGTTCTTCTTGATATCTTTCAAAAAAGCAGCGTTAGAAAGGATTACCTACACATACTGACCAGCACATGTTATAGCCAGAAGCGTGCTCTATGGCAGACCAATCCGAACTCATCTCTCGGCATGTCCGGCCCATCCATTATCTCAGCTAATCGTGGTTAGCGGGAAGGTTCCAGGCTTTTTCCCTGGCTAAATCAACTAGGCTCAATTAACAATTGTGTTCATATTTACAGATGGCATACATGTTTGTTATCAAGGCACATAAACGTTCACACGTTCCAAAATGCATTTCTGCCAAAAAAATGAATTTTTAAATAAATGTTTACTTTCAAATGCCTCTCCTCTGTGAAGTAGTAACGCGTGACATATGTCTAGTTTCCTGAAAGTCACAAATATGGCCTGTGAAATGTAAGTCAACATGAGTCAACAACTATAAAGTTGGCCTCTCCCTACATTCAACAGCATGAAACTTTGTGTCCATTAGGTCAAAGTATTACTATACTAAACTTTTTTAAGACATCATTATCTGGTGTGCGTGTACGCCTCTACGAGCGAATGCGTGCGTGTGATCTCATCTGATCCTGAGACACCATCAGTCATGAAATGCTCTGGCAGCACTTCGCCAAACTTTGGGTGCCTCCCAAGTTTTGAGTATTCTAACACAGTTCCACATGTCATAGTGTTGCTTGGTAGGCTTCCATCAGAGCCTTTCAGCATAGACGTCGGGGTCAAGCAAGGTTGCGTTCTGGCTCTGGTCATTTTTAACATGCTCCTTGCTGTCATCAAAACCCTGTCACAATTCTCCCTCGCATCAACTGAGACAACGAAATCCACACACGTGTCAATATATTCTCAGCTTCCTTTGGATGCCTCTGGGCCAGGGTCTTTGATAATCGTAACCTCAAGACCCACACCAAGGTGGCAGTATACAATGCTGTTTGTGTCTCCACCCTGCTTTACAGCTCAGAGACCTGGACCCCATACAGGGGACACATAAACATCTTGAAAGCCTTCCACATCAGATGTATCCACATGATCCACGTGATCACGTGATCCACATGCCTGAACACCGCATCAGTCACGAGTTCTCTATCGCCAAATAAGTGCAGCCAAACGCTCTGCTGATGGTAAAAAAAAGCACTTAAAAGACCACAGCAAGGACCTGCTGAAGCGCTGCAACATCAACCCCTTAAGCCTACAAACTCTTGCACTCAACAGGTCCATCTGGCAGTCCACCTGTGCCAGAGGGGTTTAGCACCTTGAAGATACCAACTTACAGAGGAGAAGCGAGAAAAGCACCTAGATACACCAACACGCAGCTGTAATTACACCATCGAACTCACAACATACATGTCCCACCTGCAGCAGAGTGTACGGCTCCCGCATTGGTCTCCACAGCCACATGAAGTGGCACTAATCCCGCAATTCCCCCCCATCCACAAGAGGAACAATGTCATCATTGACCACAATGGACAGCCAGGACGGGGTGCGTGCATGCGCCAGTGCGTTCGTGTGTGTGTGTGTGTATCCTGTTGTTTTTGGGTCTGTTTATGCCTATTCATAGGTTGCACCTCCGTCACTCAGTCGTGTCATGCCATTGTTATGAACGTTCTCAAGCCACCGCGCAATAGTGGTGCCCTAAAACCGTGATAAGACCAGTCATATTGGACAAAGGCTAACGACTGTTTAATATAAATTACGCAATAGTGCCTGGAAATATGATGACATTGCTAAAGTAGTCAAATATTTAGTAGGAAACAGCTTTGCCAGTATTATCATGTCATCAAATTTACTTTCGACTGATGGCAATGCTGTCATTAGCTAGCAAAGTTAGTCAAAAATAGCTAGCAATGCTAATGTTAGCTAGCTAAAACCTGGTATCCTCCCCTCAATCTTAGCTAACTAGCTAACGTTATACTGCATCTGAAGTCAATCTCGCGACATCAAAATGATGACAAAAGGTTTTCCTACTAATTATTGAATAACATTGTATTTCCAAGCCACTACTGCAATGCATTTTTTATATCTTCATCAGCGCTCATTGACGAGTAGAATGCTCAGTCGGGTATCAGTCCAAAACTAACATTCAAAACAGTATTGTGATGAAACATGCAACCCATGAATACATGTACAGTACCAGTCAAAAGTTTGGACACACCTACTTATACAAGGTTTTTTCTTTATTGTTACTATTTTCTACAATAAATAATCATAGCGCTTGGTTTTCGCAACTGCACTTGAAGAAACTTTCAAAGTTCTTGAAATCTTCAGGAATGACTGACCTTCATGTCTTGAAGTAATGATGGACTGTCGTTTATCTTTGCTTATTTGAGCTGTTGTTGGCGGAATATGGACTTTGTCTTTCACCAAATAGGGCTTCTTCTGTATACCACCCCTACCTAACTGATTGGCTCAAACGCATTAAGAAGGATAGACATTTCACAAATGAACTTTTAATAAGGCACACCTGTTAACTACTTAGGGAGCAGTGGGGCGTTACTCCCGACACTAGCCGGTGAAATGTAAGGCGCCAAATTCAAAATCCAAAAGTTGAACATTAAACATGAAACATTCATCAATATAGAAGTGTTGCATAGTCATCAAAAGCTCAGCAATATCACAGCATTGTCAGATTTCAAAAAGGCTTTACGGCGAAAGCACAACATTTGATTATTTGAGGATAGCACCTTCCAATATTTATACATTAGCATAAATTCATAAACCAGCGCGGTTCACACAAAACCCATATCACAGCGAAAACAAATCCCTTACCTTTCGAAGAACTTCTGCTGAGGGCTTCCCAAGTGTCCAACGAAAACATCCAATGGTTCTTTTGTTAGAAAAAGTTATTTATTATATCCATAAATCTCAGTTTGGTTGGTGCGTTATGTTCAGAAAATCCAACGTCGAATCGCCCATTGAAACGTGAAGAGAACGCCTTCAAATATACCTATAAACTTTTCCTAAACAAATCAAAGACCAGTTATAATGCATCCTTAGCTATCCTTTTATGAATATTAGCGATAATATTTCACTCTTGTTGACATCTGAGCTCCCTTGACCATTTCCTCTTCCTATCCGTTTTGCTTACTCCTATCGCTCCCAGACTCTGTATAGAGACTGCTGACATCTAGTGGAAGTCATAGGTACTGCAGTCTCAGTCCTGGTTAAAATAAAAATGAATAGGCAGCCTGGAGAAGGTCAAGTACAAAAAAAACTGCAAATCCGGCTGGATTTTCCTCAGGTTTTCGCCTGCTATATCAGTTCTGTTATACTCACATACATTATTTTAACACTCTTAGAAACTTCAGAGTGTTTCCTATCCAATAGTACTAATACTATGTGCATATCCTATTTTCTGGGCCTGAGTGGCAGGCATTTTACTTTGGGCACGCCAGACTCTCCAAAACCGTCACCTATGCAGCCGCTCCCTAAGAAGTTAATTGAAATGCATACCTCATGAAGCTGGTTGAGAGAAAGCCAAGACTGTGCAAAGCTGTCAACAAGGCAATGGGTGGCTACTTTGAAAAATCTCAAATATAAAATACATTTTGATTTGTTTAACACTATTTCATAGTTTTGATGTCTTCACTATTATTCTACAGTGTAGAAAATAGTAAAATAAAGAAAACCCTTGAATGAGTAGGTGTGTCCAAACTTTTGACTGGTACTGTATGTCTCCCTTCACCAGGCCTGCGTCAGGAGTACGCCACTACCTCTTCTTCGGCCACAGCCAGCCGTCGCAGCTCCAGCTTCTCCCTCCGGTGCAGCGAGATGGACCTGGACGAAGAAGAGGAGGATGAGGAGGGCTACAACCAGCTCCCTCCTCCCCAGCCTCGTATGCTCCGGACCGGGTCCATGCAGTGGGGCAGCCTGTCTCACTCACACACCTTCTCCAGTATCTCCAGTATCAGGGAGTGCAGCAGACGCAGCACCTCCACCCCTCAGTACTCCCTCAGTGGGCTGTCCCAGTACCAGCAGCAATTCTCCGGACCCTCCAGACTCATCGCGGACACATATGGATACAGGTCCAGCACAGGTCAGTCTAGAGCTGGGGTGTTCCATCCTGGTAGACCCACAGGGTATGCAGGCTTTTGTTTCCGGCCCAATGCTAACACATCTGATTCAACTGATCAGCTGATCATCAGGCCTTGAGTAGTTGAATTGTGTTTGTACTGAGCTGGAAAAAAAGCCTGCACACATCTCCAGGACCAGGAATGAAGAACTAAATGAAGAGGAATATGTTTCGTGCATGTCTTCCCGGTTTGATTGCAATGGATTTTTAACTTCCCTCATTTGACTTTGGACATTTGACTGTGTCTCCATGGTTACGTAGACAAGCTGCGGAGAAGCATGCCCAACCTGATCCGAGCTCCCAGCATGCATTACGATCCCAGTGTTGTTCCAAGCCTGTTGTCTCCTGTCAATCACTCATCTGGCCCCTCCTCCCTGCCAATAACCATGCGGAACAGCCAGAGCTTCGACTCGTCCAATGGGCTCGCACGACTTCAGTCCTCCAGTAAGATCCCTCACATTTTGGTCTACTATCAGTCGTATCAGTACAGGAATCCTGCACACTGTCTTGTCCTTTATTTTGATAAATTGTTTTCCACCTCTTACAGAGTTTTTATTTTTTTGATACATGTTATGTATAAAATATGTTGATTCTTTACACAACCTGTTACGGATCCAATCCCTTGAACGGGATCGATTTTTACAACATCCGGTGAAATGCAGAGCGCCAAATTCTAATTACAAAAATACTCATTTCAAACATTCATGAAAATACAAATGCTGCACACCCTTCAAAAGCTTAGACTTGATAATCTAACAGCATTGTCAGATTTCAAAAAGGCTTTACGGCGAAAGCAGAACATTTGATTGTCTGAGGACAGTGCCCCACTCAAACTCAATTAGCATAATAACATAACCAGCAGAGGTGTCACAAAACTCAAAAATAGCATAAAATATGATCTTCCACTGTACCGTATAGTTTCGCAGGTCCAATGTGTTATTTTCCAGGAAAACAAGCTATTTCAAGGAGAAATATAGGTATATCGAGGCAAACCAACCGCGCAAAACAAGTCATTAGGTGGACGGGTTTCCGAAAGTAGGTACGTCTGTTTGCTATAGGGTTTTCATGGGCATTTCAAGCAGCTTTTTTCAGTTTGTCGTATTGTAATCAATACTTAGATACCCTAAAATGAATATAAACTATAATATTTCAGACGGAATATAACCTGCTGAATAGAAGAGAAAAAGAACTGAGCGCGCATTCCCTGTTACGCGCAGAATCCAAAACAGTACACTTGACGTGAACTCAGAAACAAGTGGTCTTACTCCCTTGATTTTCATGATTGAACGTTCCAACCTTTTTCTAAAGACTGTTGACATCTACTGGAAGCCGTAGGAACTGCAATCTGGGAGCTAAAATACCCAGCTTTGAATAGCATGCCAATTGAAAACAGTGTGACATGACTGATTCAGACATCCAGGATGGATTTTGCTTGGGTTATTGCCTGCCATATCAGTTCTGTTATACTCATAGACACTATTATAACAGTTTGTTTTCTATCCTCAGAGTCTTTTCTATCCAAAGCTACTAATTATATGCATATCCTAGCTTCTGGGCCTGAGTAACAGGCAGTTTACTTTGGGCACGTTTTTCATCCAAACTTCAAAATACTGCCCCCTAGCCCTAAGAAGTTAACAGAAAAGGAGCATTCTGCGCACTGTACTTGCCAGTATCACCTGTTTATTTAAGCCTATTTAATTTAAGCTCATTGCACCACACATTCTTGGGTTATAATAGTTTGATGACTGACTAACCCTTCTTTCCTTTTCCTCTGCCTTCAGTTCCCTCCACCAGCCAGCTCAGTCAGCGGTTCCAGAGTGTGGGAAACTTCCACACAACCCCCCGAAACCCTGTCAAGGCCACAGCCTATGTCAGCCCCACGGTCCAACAGGGTCCCTTCTCCTCCTCCAACACCCTCTCTACCTCTGTCAATCTTCACAACATCCCCAGCAGTGCACCCCAGCCCCTCAAAGTCACCATCCCCAGTGGTGTCCCCCAGCCCTCCTCCACCCCCCGTAGTGCCCTACCACGACCCGCCTCCTTCACAGGGACCGGTGGCACTACCCGCCCCAGCAAGATCGCCCAGCCCACACACAGGTAAGTAGGGTCATTCGGACTAAGGGTGAAAAGATGCCTGTCTATTATACTTGCCAAATTAACATTACCTTTAGTTGGTTATTGTAGCCTCAGGATTGTGGGTACTTTATCGAGGGTCATGTTAAATAGAAAAGTATGAGAGGAAGCAGTATTTCTATAAAATGTTGTTGTTACACTTTATATGAAGGGTACCTACATAAGCACTTCTTAACCAATACAAAACACGTTCATAAGCAGTGCAAAATAATCTCAAAATAACTCTCCCATTTCATCCTGAGTGACTGTATCTTTGAATCTCTATAAATATATCTCCCTCCCTCCCTATCTCTCTATCTATTACTCTCTCTCTCAACCCCTCTCACTTTCTTGCAGTCTATTGACCCCCCCAAAGAGCCTGGCTGCGCTAAGCGCCCTGAGAGACGGCAGCTGGAAGGATGGCTGCTACTGAACCCATGATGTTGTATAACACCTCATCATTCATTGGGTTACTGTAAGATCTCTATGTTCTGAAACAAGGCCTGAGGCCATGGATCATTCATATGTGCCATATGAATCGCAGCTTAAAGGGATACAGTGCATTTACAAAGTATTCACACCCCTTGACTTTCTCTACATTTTGTTGTTACAGCCTGAATTAAAAATTTATTAAAATTTGATTTCTATTGTCACTGGCCCATAATGTCAAAGTGGAATTATGTTTTGAAATTTGTTTTACAAATGAATTAAAAATGAAAAGCTGAAATGCCTGGAGTCAATAAGTATTCAAGGCCTTTGTTATGGCAAGACTAAATATGTTTGGAAGTAAAATGTGTTTAACGAGTCACATACTGTAAGTTGCATGGACGCCCTCTGTCTGCAATAATAATGTTTAACATTATTTTTGAATGACTACCAAATCTCTGTACCCCACACATACAATTATCTGTAAGGTTCCTCAGTCGAGCTGTGAATTTCAAACACGTATTCAACCACAAAGACCAGGGAGGTGTTACAATGGCTAGCAAAGAAGGGCACCTATGGTAGATGAAAAAAGAAAAAGAAGCAATTAAATATCCCTTTGAGCATGGTGAAGTTAGTCATTAAACTTTGGATGGTCTATCAATACACCCAGTCACTACAAAGTTACAGGCGTCCTTTCTAACTCCCCATGAGGTCAATCAATGGTGACTTTAAGAGTTACCGAGTTTAATGGCTGTGAAAGGAGAAAACTGAGGATGGCTAGTTACTCCACAATACTTAGCTAATTGACAGAGCGAAAAGAAGGAAGCCTGTACAGAATTAAAACAATTCCAAAACATGTATCCTGTTTGCAACAAGGCACTAAAGTAATACTGCAAAAAATTTGGCAAAGCAATTGACTTTTTGTCCTGAATACAAAGTGTTATGTTCAGGGCATATCCAATACAACACATTACTGAGTACCACTCCATATTTTCAAGCATAGTGGTGGCTGCAACATGTTATGGGTATGCTTGTAATAGTTAAGGACTGGGGACTTTTTCAGGATAAGAAAGAAATGGAATGGAGCTAAGCACAGGCAAAACCCTAGAGAAAACCCTGTTTCAGTCTGCTTTCCACCAGACACTGCGAGATGAACACATCTGCACCCCCTTTCAGCGGGACAATGACCTAAAACACAAGGCCAACTCTACATTGGAGTTGCTTACCAAGAAGACAATGAATTTCCTGAGTGGCAGTTTTGACTTAAATCTACCTGAAAATCTATGGCAAATGGTTGTCTAACAATGATCAACAACCAATTTGACAGAGCTTGAAGAATTGAAAATAATAATGGGCAAATGTTGCACAATCCAGGTGTGGAAAGCGCTTAGAGACTTACCCAGAAAGACTCACAGCTGTAATCGCTGCCAAAGGGGCTTCTACAAAGTGTTGACTCAGGGGTGTAAATGAGATATCTGTATTTCATTTTCAATAAATTTGCAAAAATGTCTAAAAACATGTTTTCACTTTGTCATTATGGGGTATTGTGTGTAGTTGGGTGAGGATAAAATATAAAGGGTATGAATACTTTCTGAAGGCACATTAGTTTTTGTTTTTCCCTGACGTTCGTGGAGATTACATTCACAGTACACTCAAAAATGCTATCTACAGTAGAACCTGTCCCCATAGAATAACCCTTTGAAGAACCCTTTTCTTGTTCCAGGTAGAACCCTCTTGGGTTCCGTTTAGAACCCTTTCCACAGAGGGTTCTACATGGAACCCAAATGGCTTCTACCTGGAACCAAAAAGGGTTCTGCTATGGGGACAGCCAAAGAACCCTTTTGGAACCCTTTTTTCTAAGAGTACACGTAAATTACCTTTAAAAGTCAAGTCAATGTGCTTGTCAATAATGCACATTTCATTGAATCCCGGCCTTGGAATCATTGTTCTAGAAAACTGAAACTATTCTTGGGGACTGAGGAGAGATCAAAACAGCAGAATCTAATGTACCTGTTGTGTAATAGACCGTTCAAGAGAATACAAGTGGGAGACACTATTACAAGAGGGCAATATGGTGATAATCAATGATCTTCATTGACCAATGGTATTTGCTGGTCTGAGTTGGCAGTGTAAGTTGCAATAGATAGAGCCACAAAACTCCCATTCATGTGATTGAATCCATCTCCAGCCAAAATGTCAGCAAGGCCAGTACTCTTTTATTGGTTTTTAGTTCTGGGCGGATACAAGCAAGAACTTTGGAACAAGCATTCCTCAGGTGATATGAAAAAATCTTAGAAGGGGGTGCCAAAGAGCGATCTTTATGTGCAGTCCACCAAACATTGCTCTTCATAAGCCTTTTGAACAAACTTTGCAAGAGCAAAAAATGGTTCATCGAAGGCCATCAAAAAGGTATTTGGCCAGAAGTGAGATGTTGTGTGATCATGTTTGACCATGGTGAAACTTGCTGCTTCATATAATGGCAGCCATATCATTATGGCTGCCATATTGGATTCACAGGAATATTGGGTTTGGGGAAAAATCCCGGGTGCCTCAAAAGCACAATTGCAAAAGTAGGGGCTAGGCAAGCATTATCTACTGAGAAACCTTTGATGGGATAAAGTACCATTGTTTCTGTGACTGGGCCCTGTCTACTATGTTAGAGTAGACCAGTTTAAGGTAATACTTAGGGTAAATTACACATGTTCTCAATCAATTAGCTACACATTGTATGTTCTCAGTAGATAAGCTGCATAATGTATACATAATCTAAGGTGTGTGCGCAATTAAGCTTGATAACATTGCCCTTCAAAGACATCTCTAAGGCTATTAATGTAGTAGTTCACCAAAATCTGAGTGGTTTACAGGTTGATTGCTGGTGTTTCCAGGTCATTTCTGACACTTTAGGCAGGTTACTTATGAAATATAATGGCATATTATTGAAGGTTGGTCCACTAACAAATACATAATATATATGTTTTATATATGGCACTGAAAATCCAAGAGTAATATCACCTTTCTAAATTGATTCCGTTTTGGCGGCCATATTGGATTATGTAAAAATAAATAAATAGGGGGTGCCATTCCCACATTTTTGGGCACCCCTTATACATCCCAAAGAGCATCTCTACCAAATTTAGACACTTGTATCCAATATGTCACCATTTGTTTTTTATAAATCTTTGACGCTAAGGCCCATGACTATTTCTATGAAATCATGGTGCTGTATTGAATTAGGCACAGTTCGAAATGTAGTGAGGTGGGGTGGATGGCCTAAAATAGTTGAGGCTTGTTAAACTTTTTTTTGTTGCTTAGGGGTGGCTTGTGTGTTTTTTTTTTTATTGGGCACAGGGGAGGGTAGTGCATTTTTTCCTCTGGTTTACAGTCCCCATTTTGCAGGTTTTACTTCTTCCATATACTGTAGCTACATTTCCTCATCTGCTTGTATGAGCCTCCCCTATCAAGGTGTTTTGGTACTTCCCTTATGCACTACGCTTTCTGGGCGCTTACTATACCACAGGTCAATATAGTCTACCTACCCTCTATCCATAGTGACAATAGTGGTTTGTTCAGATCTGCAATAGGTTAACTAGCAATCATACACACATCTGCACCAATTTTCAATATAAATCCACAAGAACATAGATGGGCAGTGGAGACGCCTGGTGCGTCATTGCGCATCAGGGCCGTGCATAGACCTTTCAGGGGGCAGGTGCTAAAAATGAAGCAAATAGCAACTCCATCCCCTTGGGGGAAAAAATGCAGTTTCATCATTAATATATCAAAATTCATTATACCAAAAGTTTGGCACGGGCCCTCAAATCCTCAAAAAGTTCTACAGCTGTACCATTGAGATCATCTTGAAAGGCTGCCTAGTATGGCAATAGTACCGCCCTCGATCGCATGGCGCTACAGATAGTGGTCCGGACAGCCCAGTACATCACTGGGGCCGAGCTCCCTGCCATCCAGGACCTCTATGTCAGGCAGTGTGGTAGGAAGGCCCGGAAAATCGTTAAAGACTCCAACCACCCAAGCCCATAGACTATTCTCTCTGCTTCCGCACAGCAAGCGGTACCGGTGCAACAAGTTTGACATCAACAGGCTCTTGAACAGCTTTGATACTCAAGCAATAAGACTGATAAATAGCTAACAAAATAGCTGCACAGACTATCTGAGTTAACCTTGTATCTTTATTGACCTTTTATTTTTGCACTGTCTCTATGCACACTCACAGGGCCCTACACACTCACACGCTCAGTCCATCATCTGCTCACTCACACATAATATCCACATACATTTATACTAACTCTACACACAAGCACACCCACTCACAAACAAGCTACTGTTACTCTGTTTATCTCATTTTCTGTTGCCTAGTCACCTTAACCCTATACATATCTACCTCCATCACTCCAGTATCCCTGCACATTGTATACGTATATGGTATTGGAACTGACCCTGTGTATACTATGCTTACTTACTTACTTATTGTGATCATCATATTTCTTCTTCTTTCTCGTGTGTTTTTTATAGTATTACATTGTTATTGATTATTGCATTGTTGGGTTTTGAGTTAGAAAGGAAGACATTTCACTGTCCTTGTGCATGTAACATTAAAACTTGAAACTTAATTAAGCAACGGAAGAGTAGCCAGCAGTTGAAACTTACATTTTTCTGTGTCTGTTGGGGCTCTGGGTGGAAATGTAACGTTTGAAAGTAGGATATGCATAGATTCATAAGGACGTATTAATTATTTGTTAAACTTCTTCGGGATCGGTGTCCTTTCCACGGGACGGTTGAGCTAACGTAGGCTAATGCGATTAGCATGAGGTTGTAAGTAACAAGACAATTTCCCAGGACATAGACATATCTGATATTGGCAGGAAGCTTAAATTCTTGTTAATCTAACTGCACTGTCCAATTTACAGTAGCTATTACAGTCAAATAATACCATGCTATTGTTTGAGGGGAGTGCACAATTTTGAGCATAAAAAGTTATTAATAAACAAATTTGGCGTATTTGGGCAGTCTTGATACAACATTTTGAAATGCAATGGTTCATTGGATCAGTCTAAAACTTTGCACATACACTGCTGCCATCAAAATGTATATTGCACCTGGGCTGGAATAATACATTATGGCCTTTCTCTTGCATTTCAAAGATGATGGTACAAAAAAAATACAAAAGAACGGTTGTTTTTTTCTTTGTATTGTCTTTTACCAGATCTATTGTGTTATATTCTCCTACATTCTTTTCACATTTCCACACATTTCAAAGTGTTTCCTTTCAAATGGTACCAAGAATATGCATATCCTTGCTTCAGGGCCTGAGCTACATGCAGTTCGATTTGAGTATGTCATTTCAGGTGAAAATTGAAAAAAAGGGGCGGGTCCTTAAGAGCAACAGTTTTGTTGCAAACATGACACTGGTTTGAATGAATATTTCTGTGTCCATTCTTCCCTGAAACTCCTATTTTCATTATCCACCTTTCTTTTGAGGCTTTGAAAGCGACATTTTCTCTTGATTGCAGCTGATTTTCTCTGATCAATGAACAGAGAAATAGACAAAAAAATGAATTTAATAGACATTGGTGATATTATCAGTGTAATCAGATCGAAGTTATTATGTTCTTGTCATTGAATTGATTACATACTAACCAGGTATGCTAAGCTATATGGAATTGTTTTAAGAAGGTCATACCAAGGATCATTTTGCTATTTGATTTAGAATTTTAAGACCCATTGAAGTATAAAAAAATATATTTAAATAAATGATTTGATGAACATTTTTGTTTGGCCTTACTGCTATTAGCCCATACAAACTCATTGAATAATAGATTCACTACATGGAACAACAGATAGTTCCCCCAAAAATCTAAACGAAGTTTGTTCTGAGGTGTCTAGATTAGATTATGTGATCATTATTTTTGGCACTAAACTTCCATTAATTTGTTCAACTGGTACCGGGTACCTTCAGACTAGTATTGTGAGGCCTGTGGGGGTCCTAGAGCAACTGACATGTACGTGTTCGTGAGAGTCTCAACTTTCCACAGAGGGGTCATATTAGTGTGTAGCCCAAATTGTTTGGACGCTACAGACAGAAGTTGGAAGATTGGCAGTACCGACTTCAGATGAGTCTCTGTATGTGTGTGGTGCATTGGCACAAAAAACCTGTTGGTAAAAAATGTATTGTATATATTTTATAAATATAGCATTGAAAATCACATTTCCCTCTAGCTGATCATTGTCTGCAGCTGGCTCTCATCGTAGTGTAATGAGCCAGGCAGGGAGAGTGAGCTCGTCCATGGTGGTAAGTGAACCCTCAACCTTCTGGCCCGTAGCCCTGCATGGCATCAACTGTGCCACAAAACCATGCTGAAGTGGTAAAGTTGATATCCACATTTATAAACAGGGTTGCTACAGTTATTATTTGTGGTGATCATTATTATTTTGTTAATTTTATGAAGGAGGAGTCTAGTGCTATTTTCTATGACCCCTCGAGTTCGAACCCCCTCTAGTAAATTTGGAACTGTCCCTTCCTGTTTAATATTGAGGACTGTGAAATAAGTGTCTAAGTATGGATTTATAGGAATTAAACATTTGTTTTTAAGTATTTTGTGCCTGTTATAGAAGTGTTGGAATTGATTTCATGAACTTTATTTGTTGTTTTCAGAACTAATGGCACTTTTTACAAGTACTGTTTCAGACAAATGCTCAGAATTCTTTTGGAAAATATTGCAATCATAAAAGCTCAAATGTAGCTCTGCACCTCTTTCTCTTTCTTATCATTACTGTTTTTGTACTGTAAAACACAATTGCACATTTATTTAACTAGGCAAGTCAGTTAATAACAAATTCTTATTTACAAGGACTGCCTACCATGGAACAGTGGGTTAACTGCCTTGTTCAGGGGAGGAACAACAGATTTACCTTGTCAGCTCTGGGATTCAATCCAGCAACCTTTTGGTTATTGGCCCAATGCTCTAACCACTAGGCTACCTGCCGTCCCAACATAGGGGAGTTGTGACTCTTTTTCTAAAACACATGATATTGAAAAGGAATGAGTGCATTTTACAATGTAAATAAAAGCTTTCCAAAATAATACCCATTGTCCTACACATTTCTCCAGACATTAAAATAAATGTAATGTATTCCATCACATCTGTTAAATTTATCTTTTCCTCATTTGTGATAGCCGTATTTGTGCAGCCGGGTCTCATAGACTAGACGTAACATAGTAAACAAAAACCTGAGACACTCAAATTAGTGTATATTACGTATTGGTATGGTTACATAAGACAGAAGGTCAAAAATGAATAGCGGGTGGGCATGTAGCACAAACATCTAGCAACCCAAAGGTTGGGTGTTTGAATCTTGTCACAGACAACTTTAGCATTTGTGACCCATTTCAGGAAACAAGGCGTATGTCGTGGCTGGCGCTTGGATGTACACAGAGAGCTAATATTAATAATATGCATGTCAATCTCTCCTGGCTGAAAGTGGAGGAGAGATTGACTTCATCACTGCTTTTATTTGTGAGAGGTATTGACATGTTGAATGCACCGAGCTGTCTGTCTAAACTACTGGCACACAGCTCGGACACCCATGCATACCCCAAGACATGCCACAAGAGGTCTCTTCACAGTCCCCAAATCCAGAACAGACTATGGGAGGCACAAAGTACTACATAGAGCCATGACTACATGACGCAAGCAGTAAAATTAGATTTAAAAAACAGATAAAGAAAACACCTTAAGGAACAGCGGGGACTGTAAAGCAACAAAAACATTGGCACAGACACATGCATACACACACACACACAATAACATACGCACTATACATACACATGGATTTAGTAATGTGGTAGTGGTGGAGTAGGGGCCTGAGGGCACACAGTGTGTTGTGAAATCTGTTTTTAAAATTGTATAAACTGCCTTAATTTTGCTGGACCCCAGGAAGAGTAGCTGCTGCTTTGGCAGCAGCTAATGGGGATCCATAATAAATACAATACAATACAATACGATTCACAGGAGAGACGTTATTTAACATTTTTTTTATCAAATTGCGTTTTTGGGCAGAAATGGAGCCTCAGAAATGGAGCAACAGCGCCTCTTCAACCTAGCTTTTACAGGTGCACAATTGAGAGCATCTTGTTGAGCTGTATCACAACCTGGTACGGCAACTGCACCGCACACAACTGCAGGGCTCTCCAGAGGGTTGTGCGGTCTGCACAACGCATCACCAGGGGCAAACTACCTGCCCTCCAGGACACCTACAACACCCGATGTCACAGGAAGGCAAAAAAGATCATCAAGGACAATAACCACCGAGCCACTGCCTGTTTACCCCGCTTCCATCCAGAAGGCGAGGTCAGTACAGGTGCATCAAAGCTGGGGCAGAGAGATTGAAAAACAGCTTCTATCCCAAGGCCATAAGATTGTTAAACAGCCATCACTAGCACAGAGAGGCTGCTGCCTACTTACAGACTTGATATCATTGGCCACTTTAATAAATGGAACACTAGTTACTTTAACCTCTTAAGCATCATTAAGGAGCGCTGGGGCGCTAGCGCCCCGTTCCGACACTACCCGGTGAAATGTAAGGCGCCAAATACAAAATCCAAAAGTTGAATTATTAAACATTCATCAATATACAAGTGTTGCATAGTCATCAAAAGCTTGGCAATATCACAGCGTTGTCAGATTTCAAAAAGGCTTTACGGCGAAAGCACAACATTTGATTGTTTGAGGATAGCACCTCATATATTTTCCACATTAGCATAAATTAATATCCAGCGCGGGTCACACAAAACCCATATAAGAGCTAAAATAAATCACTTACCTTTCAAAGAACTTCTGCTGAGGGCGTCCCAAGTGTCCAAGGAAGACATCCAATGGTTCTTTTGTTAGAAAAAGTTAATTATTATATCCATAAATCTCCGTCAGGTTGGCGCGTTATGTTCAGAAAATCCACCGTCGAGTCGCCCATTGAACCGTGAAGAGTATGCTTTCAAACTATACCTATCAACTTTGTCCAAACAAATCAAACATCATTTATAATGTATCCTTAGGTACACTTTAATGTATATTTACTATAATATTTCATATAATATATAAAACTTCAGAGTGTTTCCGATCCAATAGTACTAATTATGTGCATATTCTATTTTCTGGGCCTGAGCGGCAGGTATTTTACTTTGGGCACACCAGACTCTCCAAAACCGACACCTCGGATGCCGCTCCCTAAGAGTTAATAACGCCACTTTAAAGTGTACATATCTCGCAATACTCATCTCATATGTACATTTGAAGTCAGAAGTTTACATACACTTAGGTTGGAGTCATTAAAACTAGTCCACTCCACAAATTTCTTGTTAACAAACTATAGTTTTGGCAAGTCGGTTAGGACATCTACTTTGTGCATGACACAAGTAATTTTTCCAACAATTGTTTACAGACAGATTATTTCACTTATAATTCACTGTATCACAATTCCAGTGGGTCAGAAGTTTACATACACTAAGTTGACTGTACCTTTAAACAGCTTGGAAAATTCAAAACAAGGATGTTATGGCTTTAGAAGCTTCTGATAGGCTAATTGACATAATTTGAGTCAATTGGAGGTGTACCTGTGGATGTATTTCAAGGCCTACCTTCAAACTCAGTGCCTCTTTGCTTGACATCATGGGAAAATCAAAAGAAAATCAGCCAAGACCTCCGAAAAAAAATTGTAGACCTCCACAAGTCTGGTTCATCCTTGGGAGCAATTTTCATGTTCCATGTTCATCTGTACAAAAAAAATAGTATGCAAGTATAAACACCATGGGACGCAGCCGTCACACCACTTAGGAATGAAATGCGTTCTGTCTCCTACAGATGAATGTACATTGGTGCGAAAAGTGCAAATCAATCCTAGAACAACAGCAAAGGACCTTGTGGAGATGCTGGAGGAAACAGGTACAAAAGTATCTATATCTACAGTAAAACGAGTCCTATATCGACATAACCTGAAAGGCCGTTCAGCAAGGAAGAAGCCACTGCTCCAAAACCGCCATAAAAAAAGCCAGACTACGATTTGCAACTGCACATGGGGACAAAGATCGTACTTTTTGGAGAAATGTCCTCTGGTCTGATGAAACAAAAATAGAACTGTTTGGCCATAATGACCATCGTTATGTTTGGAGGAAAAAGGGGGTGGCTTGCAAGCCGAAGAACACCATCCCAACCGTGAAGCACGGGGGTGGCAGCATCATGTTGTGGGGGTGCTTTGCTGCAGGAGGGACTGGTATACTTCATAAAATAGATGGCATCATGAGGAAGGAAAAATATGTGGATATATTGAAACAACATCTCAAGACATCAGTCAGGAAGTTAAAGCTTGGTCGCAAATGGGTCTTCCAAATGGACAATGACCCCAAGCATACTTCCAAAGTTGTGGCAAAATGGCTTAAGGACAACAAAGTCAAGGTATTGGAGTGGCCATCACAAAGCCCTGACCTCAATCCTATAGAAAATATGTGGGCAGAAATGAAAAAGCGTGTGCGAGCAAGGAGGCCTACAAACCTGACTCAGTTACATCAGCTCGGTCAGGAGGAATGGGCCAAAATTCACCCAACTTATTGTGAGAAGCTTGTGGAAGGCTACCTGAAACGTTTGACCCAAGTTCAACAATTTAAAGGCAATGCTACCAAATATTAATTGAGTGTATGTAATATTCTGGCCCACTGGGAATGTGATGAAAGAAATAAAAGCTGAAATAAATCATTCTCTCTACTATTATTCTGACATTTCACGTTCTTAAAATAAAGTGGTGATCCTAACTGACCTAAGACAGGACATTTTTACTTGGATTAAATGTCAGGAATTGTGAAAAACTGCATTTCAATGTATATGTAAACTTCTGACTGTATATTATTGTTTTTTCATGGGGGGCTGCACTATCCTCAGCACCCCTACTTCCCAAGGCTATGCCTGTGCAATAAGGCACTAAAGTAAAACTGTTAAAAATGTGGCAAAGAAATTGACTTTATGTCCTGAATACAAATCGTTGTGTTTAGGGCAAATTCAACACAACACATCACTGAGTACCACTCTTCATATTTTCAAGCATGGTGGTAGCTGCATCATGTTATGAGTATGCTTGTCATAAATGTAATAGAGCTAAGCACAGGAAAAATATAAGTGGAAAACCTGGTTCAGTCTGCTTTCCAACACACACCGGAAGACAAATTCACCTTTCACCAGGGACAATAACCTAAAACACAAGGCCAAATATACACTAGAGTTGCTTATCAAGACGATATTGAATATTCCTGAGTGGCCTAGTTACAGTTTTGATTTGAAAATGTCATGAAAATGGCTGTCTGGCAATGATCAACAACCAACTTGACAGTGCTTGAAGAATGTTTTGAAGAATATTTGCTAATATTGTGCAATCCAGGTGTGCCAGCTCTTAGAGACTTACCCAGAAAGACTCACATCTGTAATCGCTACCCAAAGATGATTCTTACAAGTATTGACTCAGGCGGTTTAATTTTTTATTTTTGCTGGCCTTCTAGGCAGAGTTGCAAAGAAAAAGCCATATCTCAGACTGGCCAATAAAAAGAAAAGATTAAGATGGGCAAAATAACACAGACACTGGAACTCTGCCTAGAAGGTCAGCATGCCTGAGTCGCCTCTTCAATGTTGGCGTTGAGACTGGTGTTTTGCAGGTACTATTTAATGAAGCTGCCAGTTCAGAACAAGAATAGACTGATGCAGCCTGGATTTAAACCAGGTACTGCAGTGACGCGTCTTGCACTGGGATGCAGTGTCTTAGACCCCTGGACCACTCGGGAGCCTTCTGTAATCAACACAACAGTTTTCAGCTGTGCTAACATAATTGCAAAATTGTTTTCTAATGATCAATTAGCCTTTTAAAATTATAAACTTGGATTAGCTAACACACCGTTCCATTGGAACACAGGAGTGATTTTTGCTGATAATGGGCCTCTGTACGCCTATGTAGATATTCCATTAAATATCAGCCGTTTCCAGCTACAATAGTCATTTACAACATTAACAATGTCTACACTGTATTTCTGATCAATTTGATGTTGTTTTAATTGACAAAAAATAAGATTTTCTTTAAAAAACAAGGGCATTTCTAAGTGACCCCAAACTTTTGAACGGTAGTGTATATATTTGGATATATGTCAGCTCCCATGTCACACCATTAATACCAATACCTCGATCAAATTAATTCCACGAAACACAAAATGTGTCAGGACACATATAAGTTAAAAGATAACTCAGAGCTATCATACAATCAGACAGGAATGAGGGTTGTTAGGTTAGGTGTGGTTTTTCATACACCCATGGGAAAGACACATTGAGCTGAAAATCAGAGTCAGACTGCACGTCACTCATTGTTAGCTTGGTTGCTGGGAGTGCCTCAAGTGCCTTTTGTAGGAAGGTATGAAGAAAAGTGCATAGCATGGGAAGTTGTGACAGAGCAGGGTAAGGGATTAGTGCAACCTCCCATAGCTTAACCATGGACGAAGCCAAAGGAATGCACACTACACTAATTGTAAACCTCTGAGTGTCATTGGAGAGGCACAGGGCGAACTTTGACTGAGTATTATGCAGTTGTCCCTAGGCCTAGATACTGATATAAGGTCAGTTTGTGTTCTCCCCCTAATAATTGAGGTTAGGATTTTGTGGAGGGTAAGTTGTTCTTAGACATGTTAGGCAACTTCTATTCAGAGTAACTCAGAGTAAAAGCTCCCAATTGAAAGTCTACAAAAAAAAGTAATGAAAAATGTGCCACCTATTCAACTGAGGACAGTTACATAACAATTGACAAACAACCATAACTCAGTGCTTTCTCATTTCAGTCACTACAACTTTGTACAATCATAACTGCCATTATACTATGCTATTGCCCTGCAAATGAAAATTAAGTTGACTTTAATTATTCTGTGAAAAAAGTCAGATTCTTAATTAAGGTTTCTCAGAATATGTTTCACAAAAGTGCATAAATTACACTAGATGGTGCCATCGTAAAAATGAAAACACTAATCATAGGTACTGTAGCATACGGTAGTGCACCACATAATTCCTCAACGCTACATAGTCACTCAGGTGACTCATTTATTTTTTCCAATGAAAAACAGTGTTGAGGAGTTTACATAGTCCAAAGCCTTGTATGACAATAAAGAGCTCTGCCATAGTCTGACAACTAGTAAGAGATAGCCCTTTCTCATAACGGCTAGAAAGGTTAACTGTGAAATCCCCTTGGAAAAAGCACAGCCTGCATCAGCTAACAGCTATGAACACCTCTGACAGTATAACCATGACCACCTCCTAATGCAGTGTGACCTTTTAATGTCACAACTTTTTATTAACATGATCACCGATACACCATACTATATCACACCACCCTTTGAGTGTAATCCATCCATGTTATGAATAAAGATAGTGAATATCAATATGAACACTTTGATATTATGGATCTGAAATAGTACTGGGCTTGAATAAAAACCTTCACAACCGTTTGAGGGTAATCCATACATGTTAGAATAAAGATAGTGGCTATCATTAAAAACACTTTGATTAGGGTTGCCAAACTCCAGGCTGAGGCATTTCTGAAATCTATGGACATGACCAGTGCTATTCCCTTCCTTTGCAAATCTAACTTGAATATTATGGCACTGGATTAGTACTGGGATGGAATAAAACCTGCACACCAACTCCAGGAGCAAAACGGAAGCAAATTGGATCATGGGGACACACCACTCATAGTGACTCCACTGACAACTCAATAAAGCAGCCAATCCAACCATAGAGGACATAGCCATATAGAGCCCAGCTCCTGGAAGTGTTGATGGTAATTGGCTGTCATCTTATCCCAGTCCAGCTCGTGATTTTGAAACTCTTGATTGAGCAGCAGTGGCCTCCTGCACTCTTATAAAAAAAGGTGCTATGTAGAACCATGTAGAACCCTTTTGGTGCTACTGTAGGTAGAACCATTTACAGGGGGTTCCACCTTGAACCCTCTATGTAGGGTTCTTCATAGAATCCTCTACAAAGGGTTCTTCCTAGCACCATCTGTGAAGGGTTCTACCGATAACCCTTTTATCCTCTAAAGGTTCTTCATAGAACCCTCCAAATGGTTCTACCTAGAACTCTCTATATCAGGTTCTTCCTAGAACCCTTTTATCTGTGAAGGGTTCTTCCTATAGCCCCCTGTGATGGGTACTTCCAAGAACTCTTTCATCTGTGAAGGGTTCTTCCTATAGCCCTCTGTGACGGGTTATCCCTAGAATCCTTTTATCTGTATGGTTCTTCCTATAACCCTATGGTGTTTTTTTTATTTATTTCACCTTTAATTAACCAGGTAGGCAAGTTGAGAGCAAGTTCTCATTTACAACTGCGACCTGGCCAAGATAAAGCAAAGCAGTTCGACACATACAACAACACAGAGTTACACATAGAGTTAACAAACATACAGTCAATAATACAGTAGAAAATAAATCTATATACAATCTGTGCAAACGAGGTAAGATAGGGAAGGTAAAGGCAATAAATAGGCCATGGTGGCGAGGAATTACAATATAGCAATTAAACACTGGAATGGTATATGTGCAGTAGATGAATGTGCAAAATAGAAATACTGGGGTGCAAAGGAGCAAGATAAATAAATAAATAAATAAATACGGTAGGAGATGAGGTAGTTGGTTGGGCTATTTACAGATGGGCTATGTACAGGTGCAGTGATCTGTGAGCTGCTCTGACAGCTGGTGCTTAAAGTTAGTGAGGGAGATAAGTGTCTCCAGTTTCAGTGATTTTTGTAGTTCGTTCCAGTCATTGGCAGCAGAGAACTGGAAGGAAAGGTGGCCAAAAGAGGAAATGGCTTTGGGGGTGACCAGTGAGATATACCTGCTGGAGCGCGTGGTATGGGTGGGTGCTGCAATGGTGACCAGCGAGCTGAGATAAGGCGGGGCTTTACCTAGCAGGGACTTGTAGATGACCTGGAGCCAGTGGGTTTGGCGACGAGTATGAAGCGAGGGCCAGCCAAAGAGACCGTACAGGTCGCAGTGGTGGGTCGTATATGGGGCTTTGGTGACAAAACGGATGGCACTGTGATAGACTCCATCAAATTTGCTAAGTAGAGTATTGGAGGCTATTTTGTAAATGACATCACCGAAGTCGAGAATCGGTAGGATGGTCAATTTTACGAGGGTATGTTTGGCAGCATGAGTGAAGGATGCTTTGTTGCCGAAATAGAAAGCCAATTCTAGATTTTATTTTGGATTTGAGATGTTTGATGTGAGTCTGGAAGGAGAGTTTACAATCTAACCAGACACCTAGGTATTTGTAGTTGTCCACATATTCTAAGTCAGAACCGTCCAGAATAGTGATGCTGGACGGGCGGGCAGGTGGGGGCAGCGATTGGTTGACGAGCATGCATTTAGTTTTACTTGCATTTAAGAGCAGTTGGAGGCCACGGAAGGAGAGTTGTATAGCATTGAAGCTCATCTGGAGGGTAGTTAGCACAGTGTCAAAAGAAGGGCCAGAAGTATACAGAATGGTGTTGTCTGCGTAGAGGTGGATCAGAGACTCACCAGCAGCAAGAGTGACATCATTGACGTATACAGAGAAGAGAGTCGGCCCAAGAATTGAACCCTGTGGCACCCCCATAGAGACTGCCAGAGGCCCGGACAACAGGCCCTCCGATTTGACACACTGAACTCTATCAGAGAAGTAGTTGGTGAACCAGGCGAGGCAATCATTTGAGAAACCAAGGCTGTTGAGTCTGCCGTTAAGGATGTGGTGATTGACAGAGTCGAAAGCCTTGGCCAGGTCAATGAATACGGCTGCACAGTAATGTCTCTTATCGATGGCGGTTATGATATCGTTTAGGACCTTGAGCGTGGCTGAGGTGCACCCATGACCAGCTCTGAAACCAGATTGCATAGCTGAGAAGGTACGGTGGGATTTTAAATGGTTGGTAATCTGTTTGTTAACTTGGCTTTAGAAGACCTTAGAAAGGCAGGGTAGGATAGATATAGGCCTCTAGCAGTTTGGGTCAAGAGTGTCACCCCCTTTGAAGAGGGGGATGACCGCAGCTGCTTTCCAGTCTTTGGGAATCTCAGACGACACGAAAGAGAGGTTGAACAGGCTAGTAATAGGGGTTGCAACAATTTCGGCAGATAATTTTAGAAAGAAAGGGTTCAGATTGTCTAGCCCAGCTGATTTGTAGGGGTCCAGATTGTGCAGCTCTTTCAGAACATCAGCTAACTGGATTTGGGAGAAGGAGAAATGGGGAGGCTTGGGCGAGTTGCTGTGGGGGGGTGCAGGGCTGTTGACCGGGTAGGGGTAGCCAGGTGGAAAGCATGGCCAGCCGTAGAAAAATGCTTATTGAAATTCTCAATTATAGTGGATTTATCGGTGGTGACAGAGTTTCCTATCCTCAGTGCAGTGGGCAGCTGGGAGGAGGTGCTCTTATTCTCCATGGACTTTACAGTGTCCCAGAACTTTTTGAGTTTGTGTTACAGGAAGCAAATTTCTGCTTGAAAAAGCTAGCCTTGGCTTTCCTAAGTGCCTGTGAATATTGGTTCCTAACTTCCCTGAAAAGTTGCATATCACGGGGACTGTTCGATGCTAATGCAGATCGCCACAGGATGTTTTTGTGCTGGTCAAGGGCAGTCAGGTCTGGAGAGAACCAAGGACTATATCTGTTCCTGGTTCAACATTTCTTGAATAGGGCATGCTTATGCTAATGGTGAGGAAGGCACTTTTAAAGAATAACCAGGCATCCTCTACTGACGGGATGAGGTCAATATCCTTCCAGGATACCCGGGCCAGGTCGATTAGAAAGGCCTGCTTGCTGAAGTCTTTAAGGGAGCGTTTGACCGCAGAACCATTATAGATGCAGGCAATGAGGCAGTGATCGCTGAGATCTTGGTTGAAAACAGCAGAAGTGTATTTGGAGGGCAAGTTGGTTAGGATGATATCTATGAGGGTGCCCGTGTTTACGGCTTTGGGGTTGTACCTGGTAGATTCATTGATAATTTGTGTGGGGTTGAGGGCATCAAGCTTAGTTTGTAGGATGGCCCGGGGTGTTAATCATGTCCCAGTTTAGGTCACCTAGCAGCACAAGCTCTGAAGATAGATGTGGGCAATCAGTTCACATACGGTGTCCAGAGCACAGCTGGGGGCAGAGGGTGGTCTATAGCAAGCGGCAACAATGAGAGACTTGTTTCTAGAAAGGTGGATTTTTAAATGTATAAGTTCAAATTGTTTGGGTACAGACCTGGATAGTAAGACAGAACTCTGCAGGCTATCTCTGCAGTAGATTGCAACACCGCTCCCATTGGCAGTTTTATCTTGTCTGAAAATGTTGTAGTTAGGGATGGTGTCACGTCCAGGCCTGAGAAGACAGGCTGGCGTGTTTAGTTTTGTTTTGGTGTAGGGTTTTTTCTGTTCTAGGTTATCTGTTTCTATGTTGGGGTAATGGTTCCCAATTAGAGGCAGCTGAGTGTCGTTACCTCTAATTGGGAACCATATATCTGTTTGTAGGTTTCACTAGGGGTTTGTGGGTTATTGTTTGGTCATAGCTTGTTGTATGTTTAGTTGTGTTCAGCTTCACGATCTTCGTTTATATTTTGTTATTTTTCCCAGTTACGTTCGTCGTTAATAAAATGTATACTGGAAGCATCGCTGCGTCTTGGTCTGTCCCTCACGGAGATCGTGACAGATGGAGATTTCAGGGTTTTTAGTGGTCTTCCTAAGCCAGGATTCAGACATGTCTAGGACATCCGGGTTAGCAGAGTGTGCTAAAGCAGTGCATAAAACAAACTGAGGGAGGATGCTTCTAATGTTAACATGCATGAAACCAAGGCTTTTACGGTTACAGAAGTCAACAAATGAGAGCGCCTGGGGAATAGGAGTGGAGCTAGGTACAGCAGGGCCTGGAATAATCTCTATATCACCAGAGGAACAAAGGAGGAGTAGGATAAGGGTACGGCTAAAGGCTATAAGGACTGGTCGTCTAGGACGTCTGGAACAGAGAGTAAAAGGAGCAGGTTTCTGGGGGTGATAAAATAGATTCAAGGCATAATGTACAGACAAAGGTATGGTAGGATGTGAATACAGTGGAGGTAAACCTAGGCATTGAGTGATGATGAGAGAGATATTGTCTCTAGAAACAGCATTTAAACCAGGTGATGTCATCGCATGTGTGGGTGGTGGAACTGAAGGGTTGGATAAGGTATATTGAGTAGGGCTAGAGGCTCTACCGTGAAATAAGACAATAAACACTAACCAGAACAGCAATGGACAAGGCATGTTGACATTGAGGAGAGACATGCTTAGCCGAGTGAGCATAAGGGTCCAGTGAGTAGTGAGGCTGGTTGGGGACACGGCTTTTCAGACAGCTAGCCGGGGGTAGCAAGCTAGAAGAAGACGGAGGAAGTCTGTTTATAGCCTCCTCGTGCGTTTCCGTCTGTAGACCAGTCGTGATGGATTAGTGGGATTCCGTGTGGTAAAAGGGACCAGTCCAATTGGCAAAATAGGTATAGTGGCCCAAGAAATTGTCCAATGGACCTATTTGAGAGGTTCAAGTTCCTTGGTGTCCACATCAACAACAAGCTAGAATGGTCCAAACACACCAAGACAGTCGTGAAGAGGGCACGACAAAGCCTATTCCACCTCAGGAGACTAAAAAGATTTGGCATGGGTCCTCTCTAGGAGTTTTCCAAGATGTCGACGTTGTAGCTCTCGTAGGACTGACCAACGTAGTGACGGACCATGCCGTTAACGAGGGCCTCTGACCGCAAGGCACTACAGAGGGTAGTGCGTACGGCCCAGTACATCACTGGGGCTAAGCTGCCTGCCATCCAAGACCTCTACACCAGGCGGTGTCAGAGGAAGGCCCTAAAAATTGTCAAACCCCAGCCACCCCAGTCATAGACTGTTCTCTCTACTACCGCATGGCAAGTGGTACCGGAGTGCCAAGTCTGGGACAAAAAGGCTTCTCAACAGTTTTTACTCCCAAGCCATAAGACTCCTGAACAGGTAATCAAATGGCTACCTGGACTATTTGCATTATTTTTTAGAAAAAATATATAAAAAGTTATACACGGGACACGACAAGACGAGGACAAAAGATGTCTGACTGCTACGCCATCTTGGTTTTGGTTTTGGTTCTTCCTAGAACACTTTTATATTTGAAGGGTTCTTCCTAGAACTCTCTGTGACAGGTTCTTTCTAGAAGCCTTTTATCTTTGAAGGGTTCTTCCTAGAACCTTCTGTGACAGGTTCTTCATAGAAACATTAATTTCAAGTTATAGCAAGCATGTACATACATTGCTTTTTGAAAATGCTAGTTGGTTGTTGACATGCACACTTTTTGTGGACTGTATAAACAAACAGTGGACTAATAAATAAATATATTTTCTAGTGGATTATTACTTAAACCAACAACCAATCGTTTTTGTCAAGATTATTTAATTTATTTACATATTTTACAAGCACAAATAAATGTACATGACCTTTTTTGGGGACAGTTTCAAAACCCATACTAACTGAACTTTAATTTTCCCCCACATTACTTAAACCATAAATAAAATGTTATCATACAAATAATTTACAAAAAATGTGGACATTAAAATATACATTAATAAAAACAAATACTTCAAAATTAAGGGGGTTGCTGTCTCCCGGGCAGCAAAGTTGTATTGTATGTATTCTTCCGGCGCCGACAGAGATGGCAGCCTCGCTTCGCGTTCTTAGGCAGCTATGCAGTATTTTTTTTTTTTATGTATTACTTCTTACATTGTTACCCCGGGAAATCTTAAGTTTTAAGGGGGAAACTATTGGATATAAGAGCAACGTCAATTTACCAACATTACGACCAGAATTATGACTTTCCCGAAGCGGATCCTCTGTTTGGTCCACCAACCTGGGCAATAGACCTGATACCACCCGGCGACCCAAAACAACGGCGGTGCAAGAGAAGGGGCAGACGAGGCGGTGTTCTGGTCAGGCTCCGTAGACGGGCACATCGCGCACCGCTCCCCGAGTATACTACTTGCCAATGTCCAGTCTCTGGACAACAAGGTAGACGAAATCCGAGCAAGGGTTGCCTTCGAGAGAGACATCAGCAATTACAACGATCTTTGCTTCACGGAAACATGGCTCACTCAGGACACGCTGTCAGAGACGGTACAGCCACCAGGTTTCTTCATGCATTGCGCCGACAGAAACAAACATCTATCTGGTAAGAAGAAGGGCGGGGGTGTATGCCTTATGATTAGCGAAACATGGTGTGATCATAACAACACACAGGAACTGAAGTACTTTTGTTCACCTGACCTAGAATTCCTTACAATCAAATGCTGACCGCATTATCTACCAAGAGAATTCTCTTCGATTTTAATCACAGTCGCATATATCCCACCTCAAGCTGACACATCGACATCACTAAAAGAAATTGGACTCTGTAAACTGTAAACCACATATCCTGAGACTGCATTTATTTTGGCTGGGGATTTTAACAAGGCAAATCTGAAAACAAGGCTCCCTAAATTTTATCAGCTTATCGAATGTGCGACCCGGGCTGGCAAAATCCTGGATCATTGTTATTCTAAGTTCCGTGACGCATACAAAGCCATTCTCCGCCCTCCTTTCGGCAAATCTGACCATGACTCCATCTTGTTGCTCCCAGCCTACAGACAGAAACTAAAACAGCAAACGCCCGTGCTCAGGTCTGTTCAATGCTGGTCCAACCAATATGATTCCCCTCTTCAAGATTGCTTCGAGCACGTGGACTGGGATATGTTCCGAATAGCCTCAAACAACAACATTGATGTATACGCTGATTCGGTGAGCGAGTTTATCAGCAAGTGCATCGGTGATGTTGTACCCATAGGAACTGTTAAAACCTTCCCCAACCAGAAACCGTGGATTGATGGCAACGTTCGCGCAAAACTGAAAGCGCGAACCACTGCTTTTAACCAGGGTAAGGCGACCGGAAACATGACTGAATACAAACAGTGTAGCTATTCCCTCCGCAAGGCAATCAAACAAGCTACGAGTCAGTATAGAGACAAAGTAGAGTCACAAATCAAAGGCTCAGACACGAGAGGTATGTGGCAGGGTCTACAGTCAATCACAGATTACAAAAAGAAAACCAGCCCCGTCGAGGACCACAATGTCTTGTTCCCAGACAAACTAAACAACTTCTTTGCTCGCTTTGAGGACAATACAGTGCCACGGACAAGGCCCGCTACCAAAACCTGCGGGCTCTCCTCCCTCTCCTTCACCGCAGCCAACATGAGTAAAACATTTAAATGTGTTAACCCTAGCAAGGCTGTCGGCCCAGATGGCATCCCTGGCCGCGTCCTCAGAGCATGCGCAGACCAGCTGGCTGGTGTGTTTACGGACATATTTAATCACACCTTATCCCAGTCTGCTGTTCCCACATGCTTCAAGAGGGCCACCATTGTTCCTGTTCCCAAGTAAGCTAAGGTAACTGAGCTAAATGACTATCGCCCCGTAGCACTCACTTCCGTCAACATGAAGTGCTTTGAGAGACTAGTCAAGGATCATATCACCTCCATCCTACCTGACACCCTGGACCCACTCCAATTTGCTTACCATCCCAATAGGTCCACAGACGACGCAATCGCAATCACACTGCACACTGCCCTAACCCATCTGGACAAGAGGAATACCTATGTAAGAATGCTGTTCATCGACTACAGCTCAGCATTTAACACCATAGTACCCTCCAAACTCGTCATTAAGCTCGAGACCCTAGGTCTCGACCCCGCCCTGTGCAACTGGGTCCTGGACTTCCTGACGGGCCGGCCCAGGTGGTGAGGGTAGGAAACAACATCTCCACCCCGCTGATCCTCAACACTGGGGCCCCACAAGGGTGCGTTCTCAGCCCTCTCCTGTACTCCCTGTTCACCCATGACTGCGTGGCCAAGCACGCCTCCAACTCAATCATCAAGTTTGCAGACGACACTACAGTGGTAGGCTTGATTACCAACAACGACGAGACGGCCTACAGGGAGGAGGTGAGGGCCCTCGGAGTGTGGTGTCAGGAAAATAACCTCTCACTCAACGTCAACAAAAC
>QNTS01000579.1:257659-291136 GCA_003317085.1 Hucho hucho
ACAGGACGTGCTGGACTCTCTAAGCGCACAGGGGGCCTGGTGCGCGGAGCAGGGACTGGATGTACTGGGCTATCTAAGCGTACAGGGGACCTGGTGCGTGGAGCCGGTACTTCTCTCCCCGGCTGTTCACTCACCCTTGCCTCATGGATGATGGGAGCTGGAATGTCACGCACTGGGCTGTGGATGCGAACCGGAGCCCCCACACGCAGAACCGGTGCAGGATATCTCGGTCCCAGAAGGTGTACTGGAGACCTCGCTCGCAGAACCGGCACCACTCCTCCAGGTTGCACATTCACCCTAGCCCGACAGATGAGTGGCGCTGGAATTTCACGCACCGGCCTATGCATGCGCACTGGAGACACCGTGCGCAAAACTGCATAGCACGGTGTCTGCTCAGTGCGACGCTCCTTCCAACGCTCCCTCCAGAGAGCACGAGGAGTTGGCTCAGGAGTCCATCCTGAACCGGCCAAACTCCCCGTGTGCCCCCCCAAAAAATATTTTTGGGGCTTGGGTTTCCGCGCCAGGCGAGTCCCAACATATCTCTCCCTCTCCGGGTTCCACGCTCCATATATATCCTCATATCTCCCTCGCTCAGTATTCACCGCTTCCATCTCCTTCTTGGGGTGACGATGCTCCGTCATCTTCCTCCAAGGCTCCTTCCCAGCCAATATCTCCTCCCAAGTCCAGGACTCCTTTAAACAACGCTGCTTGGTCCTTTTGTGGTGGGTTATTCTGTCACGATCTCCTTTAGGGACAGACCAAGGCGCAGCGAGGCATCCAGTATACATCTTTATTTAAATGCGTAACTGGGACAAAACAACAAAGAAAACGAACGAAGATCGTAACATGAACATAACACGTGAAAACCGCTAAAGCTATGCACAAACAATAACCCACAAAATACTAGTGAAAACCCCAAACATATATATGGTTCCCAATTAGAGACAACGACACACAGCTGCCTCTAATTGGGAACCATTACCCCAACATAGATAAACAACCCCTAGAACAAAAAAAACCCTACACCAAAACGAAACTAAACACGCCAGCCTGTCAAAATCAGGCCTGAACGTGACAAAAATACTCCTTTAGTAATACAATTGTAGGCAGAAGTTGGTACAGAGTACAGTATAACAGTATATGATAGTTCTCCCCAAGTTCTGCAAAATGTCTAAGACATCCTGTAACTCATATAGCCTCTCCCAGTCCTCCTTGCGTGAGTTTCCCTGGCAACAACATTTTAATAAATCTAACCTCCCCCTGACAGCAGGAATCATCTTATCAGCAAGTAAAAACTCAGAAGTGGGTTTGACCAAAACTTGACCTTTCATCACAAGTATAGAGTCATAACAATGTGAACGAGTGTAAGCATCTTCTGACAGGTGGCTGGTTTCATCAGGTCTATGGCAGCCTTGTGTTCTCAGAAAACTAGATAACCACGGTGGGATCCAGACAGGAGGAGTCTGAACGTAGATGCCTTCTGATAGTGTCTGAAGGTTTTAACACACACACAGAGGTCTCCTAAAGAGGAGACCTTACAGTTTATCATAACATCATTTATTAACCCTTTAAAAGGTACAAGGCCTTGGTTTAACCCTCTTCACACCACTGAATTGCATTCTCACGTAGGTGTTCCTTTTGTCCAGGTGGGAAAAGTCAGTGTGGAGTGCAATTGCATCATCTGTGGATCTGTTGGGGCGGTATGCAAATTGGAGTGGGTCTAGGGTTTCAGGGATAATGGTGTTGATGTGAGCCATGGCCAGCCTTTCAAAGCACTTCATGGCTACAGACATGAGTGCTACGGGTCGGTAGTCATTTAGGCAGGTTACCTTAGTGTTCTTGGGCACAGGGACTATGGTGGTCTGCTTGAAACATGTAGGCATTACAGACTCAGTCAGGGACAGGTTGAAAATGTCAGTGAAGACTGCCAGTTGGTCAGCACATGCTCGGAGTACACGTCCTGGTAATCCGTCTGGCTCTGCGGCCTTGTGAATGTACCAGTGGATGAGAGGTCACATGAGACGTGGTTTCATGTCAGGAGAAAGTTGAAAATTAAAAAATATATATACAGTGAGGGAAAAAAGTATTTGACCCCTGCTGATTTTGTACGTTTGCCCACTGACAAAGAAATGATCAGTCTATAATTTTAATGGTAGGTTTATTTGAACAGTGAGAGACAGAATAACAACAACAAAAATTCAGAAAAACGCATGTGAAAAATGTTATAAATTGATTTGCATTTTAAAGAGGGAAATAAGTATTTGACCCCTCTGCAAAACATGACTTAGTACTTGATGGCAAAACCCTTGTTGGCAATCACAGAGGTCAGACATTTCTTGTAGTTGGCCACCAGGTTTGCACACATCTCAGGAGGGATTTTGTCCCACTCCTCTTTGCAGATCTTCTCCAAGTCATTAAGGTTGAGGCTGACGTTTGGCAACTCGAACCTTCAGCTCCCTCCACAGATTTTCTATGGGATTAAGGTCACTCCAGGACCTTAATGTGCTTCTTCTTGAGCCACTCCTTTGTTGCCTTGGCCGTGTGTTTTGGGTCACTGTCATGCTGGAATACCCATCCACGACCCATTTTCAATGCCCTGGCTAAGGGAAGGAGGTTCTCACCCAAGATTTGACGGTACATGGCCCCGTCCATCGTCCCTTTGATGCGGTGAAGTTGTCCTGTCCCCTTAGNTGGAATCTGATTGATTGTTTGCTTCTGTGGACAGGTATCTTTTATACAGGTAACAAACTGAGATTAGGAGCACTCCCTTTAAGAGTGTGCTCCTAATCTCAGCTCGTTACCTGTATAAAAGACACCTGGGAGCCAGAAATCTGATTGAGAGGGGGTCAAATACTTATTTCCCTCATTAAAATGCAAATCAATTGATAAAATGTTTCACATCCGTTTTTCTGGATTTTGTTTTTGTTATTCTGTCTCTCACTGTTCAAATAAACCTACCATTAAAATTATAGACTAATCATTTCTTTGTCAGTGGGCAAACATACAAAATCAGCAGGGGATCAAATACTTTTTTCACTTACTGTATATTAGTTTCGCTTTGTCATTATGGGTTATTGTGCGTAGTTGAATGAGGAAAACACTATTTAATCAATTTTAGAATAAGGCTGTAACAAAATGTGGAAAAAGTGAAAGGGTCACAAAGTTTGGACTCACCTACTAATTCAAGGCTTTTTCTTTATTTTTATTATTTTCTACATTGTAGAACAACAGTGAAGGCATCAAAACTATGAATTAACACAAGGTTTAATGTAGTAACCAAAACAAGTGATATATTATATATACAGTATATCACAAGTGAGTACACCCCTCACATTTTTGTAAATATTTGAGTATATCTTTTCATGTGACAACACTGAAGAAAGGACACTTTGCTACAATGTAAAGTAGTGAGTGTACAGCTTGTATAACAGTGTAAATTTGCTGTCCCCTCAAAATAACTCAACACACAGCCATTAATGTTTAAACCGCTGGCAACAAAAGTGAGTACACCCCTAAGTGAAAATGTCCAAATTGGGCCCAATTAGCCATTTTCCCTTCCCGGTGTCATGTGACTAATCTCAGCTCGTTACCTACATAAAAGACACCTGGGAGCCAGAAATCTTTCTGATTGAGAGGGGGTCAAATACTTATTTCCCTCATTAAAATGCAATTCCATTTACAACATTTTTCACATGCGTTTTTCTGGATTTTTTTGTTGTTATTCTGTCTCTCACTGTTCAAATAAACCTACCATTAAAATTATAGACTGATAATTTCTTTGTCAGTGGGCAAACGTACAAAATCAACATGGGATCAAATACTTTTTTCCCTCACTGTATATATGCCTACTGTATGATAGCTAGCAAATTAATTAGCTAACTAACATTAGCCTGCCTAGCTGGAACTTCTGAAGAAGGAACATTTTTTACTTCTACAATTTCCAAAAGATAACCAAACAAAAACCTATTTACTTTTTACGTAGTAGCATAATGTCTAACTAATTTGCATTTGTTTTTACTTGAATTTCTATGTTGACTTCTCCATTGATGTTGTTTTTAAGTTTTCACTGACTTTTCTTAGCAGATTTACAATCGTTGCGAATTGAATTATCGGGAGTTTCAGGCCCTGGAGTGAACATAATTGTACACCCGCAAAGCTGACTAAAAACGATGGCTGAGGGGCTTACGTTTCAAACTTCCCTTGCTTGGCTAATCATTTGGACCACCCTCCAAGATGGCGACGGGGATTCCCCCAAGGGAATAAGGCAAGGGTAAGTGGATGAGGGTGTGTCTTTTAAGTGTTTGGACCGCAGCCCCGGTTAATTCTCTGATCCTCATCCTATGATTGGATGGACAACATGTCAGTTCATACTGAAAAAGCTTTGATTGGTTGGAGGACGTCCTCCGGAAGTGGTCATAATTACCATGTAGGTCTATGGAAGGGGGTGAGGTCTACGAGCCTCCCAGGTTTTGTATTGAAGTCAATTTAACTTTGAGGAGGACAGAAGCTAGCTGTCCTCCGGCTACACCATGGTGCTACCCCAGAGAGTGCTGTTGAAGTTACTATTGACCTTCATTGTAAAACAGTGTGTTTTAATCAATCATTTGTTTGACATATTCATATATTTAGTATAGTTTTATCTAAAAAGGATAACTTTTTAGTGTTTCACTATTTTATTTGTATGACATTTCATTCAGGAGGATGGTCCTCCCCTTCCTCCTCTGAGGACCTTCCACTGCTGTACTTCAACAATGCCTCCTTGTCTTCTGTACTGCATATACTGTGGTATTATAGTAGGAAAGTGTATAAAAGGTTATTAGGCTAGTCTGAGTGTAGTTATTTGTGATGAAATGTGAGATCTAACCGCCCCACAATCCAAAGTAATTAGGTTGATAGTGTGGTCTATCAGAGTGATTAGACAAATAATTTTGCTCAATTTAACTTTGACTATATTTAACTGCTTTGCATAAGTAAAACATTTGATACTTCTTCCACTACCACAAGGATACGTGTAAAGAGTTAAAGCAAGTCCCATCAAATTTTTTTCATGGAAAAGTACCATGCTTTTTAAGTGTTCTCCCCCCAGAGATTAAATGTATCTCAGGCCTTTAGATAAGTAGCCAATTATTTCCCATTTGATACGGTTGCCATGGTTACTGACCATCTCCTTAAAATTAAGGCCAAACCAGAAAGAAAGAAAAAACATGAATATATTCAAAAGCAGACCATTTAGGCCTAACTTGATTCGTATATATTAGACATTGCATTGTCCTTGAATGAAAGTCCTTGTTTTCAAAATAAAAACTAGCTACATATTGATAAAAGCGGAATTATTTCCTCTTACAAAACCCTGTGAATGATTTGTGTGGAATTGGAAATAGGAAGAATTCTATTCCAATATGAAGTGGCAGGCAGTCTCCTAGAATAACAGCATTACTACTACAACTCCAGAGTGATGTGCATGGAAATGTATCCCAGCATGCTTGACAGAGAAACGACGAACAGGGAAGGATGATGAAGCTAAAATGGCAGCTCAACTGACGCTGCTGCCAATTCGGGGGGGGGAGAACTACACAAGGAACAAACTAGAACAAAAGGCGATATGACACATTTTCTTTGAGATTCTTTGCTTTAATCCCAAATTAAAAGACGATATGGTTTGAAATTCGGAATTCCGGGACAGAAAGAGAGATTCGACGCTCTGAAATTAGAAGCATATTTCCCAGTTGCATCGCGCGGGCTACATTTTTTTCCGTTTTGAAGATACACTGGGATGTAACAATTCTGCTGTTTTGCATTACAGGATGGACAAATGACGTGAGATGTAGGCTTTTAAAATGACATTTGGGATATAATTGCAAACTATCTATCTAGTTGTTCTATTTTTGAATGTAATATATGCATTGTTCTCCAAAACGATGATGTGTGCTGCTGCTGCAGCCGGTGGAGGGATTCTGCCATCCACATCGCCTTCGATGAGGCTAGGCATCAGGGTCATTTCTGGACTTGGGGACGATTTCTCCTCCAACGGCTCGGGTATGGGTTCGTGTCAAACACCGGGAACCCAGTCGGATTGCCGAAGTCGGTACCAGCTTCTACTCTCTGGGCGAGCTTTGGCGGAAAGATACAGGAGGATTTATACCACGGCTATCAATGACAAAGAGCAAGGGATAAACCAAGGAAGGTAGGTTGGGTGAAATTGTGAAAATTAGAAATGTCTGACAAAGCTGGTTAGCCTTGTAGCTAGCTTGCAAATTAGCCTAACTACCTGCAGGGTTTGTCACATAACCCATCATGTTCGACTGCATGCTCACATCCAGTTAGCCTACTAAACTCAACGATTTACGATGGAAAATCCATCTTAAATCATGGAGTTATGTTTAATCGGCGAATATCCAGTTAGCCTGGCTAACTTCTCTAGCTAGTTTGCTAGCAAGGTGGCTAGCTTTGACAGCTAGCTAGCGATCCAACACGTAGCAGTTTAGCAGCTAACTGGGCACACGGTAGCTGCCAGCGTTAACGTTAGTCCAGTCATAATCATTTTACTGTGGGGGACGGGTAGGTTCGTTTTTAGTAGGCTGATTTACTCACATGCAGATACTCGTTAATTACGTTACTAGGTTAAATCGGTAACTTACTAGCTAACTAACTAGTAAGGAGTAGTTAGCTAGCTAACCTAATTAGCTAGCTAACCTAATTAGCTAGCCCGTTATTAACATAGCCAGCTAACGTTAGCTATCCCCTCTAGTTGCGTTTTTGGTGGTTCTTTTTACGCACTGCAGTACACAGGCTTGCCAGCTTACGTCAGAACTTTACTCTTCCAATGATCAATGCACGTTGGTGAATATGTGTAGTTAGCTAGCTAGTCTATACATTCGGCAGGTAAACAAAAACAATGTCAGTAGTTGCTTGGTTTTTTTTGTTACATCTCACGTAGCTAAGTAGCTAGCTAGCTTGGATCGAACAATGTGTGTGGTATAGATCCTATTTAGTTACTAGTGGGGCTATGTCATAAACACTCAAGTTCGAGAATGGGTTTAAGTTTGCAGCCATATTGGTCAGGGAGAAATCCAAACCAGTTAAATTGGATTGAGTGGCAGTAGGGGCGTAATCCTGCTTTTACTTATGCAGGAAAATAAAAGTTAAGTGCGATCTCAGAAATGGTATAATAGAATTGTCAACCAAAGATATTGTAATGTAATTATAAATACAGTTTATACAAATGTTCTGTATAAATAGCCTCTAAAATATGTGTAAACAGACCATAAATGTCTACATTTTTGTTTTCTTGGAAAGCTGTGAGTGCTATTCTAAGTCTTATCATCCACAGATTCAGCTGGTGTATGGCTGTTTATTAGAGGGTTTTGCGGAGCCCTTACTTTGGGTTTTGAACACCAACTTTAAACAGCTTTAAACAACTGTTTTTGGTTATTGAAAATATATTTCAGTGGTTTAGATTGTTTTGTCACATGAACTAAAATTAGGCAAACTATTAGAATTTTAGCAACCAGGAACTGGCGGAGCGATTTCTGTAAATAGCACCTTTTTTAATCAAAAAAAGAATGTATGGAATCATTCCTCTAAAACTGTCTGGTTGGCTAGCTAACAAACATACAGTGCAGATCAGTTCTCAAAATGTGTTATTGTACACAATAGCTTATTACAGCATTGGCAAACCATGGTTGACAAACTCCCTGACCAAAATGTCTGACCCATCATAAGAATGTTCATGCCCATTCTATTATTGTAATTCCTAATTATATGGTGTGTGGGCCCAAATTCACAGGGCTGTAGTAGCAACCCTACCCTGGCAAATGGTTTTGTCAAAATTGACACTTAATAGTAGGTTTTGGAGAATTTACACAGAATTTACGCAGCTGGTTAGGAGAATTACCATAGCAGTTTAGGATAATTAGGTTAATGTTAGGAAAAGGGTTAGCTACAATGGAAAGAAAATCGACCTTTGACATCAATTTGACAAAAGCTGTGTCCTGTCTAGGCATGACTCTCGCAAACGTAGCCAGTGCTTTTTTTCTCAGAGATAAAATGGTGGCCTTATCTGGGATTATACAGTGCATTCGGAAGGTATTCAGACCCCTTTACTTTTTCCACATTTTGTTACGTTAAAGCCTTATTCTAAAATAGATTAAATTGTTTTTCCTCAACAATCTACACACACTACCCCATAATGATAAAGCAAAAACAGGTTTCAAGGTTCCACACTTGACAGTGCATGTCAGAGCAAAAACCAAGCCACAGATCTGGGGAATGGTACCAAAACATTTCTACAGCATTGAAGGTCCCCAAGAACACAGTGGACTCCCATCATTCTTAAATGGAAGAAGTTTGGAACCAAGACTCTTCCTAGAGCTTGCCGCCCGGCCAAACTGAGCAATTGAGGGAGAAGGGCCTTGGTCAAGGAGGTGACCAAGAACCCAATGGTAATTCTGACAGCTCCAGAGCTCTTCTGTGGAGATGGAAGACCCTTCCAGGACGACAACCATCTGTGCAGCACTCCATCAATCAGGCTGTTATGGTAGAGTGGCCAGACGGAAGCCACTCCTCAGTACAAGGCACATGACAGCCCGCTTGGTTTGCCAAAAGGCACCTAAAGGACTCACACCATGAGAATCAAGATTCTCTCTGGCCTGAATACCAAGTGTCAGGTCTGGAGGAAACCTCGCACTATCCCTATGGTAAAGCGTGGTGGTGGAAGCATGCTGTGGGGTTGTTTTTCAGCGGCATGGACTGGGAGGCTAGTCATGATTGACGCAAAGTACAGAGATCCTTGATTAAGTCCTGAGCGCACTGGCGCAGATTTTCAGGCTGGGGTGAAGGTTCACCTTCCAACAGGACAACAACCCTAAGCACGCAGCCAAGACAACGCAGGACTGGCTTCTGGACAAATCTCTGAATATCCTTGAGTGGCCTGTACTTGAACCCTATTGAAGATTTCTGGAGAGACCTGAAAATAGCTGTGCTGCGACGCTCCCCATCCAACCTGACAGCTTGAGAGGGTCTGCAGAGAAGAATGGGAGAAACTCCCTAAATATAGGTGTGCCAAGCTTGTAACGTCATGCCCAAGAAGACTCGAGGCTGTAATCGCTGTCAAAGGTGCTTCAACAAAGTACTGAAAGGTCTGAATACTTAAGTGAATGTGATATTTCAGATATTTGTTTTTTTATACATTTGCAAAAATGTCTACAAATCTGTTTTTGCTTTGTCATTATTGGGTATTGTGTGTAGATTGATGGAAGAAAATGATTTTATCAATTTTAGAATAAGTCTTTAACGTAACTGTGGAAAAAGTCAAGGGGTCTGACTACTATCTGAGTGCTCTGTATATATTTTAACTACCTCCACATGAAACTCGGAATTTATCTTACTCCATAAGATAAATATCAATATGCAAGAGACTATTGATAAACCATGTGCAGTCAAGTATTATGCATTTAGCTGACTGGGATCAAGAAATGGTCATGAGATTGGTATTCTAATAAGTGTTTTAAAAATAATAATTGTTTTGTATGATTGTATTAAGCTTAAGTTGCAAAGCATTGACCAGTATAACAAGGCATGATCAGAGAGGTACAAAGAAACCATGGGTTGTGCCTTGCCCCGTAGCTCATGGGAGAGAGAAAAAGAAAGTGTAGGTATCTCACCACCAAGTAAGGAACATAGGCGAAAGAACAACGAATCTAATACCCTTTCATAAGCATCTTAGTTGTTTGGATTCAAAATCTGAGTTGTTGACCGATGGCATTACTGTAAAGTTAACCTCCAATCACATATCAGACCTACAGGATGTTATCACAACAGAAGCTCTGCTTCTCAGAGGTGTGACCATGGGGGTTGGCAAGATCAACACAGGGAATGCTGAGTTCCTAAGACGACACAGTTAACCTCTTAGGGATAAACAGCGCGCTAGCGGGCCGCTCCCGACACTACCCGGTGAAATGTAAGGCGCCAAATTCAAAATCCAAAAGTTGAATTATTAAATGTTCATCAATATACAAGTGTTTCATAGTCATCAAAAGCTCTGATTCTTGGCAATATCACAGCGTTGTCAGATTTCAAAAAGGCTTTACGGCGAAAGCACAACATTTGATTGTTTGAGGATAGCACCTCTCCTATTTTCCACATTAGCATAAATTGATATCCAGCGCGGGTCACACAAAACCCATATCAGAGCTAAAATAAATCTCTTACCTTTCGAAGAACTTCTGCTGAGGGCTTACCAAGTGTCCAATGAAGACATCCAATGGTTCTTTTTGTTAGAAAAAGTCATTTATTATATCCATAAATCTCTGTTTGGTTGGTGCGTTATGTTCAGAAAATCCACCGTCGAGTCGCCCATTGAACCATGAAGAGAAGGCGTTCAAATTATACCTATCAACTTTGTCCAAACAAATCAAACATCATTTTTAGTGTATCCTTAGGTATCCTTTTATGTATATTTACTATAATATTTCAACCGGATTATAGCCTGAACGATAGGAAAGGAAAAAAACCACAGAGCGCGTGAGACTGTGAACGCGCATGTCATTCTATTGAGTTCCGTGGTCCACGTCTAAGTTCTTCTATTCGCTTCTAATTCAACCTAACGTCATGAAACCCTGTCTAAAGACTGTTGACATCCAGTGGAAGCCATAGGTACTGCAGTCTGAGTCCTAGATAACAGCAAATCCCATAGGCAGCTTGGAGAAAAAGAAAGAACTGCAAATCTGGATGGATTTTCCTCGGGTTTTCGCCTGCTATATCAGTTCTGTTATGCTTACATACATTATTTTAACGGTTTTAGAAACTAGAGTGTTTCCTATCCAATAGTACTAATTATGTGCATATCCTAGTTTCTGGGCCTGAGTGGCAGGTATTTTACTTTGGGCACGTCAGACTCTCCAAAACCAACACCTCGGCTGCCGCTCCCTAAATAGTTAAGTCACTTCGGGGGCTTCCCTACAGCTGGGTGAATTGATACACCATCCAAAGTGTTATTAATAACTTCACCATGCTCAAAGGGATATTCCAATGTCTGCTTTTTTTTTGACCCATCTACCAATAGGCATTGGAAAACCTCCCTGGTCTTTGTGGTTGTATCTGTGTTTGAAATTCACTGCTTAACTGAGGGACCTTACAATTATCTGTATGTGTTTGTAGTACAGAGATGAGGTAGTAATTTGAAAATCATGTTAAACACCTATTGCATATAGTCTCTGCAAATTATTATACTGAACAAAAGTATAAACACAATTTTACTGAGTTCGTTTATGCAAGGAAATCAGTCAATTGAAATAAATTCATTAGGCCCTTACCTATGGATTTCACATGACTGGGCAGGGGTGCAGCCATAGATGGGCCTTGGAGGGCATAGGCCCACCCACTAGGGAGCCAGCCCCAACCAATCAGAATAACTTTTTCCCCACAAAAGGGCTTTATTACAGACAAATACTTCTGTTTCATTAGCTGTCCGGGTGGCTGGTCTCAAACAATCCTGCAGGTGAAGAAGCCGGATGGGGAGATCCTGGGCTGGTGTGGTTGCACGTGGTCTGCTGTTGTGAAGCCGGTTGGACGTATTACCACATTTTTCTAACCTGATGAACATTCGGTTCTCTGGCAACAGCTCTGGTGGACATTCCTGCAGTCAGCATGCCAGCTGCACGCTTCCTTAAAACTTGAGACATCTGTGGCGTTGTGAAACTGCAAATTTTTAGTGGCCTTTTGTCCCCGGCACAAGGTGATTCTGTGTAATGATCATGCTGTTTAATCAGCTTCTTGATATGCCAAACCTGTCAGGTGGATGGATTATCTTGGCAAAGGAGAAATGCTCACTTACAGGGAGGTAAACTAATTTGTGCACAACATTTGACATGGTTTTTGTGCTGATGGAACATTTTTGGGATTTTTTTATTTGTTATGAATCCATGCTTGGGATCTACACTTTATATGTTGCAATTTATATATTTTTTTCAGTATGTAACTTGATAAACGTTTCTACTCCTGAACTTATTTACACTTGCCATAACAAAGGGGTTGACTCAAGACATTTCAGCTTTTCATTTTTAAATATATATAAAAAAAAAAAAAACATAATTCCACTTTGACATTATCTCAATGTAGTCCATTTTAAATTCAGGCTGTAACACATCAAAATGTAGGGGTGTGAATACTTTCTGAAGGTGCTGTCTAGTATCTGTATTTTTTTCCTTAATTAAGTAATGATAGTTAAGTTTGACAGGGTCTTCCGCGACCGGGAGACCCATCGGGCGGCGCAGAATTGGGAGACTCCTAAGACTGGCCTGACAGCTGATCGTCCTCGCAGTGGCAGACCACGTGTAACAACACCTGCACAGGATCGGTACATCCGAACATCACACCTGTGGGACAGGTACAGGATGGCAACAACAACTGCCTGAGTTACACCAGGAACGCACAATCCATCAGTTCTCAGACTGTCCGCAATAGGCTGAGAGAGGCTGGACTGAGGGCTTGTAGGCCTGTTGTAAGGCAGGTCCTCACCAGACATCACCGGCAACAACGTCACCTATGGGCACAAACCCACCGTCGCTGGACCAGACAGGACTGGCAAAAAGTGCTCTTCACTGACGAGTTGCGGTTTTGTCTCACCGGGGTGATGGTTGGATTCGCGAATGAACGTTACACCGAGGCCTGTACTCTGGAGCGGGATCGATGTGGAGGGTACCTCATGGTCTGGGGCGGTGTGTCACAGCATCATCGGACTGAGCTTGTCATTGTTGCCTGCAATCTCAACGCTGTGCGTTACAGGGAAGACATCCTCCTCCCTCGTGTGGTACCCTTCCTGCAGGCTCATCCTGACATGACCCTCCAGCATGACAATGCCACCAGCCATACTGCTCGTTCTGTGTGTGATTTCCTGCAAGACAGGAATGTCAGTGTTCTGCCATGGCCAGCGAAGAGCCCGCATCTTCAATCCCATTGAGCACGTCTGGGATCTGTTGGATCGGAGGGCTAGGGCCACCCCCCCAGAAATGTCTGGGAACTTGCAGGTGCCGCCTTGGTGGAAGAGTGGGGTAACATCTCACAGCAAGAACCGGCAAATCTGGTGCAGTCCATGAGGAGATGCACTGCAGTACTTAGTATCTGGTGTGGCCACCAGCTGCATTGACTGTTACTTTTGATTTTGACCCCTCCCAGGGGACAAGTTAACTTCTTAGGGATCACTGCACAACTTGACCGTTTTGGAGAGCCTGGCGTGCCCAAAGTAAAATGCCTCCCATTCAGGCCCAGAAAATAGGATATGCACATATTTGGTACCATTGGATAGGAAACACTCTGAATTTTGTAAAACTGTTTGTCTGTGAGTAAAACAGAACGGATATGGCAGGCAAAACCCCGAGGAATTTCTGTCCTGGAGAAAGTGGTTTTCACAGAGTGCCTCATTTGGAACCCCTCCCTCATGAAAATGCCCATAAAAGGGCATATGAATGCAGTACCTATCGCTTCCTCTGGATGTCCTTTGTCTCTAGAAAGTGGTTTCATGCTGTTCAGATGANTTAGAACAGAGAAGAAGAGAGAATCAGGAAGTGCCTCTTTGGAACTCTGTAGGACTGGGCACGCGCTCTCGCCAAGCGCGCACTGTGTTTCCCTCGGTCTGTAGAGCTCAGTTTATATTCCGGTTGATTTATTATAGTAAATATACGTAAAAGTGTTCCTAAGGATACATTTAAAATTATGTTTGATTGTTCTTGGACAAGTTTATAGGTATAAGATGAACGAGTTCGCGCCACGTTTCAATGGACTAGTGGAGGCTGTCGTTTCTGACTATGACGCGCAAACCAAATGGAGATTTATGGATATAATACATGACTTTTTCTAACAAAAGAACCATGGATTGTCTTCGTTGGACACTTAGGATGACCTCAGCAGAAGTTCTTCAACAGGTAATTGATTTGTTTTTGCTGTGAAATGTGTTATGTGTGTGCCACGCTGGCTAATGAATTCATGGCTATGTGAAAAGTATGTGAGGTGCTGTCCTCAAACAATCAAATGTAGTGCTTTCGCCGTAAAGCCTTTTTGAAATCTGACAACGCTGTGATATTGCCAAGAAACAGAGCTTTTGATGAGTATGAAACACTTGTATATTGGTGGATTTTTAATAATTCAACTTTGGGATTTTGAATTTGGCGCTTTACATTTTACCTGGTGGTGTCGGGAGTGGGTCGCTAGCGCCCCAATGATCCCTGAGAGGTTAATCAAATTATGTTAGTCACATGTCTGTAGAACTTGTTCAGTTTGTCTGTTGTTGAATCTTCTATGTTCATACAAATGTTTACATGTAAAGTTTGCTGAAAATAAATGCAGTTTACAGTGAGAGGACATTTCTTTTTTTGCTGAGTTATATATATTTTTGGATGTAGGTGGCCCCAGGGCATGTAGCCGGTCGGTAAAATGTGGTACCATATTGATTAGACATTTCTGTGATAGGCTATAGGCCCAACTGTTACTGAATTTGCTAATTTATTTCACAATGTGTTTCAGGGGAAAGAAAACTTTGAGCAAGAAGAAGCTGAAACGGCGCCAAAAGGTCAAGTCAAAAGTCAAAACAAGAACCAAGGTAAGATATTGGTACAAGAGGGACCTTTCCTTATGAGTTAATCACTTTTTTCAGAATAATAATTATTTAATTGCAAATTTGTTGCTTTAGTTATTTTTGGTCAAAGGAAGTTGGAGTTGCCTATTGAGAATCTCAAGCTGAGAAGAAAATACAATTTTATTTTCTTGTAATGCTTCACCTTTATCAAAGCATTTTATTTTCATGTTACAACTCATTTACATAACTACACTACCTAGGCTATAGACATGTATGAGCACAGGCTTGCTTAGCTGGTTTCGCCGTTGATCAAATGAACTCCGCTGATTTGATTATAACAACATTAATGCATTAGTTTCTCCCTCATTAATATTTAGTTGACCAACTGCCAGGGCTCCAGCTCTCACACACCAGGAAGAGTAGCTGGAGAAGGAGGTTGAGGTAGTAATGGGAGTGGGTCTGGCTTGGGTGTGATGGAGCTGTTGCTGAGCGACCTGTGTTACACATTTCCACAGAAACCGTTGCCAGCCTGCCCTCCATCTCCACACCTGTGCTAGGATTCTTTCCTTTGTGTTTCTCTGGGCAGGGCTAGGAATAAAATGGTGTAGTAGGCCCTACCCTTATGGTCTCCAAAACCTAAACAAACCCCCAGAGCTGATGTTGAAGCCTGTTGGATGTATTCCTCTTTTCTTTCACATTGCGAGTGTCATCTGCACTGCGGTGGGACCCTGGTAACGCCTGGCTGTTTGGATTTCCTTTCTTAAGCAGTTAAAATGTTTCCCCTGTGAGTTTTGAGCCACAGGCAGGCAGAGGGTAGAGAGATGCAGACAGGCACACCCCAAAACATCACAGATGGGCAGAGTGGGGCTGGTCCGATTTTCATTCATGCCTCTCTCTCATACAGCTGGGGCTGGTTCCTTTCTCTGGCTCCCCTCTCTGATCTAGTGTGGGACTGGTCCCATTTCACGCCCGTTTCCCCCTCTGATATGACTCGGGCCAGCTTGTGCCTTGGAACACACCTCCCCCTCTGTCACAGCATGGTATTTAAAGGTATAACGTGAACTAACTCACTTTTGTACATTGCGCTGGTCTGTACAATTGACCTTATTTTAGCACCCAAAAAACGTAATACTTCCAGATCAACTGTAATATCACTACCATTGTGAAGCACAATTTCTCCCCTTTCCAACAAAATCAATGACGAGACCTTCATGATGCCCATCTCTGCATGATTCAAGAAGGCAATGATCTCCGTCGGGTCTTTTCAAAAATGGCTGGTGGGGAAGTGAAACCTATTGCGTGATAGTGAGAAGGAGAGATGTCGTGTGGGGAAAGGGCTTTTTTCACTTGATCTCTCCATCTTATCACCTTATCGCCTCTAAAATGTAAATATAACACTATAAAGAGCTTATATAATGTGTCATTACATACCTATTTGAAGGTTTGTCTTGAATTTGAATGAGGTTTTTCGGGCGGTGCTAAAGTGATCTTCACAAGTAAACAGCGGCTTTTGAGTCATGATGGCTTACAGTGATGACGCAAAAAATGACTAGGTATCCCCCCTTACCCTGTCAGTGTCCCTTTCTTGTTTTTAAATGGTGAGAGAAGTGCTACACCTGGTGGAGAGAGGCTGTACGACAGAATGAGTTGCTTTATGCGTGCTGTACGTTAGGGGTCAGTTTTTTTTCAGCTTTTCTCCAATACTATAGAACCATTACTACTTAGGGAGCAGTGGGGCGCTACTCCCGACACTACCCGGTGAAATGTAAGGCGCCAAATTCAAAATCCAAAAGTTGAATTATTAAACGTTCATCAATATACAAGTGTTGCATAGTCATCAAAAGCTCTGATATCACAGCGTTGTCAGATTTCAAAAAGGCTTTACGGCCAAAGCACAACATTTGATTGTTTGAGGATAGCACCGCACATATTTTCCAAATTAGCATAAATTCATATCCAGCGCGGGTCACACAAAACCCATATCAGAGCTAAAATAAATCTCTTACCTTTCGAAGAACTTCTGCTGAGGGCATCCCAAGTGTCCAAGGAAGACATCCAATGGTTCTTTTTGTTAGAAAAAGTCATTTATTATATCCATAAATCTCTGTTTGGTTGGCGCGTTATGATCAGAAAATCCACCGTCGAGTCGCCCATTGAACCGTGAAGAGTATGCGTTCAAAGTATACCTATCAACTTTCTCCAAACAAATCAAACATTTATAATGTATCCTTAGGTACACCTTTATGTATATTTACTATAATATTTCAACCGGATAATAACCTGAATGATAGGAAAGGAAAAAACCAAGAGCGTGCGAGACCGTGAACGCGCATGTCATTCTATTGACTTCCTGGGTCCACTTCTAAATTCTTCTATTCGCTTCTAATTCAACCTAACGTCATGAAACCCTGTCTAAAGACTGTTGACATCCGGTGGAAGCCATAGGTACTGCAGTTTGAGTCCTAGATAACAGCAAAACCCATAGGCAGCTTGGAGAAAAAGGTCATCTAAAAAAAAAAAATACATCCGTTTGGATTTTCCTCGGGTTTTCGCCTGCTATATCAGTTCTGTTATACTCACAGACATTATTTTAATGGTTTTAGAAACTAGAGTGTTTCCTATCCAATAGTACTAATTATGTGCATATCCTATTTTCTGGGCCTGAGTGGCAGGTATTTTACTTTGGGCACGCCAGACTCTCCAACACCTCTGCTGCCGCTCCCTGAGAGGTTAAACCAAATCGAACATGTTTCATTATTTATTTGAGACTAAATAGATTTTTAGTTACTTAACCTCTCAGGGATCATTGGGGCGCTAGCGACCCACTCCCGACACCACCAGGTAAAATGTAAAGCGCCAAATTCAAAATCCCAAAGTTGAATTATTAAAAATCCACCAATATACAAGTGTTTCATACTCATCAAAAGCTCTGTTTCTTGGCAATATCACAGCGTTGTCAGATTTCAAAAAGGCTTTACGGCGAAAGCACTACATTTGATTGTTTGAGGACAGCACCTCACATACTTNTCATCTGAACAGCATGAAACCACTTTCTAGAGACAAAGGACATCCAGAGGAAGCGATAGGTACTGCATTCATATGCCCTTTTATGGGCATTTTCATGAGGGAGGGGTTCCAAATGAGGCACTCTGTGAAAACCACTTTCTCCAGGACAGAAATTCCTCGGGGTTTTGCCTGCCATATCCGTTCTGTTTCACTCACAGACAAATGGTTAACAGTTTTACAAAATTCAGAGTGTTTCCTATCCAATGGTACCAAATATGTGCATATCCTATTTTCTGGGCCTGAATGGGAGGCATTTTACTTTGGGCACGCCAGGCTCTCCAAAACGGTCAAGTTGTGCAGTGATCCCTAAGAAGTTAATATTATATTAAGTTAAAATAAGTGTTCATTCAGTATTGTTGTAATTGTCATTATTACAAATCTATATAAAAATCGGCCGATTTAATTGGTATCGGCTTTTTTTGGTATTCCAATCTGTATCGGCGTTGAAAAATCATTAACGGTTGACCTTTAATTTAAATGCCTTAAAATAAAAGGTGACGTTGTACTGTTGCCTAATATAAAAAATTTTAGGGCTTGGTCGACCAAGAGCCTAATCTTCTTTCAATCGATCGATTGGTCAAAATGTTTAAATGCGTAGAGCTTTGAAACAGGATTGTGTCGAGGCACAATTCTGGGGAAGGGTACCAAAACATTTTTGCAGCATTGAAGGTCCCCAAGAACCCACTGGAAGTTTGTAACCACCAAGACGCTTCCTTGAGCTGGCCACCCGATCAAACTGAGAAATCGGGGGAGTAGGGCCTTGGTCAGGGAGGTGACCAAGAACCCGATGGGTCATTCTGAAAGCGCTCCAGAGTTCCTCTGTGGAGCACTCCACCGATCAGGCCTTTATGGTTTTGTGGCCAACCGGAAGCCGCCACTCAGTAAAAGGAGCATGACAGCCTGCTTGGAATTTGCAAAAAGCACCTATAGGACTCTGACCATGAGAAACAAGATTCTCTGGTCTGATGCATCCAAGATTAGTTCTTCCAAGTGGCCCATGAATTGGACACTACTGTTTTGCGCGAGTGAATGGGTCCTCGTTATTTTTCTTTCCTATTGAACAACTATTTTCTTCTTCTGTCTGAAATATTGTTTATTTAGATATTTGACAACCTGAGTATTAATTAGAAACATTATTTGACTTGTTTGGGCGAACTTTACCGGTACTTTTGGGATTTCTTTGTCTGCATGTTGAATGCCTGGATTACAGAACTCCATGGCGCCAACTAAACTGACCTTTTGGGATATAGAAGGACTTGATCGAACAAAACGACCGTTCTTTGTGTTCCTGGGACCCGTGTTGTATGTTGTTGTGGGGCGCTGTCCTCAGACAATCGAATGTTCTGCTTTTGCTGTAAAGCCTATTGTAAATCCGACAGCGCGGTTCGATTACCAAGAGTCTTAAGCTTTTGAATGGTGTCCAACACTTGTATTTTCATGAATTTTTAACTTTTAATGACTATTTTTGTAATTTGAATTTGGTGCTCTGTATCCCACTAGCGTCCCACCGATCCCTAAGAAGTTAACTTCTTAGGGCTAGGGGGGACGGTCACGTCCCACATGAGACAACATCCGGTAAAATGCAGTGCGCCAAATTCAAATTACAAAAATACTAATTTTAAACATTCATGACCTCCGTTTGGTTGGCGCGTTTTGTTCAGTAATCCACCTGCTCAAAGGTGTTCATCCTTGCAGACAAACAATATCCCAAAAGTTCCCGTAAAGTTCGTAATAAGTCAAACAGCGTTTCTAATCAATACTTAGATACCCTAAAATGAATATAAACGATAATATTTCAGATGGAATATAGCCTGATGAATAGAATAGAAAAGAAAAAGAGCTAAGAGCACGCTCACTGTTACGCGAGAAATCCATAACAGTACACATCACAAGACCCCAGGAAGAACATCTTACTCCTTGGTTATTCAAGATAAAAGCCTGAAACCTTTTCTAAACACTGTTGACATCTAGTGGAAGCCATGAGAACTGCAATCTGGGAGCAAAAATACCCTGCTTTGAATAGGATGCCAATTGAAAAAGTGTGACATGACAGATTCACATTTTCCGGATGGATTTTCCTCGGGTTTTCACCTGCCAAATCAGTTCTGTTATACTCACAGACATTATTTTAACCGTTTTAGAAACTTATGTGTTTTCTATCCAATACTACTAATTATGTGCATGTCCTAGTTTCTGGGCCTGGGTAACAGGCATTTTACTTTGGGCACGCCAGACTCTCCTATCCTCCGAACACTGCCCCCTAGGCGAAGAGGTTAATGCCAATGTTTTGGTATCCTTCCCCAGATTTGTTTCTCGACACGATCCTGTCTTGGTTCTCTACGGACAATTCCTTCTACCTCATGGCTTGGTTTTTTGCACTGTCAACTGTGGGACCATTATATGTGTGTGCCTTTCCAAATCATGTCCAGTCTGTTGAAGTTACCACAGGTGGACTCCAATCAAGTTGTATTAACATCTGAAGGACGATCAATGAAAACAGAATGCACCTGCGCTCAATTTTGAGTCTCATAGCAAAAAAACATTTAAAAAAAAACGTTACGCTTGGTCGTTATGGGTTATTGTGTGTGTGGAGTGCGGATACATTTAAAAAAAAAAAAATCTATTTTAGAATAAGGCTAACTTTAATGTAGATGGCACTGTATATGTGTATTTTTTGCTAATGCTCAACAACAAATCTTGGTCGTGCAACAGCCTGTCGACTAAATGGGGTCAGCGCTATTTAAAAAAACCTAAGTGCTGGAGTGTAGCGCCACATTTTAGCTTCACTGTCCAAATATGGGTTAAAATGTATGAGCGTATCCCAATGTAATCAAGGTTAGAAATTGTTTTTGTCATACAAGGCTGGAATGGTCTCACTGGGTGCCATGCTGTGCTCTCTGTGACCCGTTTCAGGAAACTAGGCGTACGTCGCGGGTCACTACTTCACAGGAGAGCCGTTTGAACGTAAACTTTTTTTTTTTATCACAATATGCATTTTTGGTTCTCGAACATGTGAACTTTCATCTGCCTTAATAACAAACTTGCATGCTATCTGTAAATACGAATACGTTAAATTACGAGCCTAGTTGGTTTAGCCACAGAAAAAGCTGGCAACCTTCCCGCTAGCTAAGATTGGCTGTGATGAGTGGGCTCGACATGCCAAGAGATGACTTCAGATTGGTCTGCCATGTAGCACGCTTCTATCTATGAGCTTGTCAGTATGTCTAGGTAATCCTGTCTAACACAGCTTTTTTTTTTAACTGTATCGTGTAGTAAAACTGCGTAAGTGTTGCTCTTTTCTGGAGGACCGAGTTTTGAAATCAGTGGAATTCGAGTATGATAGCTAAGGAGATGGAGGATACACCTGTCTCCGGATTACATCTTCAAACTAAGGTAAACCATGGCATCTGACAGGAATGATGTATAGGGTAAGATTGTCTAGCAAGCTACATTTTCAGATATTACACGTTGCTAATTTTGACAGTGGTTTCTTTTCACATTAGTGTACTGTTAGCTAGCTAGCTAACGTTAGCTGGCTGGCTCACTAGGTAATGTTACGTTTATCATCTTATTATTTGTATCTCAGAGCCATTTGCCTGGATAGCCAACATTAGGCTATAGCTATCTAACATTGAACCTGGTTGGTTAGCTACCTGCAGATTCATGCAGGGTAGTAACGTCATGATTTGGGATTGTAGTTCATTGTTTACCTAGCTAGCTACATGTCTTAAAAAAAGACTACACTGTGCAAATACCCATTTCGGGTGCGTTCGTAAATTGTGAGGTCATAACACTCGGATCAACCGTACTCATCGGCCAGAAGGTCCAGTGTGTGTGCTCCGAGAGTGTAACGCTCTGAATTTACGAACGGACAATCTGACAGCGCAGTTGCAGTCACCAAAGCTCTGGATAACATAACAGCCTAACCAGCTCTGCTAAGGTAAGTTGTTTTCAGTGAGCTGTTCTCTCATTTGTGTCTGGAAGTTGCTAGCAAGTTAGCTTGGGTGCTTGACTGCTGTTGGTACAGAACGCTTGGATCAACCCTTAGAGATGGGTGTGGCTAAAGCTTAAGAGGGTGTGAATGATGCTGAATGGGTGTAGACAAAGTAGGGCTCTCCAGTAGTAGAACCACAAATATACAAGGGCCATTTTCTCAAGTGAGGTTACAAGTTCATCAACTTTCCAAGCATAATTACTTTCCCATTGTTTCTCAACTGCAGTGTATGATAATATTCTAGCTCTGATTCTCTACTTTTATCCAATGTAAAAACACAATTTAAAATTTCGCTACATAAGACAGATCTTCTTTGTTTTATAGCATACATTTTTATGGTCACATTAACTTTGAATATAAATCCTGCTACCTAGGTAGATGAAGGCATATTAGCTCACTGGAATAGAGCCTGCTTTGTTCGCACTGCTGGCCTTAATTCTCAAATCAGTTTTGTTTTTCAAAGCCATTTTGGAATATTGACTGTTTAAACAGTAAGTAACAAATGACCATATCGGATTGGTGTCTTCCGACAGTAGTCATTTGTTGACATGGCTACGCTAGTTGTTATAGTAACTGGTGTAGGCTGATGGTGCTCATGCTTCCTCTCACTAAGAAGTTGTTTAGCAAGTTAAGGTGACAACAATGCCTGCAAAGTTTCCCAGTTGCTTTGAATGTTCAAAATCATAGTGTAATTATAAAATGTATGTAAAAAAAAAAAAAGTTGCAATAACTTTTGAGTTGTTTAGACCGTTTGTGGCCACCTTTTTTATGGAAAAAAGTATCTAATTTAATTAATATTTCATGCATTAGTGCCTTGAATATATCCATCATAATTAATGCTAATATAAATGTTTAATGATTCCCAAATAGACAAAGATTTTTACCCATAAGTTACTTCTGTTTTAAATCACTAATCATATTCTGGAATTTCTATTAATGTTTCCCCATTTACATTTTGAGTAAGATTGTAATTTGACAACTTAGATAAAAAAAAGTTTGTATTATGTTACCTGCCTAATGCCTAATAATTATTTTAACATTTTGTTCAAGATGACCCCTTTTTCTCCTTGCATTTATTGGCGTCAACCCATAGGACATTGGCAGTAAAATTTTACGGTTAAAATGTAATTGACAGTTTCTGACCCCTTTTAAATGCAACTTCTAAACATCTGTAATGTATCCTCATTTTAAGGATTTAAAATGTACTCATTCCAATTACAAGGCCTCGAGTCCTGTATTGCTACTTTTCATCACTACCCCCTTGAGTGGGTAATTTGGGCGGCTGGTGCCTTCCTTGGATGTGGTAGCAGTTTTTCTTAGGCTCCCTCCCCGGAATCTAACCCCAATTCCCCTGGTCACTGTGGTATGCACAGAAGAGCCATCGAAAGTTGATAGGGTAGACGTTCAAATTAGATGTCAGCGCCACGAATGGCTCCCCACCGGTCGAGGTTATAGTCATCAAAATGTCAGAGTACCCTGCATGGGTTTCTGGTCTGAATAAATGCACGCATGCCCGAAGGTCAGCACTGTTGGCAGGTATTAGCTCTATAATTGCTGCTGTCGTCCAAGTAACGTTGGAGCAATCAAAGGAACCATAGCTAATATGAGTCATTCACACTTTCATTGTACCGGCCATTTGCACGAAGGCTTCATCTTTTAGACAGGAATATGCATCTGTCAGGATCACTCAAGTAGACCCACAACATTGTATACCTGGCCGCGCAGGGGCACAGTTCTCAAGTTATGGAGGAAACCCAAGCGCACCCAGTGGGAGCCCTGACCTACCAACAGCTGACGCACCGCTTGAGAGGTGTTTTGTTGGAGGATTTTTGGAGTATACTGTAAAATGGAGCCAATGACCGGGTTTGAGAAACACAATCGGTCTCTGACGCTGGTGAGTACAATGGGACACATTCCAGTCTTGGACTGTGGTGCAATTTCTGTAAAACTCCAGTAAGTGGTATTTTCTCATTTACATTTTTTTATTATAAACAAGCTAAATAAGTTAACTTGTCAAGCTAGCTTTGTATTTAACTGATGTGCCCATGTGATGTTATTGTTAGCTAGTTAACTTAACGTTAGCAGTAACTGGTTTAAACAAAAAATCTAGCTAGCCAACTCTAAATTTGTACAAATCTCAAATTGCAGGTTAAGTTGTAATGTTAAGGTGTTTGTCCCAGCTAAACAAAGGGATTAACCTGGATTGTAACTAAGAATAATGTCATGGCCCATTTGCTTTTGCTTGCAAGCTAAGGCCATGTGGCTTGTAACAATGGCTACAAGCTAGCTACCAAGCTAATGCATGGTAGCTAGTTTTTGTGAACTGGTTAATAAGATATGAACACAAGATATGTCCACTGCTTGGTTAGACTTTTAACTAGCTGGCTAGTTTGTACAGCTTTACTTAACTTCTTGGGGAGCAGCAAGGTGATTTGGGGCACTCCCGACACTACCAGGTGAAATGCAAGGCAAAATCCAAAAGTTGAATTATTAAACATCCACCAATATACAAGTGTTTCATACTCATCAAAAGCTCTGCTTCTTGGCAATATCACAGCGTTGTTGGATTTCAAAAAGGCTTTACGGCGAAAGCACTACATTTGATTGTTTGAGGGTAGCACCTTCAATATTTTCCATAACCATGAAATCTTTAGCCAGCGCGGTTGATTAGAAAATGCATTTCACAGGGAAAACCTGTGCCTTACCTTTTGTAGAACTTCTGCAGAGGGCTTCCTAAGTGTCCAACGAAGACAATCCATGGGTATTTGGTTAGAAAAAGTAATTTATTATATCCTTAAATCTCCGTTTGGTTGGCACCTTGTGTTCAGAAAATCCAACGTGAAGAGAACGCGTTCATTTAAACCTATAAACTTTCCCTCAACAAAACAAAAACCAATTAAAATGCATCCTTAGCTTATCTTTTATGAATAAAAGTGATAATCTTTCACTTGGATGGTCACCTAAACGTTATATAAGTCAAATAAAGTGGACCGCTCAGCCAAACGTGCGCCCAAAAACGTGCAACTGAAAAATAGCTCCCCTGACTAAAACCTCTACCTATTGAACACATTGGTTCCGATTGCCATTAAACTTTACCTATACACTGCTGACATCCAGTGGAAGCAATAGGTACTACATTCAGTGTCCTGGTATAAATACTTTTCAATAGGCAGTCTCTCTAAGTGAGCCATAAGCCACTGGTTTTTGCCTGCCAAACGAGTTCTATTACACTCACAGACAAAATGTTAACACTTTTGGAAACCTCAGTGTTTCCTATCCAATAGTACTAATTATGTGCATATCCTATTTTCTGAGCCTGAGTGGCAAGCATTTTACTTTAGGCACGCCAGACTCTCCAAAACCGACCCCTCAGCTGCTACTCCCTAACAAGTTAACTGGAAGATCTAAGGTCTGCTAAATGACTAAAATGTAAATGTTTGTCCAGCATCTGGGTCAAACAACCCTAGTCTAGATTTCATATTGGAAGAACAACAGTTTTCAGACATTATGTAACTTATATAGCTTTAATACTGTGTATTGTTATCCCCCAATGTAGGCAACTCAGCTGCTGAACAAGATGTGCTGCCCACTGTTGCCTCCAGCTCAAGCAGCTCCTCCAACTCTACCAGCTCCTACTGTTTGAGCCCTTCTACGAGGGATGGTTCCCCACCAGGTGTCCAGCCCACCCTCTCCCCTACTAGGCCTCTCCCTCGCCAGTTCGCTACCAACCAAAAACGTTTGTTAAGGTTTACACCTGTACTTTGCCAATGTTTTTTTCTGTTTCATTTTGTGGACATGTGGCGCCACCACCAGCCTCATATTTTTGCATTTAATATTTCAGGAAAAAGCTTGGTTGAAGTAAATGCAGAGCAATGACCACGAACTACTGGAAAGAAGGGCCGAGGCCCAGCTGACACTTTCAATATATGAAAGAGAGGGATGCCAGAGGAAAATGAAAGCGCTTCAGATATGACAGCGCGGGCTGAGGAGAGGTGCAGTTTTAACCAGTGATTCCTCAATGTCCTGGGATGACTGGTGGACATCATTGCCACGTTGCGTCCACACCCCTGATTCCTTTCTACTGTGCTTGGACATGCACCCAGAGAAGGCAGTGTGGGCTGCTGCAGCAGCAAAGGACAGGGGGTTGAAGGCAAAGTTCAGCTACGCACTGCTCAGTGCCCTGGTGTTTACCATTGCCACTATCTTCTACTGATTCCTTACAGCACCTCGTCGTGCAACCAGATCCTCATTGACAATAATGCTTCTTTATAGTTTTTCCTTTGTTGTAAAATTTTTCTACTTGTACATAGTTCACGTGTTTACATGGTTTGATTTGCACTTTGTTTTTATGCACAATGCAGTCTTATTTGTAAACCCTAACCCTTGATTTAAAGTTTGCATGTGTACTTTGAGCAGATGTTTGGTCATTTCCACCCTCAGAAATAAACACTTTATAGACATTTGTGATGTTTCCTGATGTTCAACACTCATTTAATTCATAATATATATCTATTGATTCATTATAATGTCTGAAAAGGGCCCTGTGTTTTTTCCTATAATTTAACATGCCTGGATTTATGTCACATTTGCACCAAAATCACAGGGCCCTAGTTATGGGCATGGTACGATTTGACTCCATAACCCCAAAACGGATGCCTTATGCCAATTTGGGCTCAAACCCAGGCGCACCTTTCAATTTCATCAGATGTCAGGCTTTGCTTTCAGAGCTATGGGGGCTATTCCTGCTGGCTAACTTATGTCTGCTTTCTGGAATACCCCACTGTCTATAAATGAGAACCTCCTCAGCCACATTTCTCAGCTTTATGAGAAAAGGAATGGTAAAAGCTGCTGTTAACTTCTTAGGGAGCAGCGCACGAGGTGACCGTTTTGGAGACCCTGGCGTGCCCAAAGTAAAATGCCTCCCATTCAGGCCCAGAAAATAGGATATGCACATATTTGGTACCATTAGATAGGAAACACTGAATTTTCTAAAAGTGTTAACCATTTGTCTGTGAGTATAACAGAACGGATATGGCAGGCGAAAACCCAAGGAATTTCTGTCCTGGAAAAAGTGGTTTTGACACATTGCCTCATTTGGAACCCCTCCCTCATGAAAATGCCCATATAAGGGCATATGAATGCAGTACCTATCGCTTCCTCTGGATGTCAAGTCTCGAAAGTGTTCTGATTCTTCTTAGCTGCTTTTAGAGCATAGAAGAGGAATAAGGAAGTGTCCACAGAGAATGTCAATAGGAGTAATTGCGTGTTCACGGCTTGCACGCTCTGTGGTTTTCTTTCCTTTTCGCCCAGTTTATATTCCGGTTGAAATACTATACTATTTATACCTAAAAGTGTTCCTAAGGATACATTTACAATGATGTTTGATTGTTCTTGGGCAAGTTTATAGGTAGAAGTTGAACGAGTTCTCTTCACGTTTCAATGGACGATTGGAGAGAAAGTATAACGCGCCAACCAAACAGAGATTTATGGATATAATACATTACTTTTTCTAACAAAAGAACCATGGATTGTCTTCGTTGGACACTTGGGAAGCCCTCAGCAGAAGTTCTTCAAAAGGTAATTGATTTGTTTTCGCTGTGAAATGTGTTTTGTGTGAACCGCATGGTTTATGAATTTATGGCAATGGGAAAAATATGTTAGGTGCTACCCTCAAACAATCAAATGTGGTGCTTTCGCCGTAAAGCCTTTTTGAAATCTGACAACGCTGTGATATTGCCAAGAAGCAGAGCTTTTGATGACTATGAAACACTTGTATATTGATGCATGTTTAATAATTCAACTTTTGGATTTAGAATTTGGCGCCTTGCATTTCACTTGGTAGTGTCGGGAGTGGGGCGCTAGCGCCTCAGCGCACCTTGCTGCTCCTTAAGAAGTTAAGCACCAATCAGAAGTTCAATTGTTAACAAAGCCGTCACCCCACCATTAGGCTTGGGCCGTATCCAGATTTTCACATTGTCATACCGTCTGTCTCTCATCCCGGGATTTACGGTATTACCGACATAGCAGACAAAATGGGCGCAACAAAAGCAAGAAAAGCACAATGGGCCTCTACCAGAATGCTAACAAAATTAGCACAAAACTAATAGCGAAATCACATAGCATTTAGCTAATGGCTAACGGGTGAAAACGAGCAAACAAATTACTTGCAAAGACAGGCAAATTCAGCTCATGAAGTTATACGCATAGCTAGTAGCTACCGTATGTAATTTTCGTTGAGTGGACATTTTACAAGCGAAAGTGAGCAATAGAAATTGTGCAAATGAATACTAGGAAGTTTAGGGGAAAAAATGGCAACTGTACAGATGACTCATCTGGCAGAATGCCATCAAATATCTTAAGGCTATCATCTAGTAGTGAATTGCATGTAAGTGTAACTTCATCACCTCATGTGCGCCACACAACAGAGACTCACCGATAGATTTAGAATGCTATGGACTCACCAGCTCCCATTTTCTAATGTTTTGCTATTTACATACACGTGACTGGCTCAGCTTTTCTGGGGAACTACTGTATGTTAAATAATGTGACTGGTGAAATGAAGAAATCAATCTGCTTTTTCTCCTAAGGTATTGCACAAGTTGACTGCAGGTATTCATTTAAAAAAGTCCTGAATCCATTGGGCGTCTCTGTGGATACAACATTGTCCCACCAGTCAGACGACCGAATGTGTGTGTGCACCTGGATGTTGCATGTCTCTGTCTGCGGTACATCATGATAATCTAGAAATGAAATGATGAACACATAGCTATCCCTTTGACAAACATAGTTGTAGGAGACTCAGTAGGTCAGGACTCGACAACAAAAAATGCTGCTTTTCCTTTATCCCCTTTGTTTGTTTTCCCAAACGTGGCAAGCACATACCATGGCATAATCACATGGAATAACCTGCAATCTAAATGCAATTGCTTAACAGCACGAACAATGCTTGAAAGGACAAATATAAAAATGCACAGAATAAATAGCGTAACGTTATAGGAGAGCAACTAGCTAATGCGTTGGCTAACTGTATTTGTATTTATTATGGATTCCCATTGCAGCTACTCTTCCTGGGGTCCAGCAAAATTAAGGCAGTTAGTTTTAAAAACATTACAATACGTTCACAGATTTCACAACAGTGTCCCCACAGGCCCCTACTCCACCACTACCACATATCTACAGTACAGAATCCATGTGTACGTGTGTGCATAATGCGTATGTTTTCGTGTGTATGCATGTGTCTGTGCCTATGTTTGTTGCTTCACAGTCCCTGCTGTTCCATAAGTTGTATATTTTTTGGGGGCACCTGACCACTCGACTGAACAGTAGTCCACCTGCGACAAAACTAGAGTCTGTGGGACCTGCCTTGTTGATAGTGCTGTTAAAAAGGCAGAACAGTGCTTTATTATGGACAGACTTCTCCCCATCTTCGCTGCTGTTGTATCAATATGTTTTGACCATGACAGTTTACAATCCAGGGTTACTCCATGCAGTTTAGTCACCTCAACTTGCTCAATTTCCACATTATTTATTACAATATTTGGTTGAGGTTTAGGGTTTTTAGAATGATTTGTCCCAAATACAATGCTTTTAGTTTTAGAAATATTTAGGACTGTGTTGTAAATTGCGGTCCTAGCTGTTAAAAGCTAACCGCGTTGCGGAATCCATGCAAAAACAAATACGGTATTTATATTGAATGAATATTGGTTATGTTTTTGTCAAAAACAACAAACCGAGGGCCTCCTGAGTGGCATAGCAGTCCAAGGCACTGCTAGAGGTGTCACTACAAACCCGGGTTCGATCCTGGGCTGTATCACAACCGGCATGAACGGGAGTCCCATAGGGCGGCACACAATTGGCCCAACGTCGTCCGGGTTAGTGTTTCTCCTGACACATTGGTGTGGCTGGCTTCCAGGTTAAGCGGGCGGGTGTTAAGAAGCACGGTTTGGTGGGTCGTTTCGGAGGACGCATGACTCGACCTTCAAGCAATAAGATTCCTGAATATCTAATCAAATGGCTAACCAGACTGCTTGCATTGCCCCTCCCCCCCCCCTTTACGCTGCTGCTACTCTATTATCTATGCATAAGTCACTTTTTAATAACTCTACCCACATGTACAGTTGAAGTCGGAAGTTTACATACACCTTAGCCAAATTCATTTAAACTCAGTTTTTCACAATTCCTGCTTTTTAATCCTTGTAAAAATTCCCTGTCTTCGGTCAGTTAGGATCACCACTTTTATTTTAAGAATGTGAAATGTCAGAATAATAGTAGTGATTTATTTCAGCTTTTATTTCTTTCATCACATTCCCAGTGGGTCAGAAGTTTACATGCACTCAATTAGTATTTGGTAGCATTGCCTTTACATTGTTTAACTTGGGTCAAACGTTTCTGGTAGCCTTCCACAACCTTCCCACAATAAGTTGGGTGAATTGAGGTCAGGGCTTTGTGATGGCCACTCCAATACCTTGACTTTGTTGTCCTTAAGCCATTTTGCCACAACTTTGGAAGTATGCTTGGGGTCATTGTCCATTTGGAAGACCCAAGTTTTAACTTCCTGACTGATGTCTTGAGATGTTGCTTCAATATATCCACATAATTTTGATGCCATCTATTTTGTGAAGTTCACCAGTCCCTCCTGCAGCAAAGCACCCCCACAACATGATGCTGCCACCCCCGTGCTTCACGGTTGGAATGGTGTTTTTCGGCTTGCAAGCCGCCCCCTTTTTCCTCCAAACATAACGATGGTCATTATGGCCAAACAGTTCTATTTTTGTTTCATCAGACCAGAGGACATTTCTCCAAAAAGTACGATCTTTGTCCCTATGTGCAGTTGCAAACCGTAGTCTGGCTTTTTTATGGCGGTTTTGGAGCAGTGGCTTCTTCCTTGCTGAGCGGCCTTTCAGGTTATGTCGATATAGGATTCGTTTTACTGTGGATATAGATACTTTTGTACCGGTTTCCTCCAGCATCTTCACAAGTTCCTTTGCTGTTGTTCTAGGATTGATTTGCACTTTTCGCACCAAAGTACCCACATCTCTAGGAGACAGAACGCGTCTCCTTCCTTTGCGGTATGACGGCTGCGTGGTCCCATGGTGTTTATACTTGCGTACTATTGTTTGTTCAGGTGAACGTGGTACCTTCAGGCGTTTGGAAATTGCTCCCAAGGATGAACCAGACTTGTAGAGGTCTACAATTTTTGGCTGATTTTCTTTTGATATTCCCATGATGTCAAGCAAAGAGGCACTGAGTTTGAAGGTAGGCCTTGAAATACATCCACAGATACACCTCCAATTGACTCAAATGATGTCAATTAGCCTATCAGAAGCTTCTAAAGCCATTACATAATTTTCTGGAATTTTCCAAGCTGTTTAACCTCTTAGGGATCCAAACCCGTGAACGGGATCGATTTTTGACAACATCCGGTGAAATGCAGCGCGCCAAATTCAAATTTTCAAAAATACTCATTTCAAACATTCATGAAAATACAAATGCTGCACACCCTTCAAAAGCTTAGACTCTTGTTAATCTAACAGCATTGTCAGATTTCAAAAAGGCTTTACGGCGAAAGCAGAACATTTGATTGTCTGAGGACAGCGCCCCACTCAAACTCAATTAGCATAATAACATAACCAGCAGAGGTGTCACACAACTCAAAAATAGCATAAAATAAATCGCTTACCTTTGATGATCTTCCTCTGATGGCATATCAAAGCGTCTAGGTTACACAATAAAAGGTCCTTTTGATCGATAAAGTTCCTCTTTATATCCATATAGCTCCGTTTGGTTGGCGCGTTTTGTTCAGTAATCCACCTGCCCAAAGGCTTTCATCCATGCAGACAAACAATATCCCAAAAGTACCCGTAAAGTTAGTCGAAAAAAGTCAAACCGCATTTGTACTCAATACTCAGATACCCTAAAATGAATATACACTATAATATTTGACGGAATATAACCTTCTGAATAGAAGATAAAAAGAACTGAGCACGCATTCCCTGTTACGCGCAGAATCCAAAACAGTACACTTGACTTGAACTCAGGAACAAGTGGTCTTACTCCCTTGATTTTCATGATTGAACGTTCCAACCTTTTTCTAAAGACTGTTGACGTCTAGTGGAAGCCATAGGAACTGCAATCTGGGGGATAATCTATTAGGCTTTGAATAGCATGCCAATTGAAAACAGTGTGACATGACTGATTCAGACATCCCGGATGGATTTTGCTCAGGTTTTTTCTGCCATATTTGTTCTGTTATACTCACATACATTATTTTAACAGTTTTTTAGAAACTTCAGAGTGTATTCTATCCAAAGCTACTAATGCATATCCTAGCTTCTGGGCCTGAGTAACAGGCAGTTTACTTTGAGCACGTTTTTCATCCGAACTTCAAAATACTGCCCACTAGCCCTAAGAAGTTAATTAAAGGCACAGTCAACTTAGTGTATGTAAACTTCTGACCGACTGGAATTGTAATTCAGTGAATTATTAGTGAAATAATCTGTCTGTGAACAATTGTTTGAAAAATGACTTGTCATGCACAAAGTAGATGTCCTAACAGACTTGCCAAAACTATAGTTTGTTAACAAGAAATTTGTGGAGTTGTTGAAAAACGAGTTTTAATGACTCCAACCTAAGTGTATGTAAACTTCCGACTTCAACTGTACATATTACCTCAATTACCTCGACTATCTGGTTCCCCCGCACATTGATTCTGTACTGGTACCCCCTGTATATAGCCTCGCTATTGTTATTTTACTGCAGCTCTTTAATAATTTGTTACTTGTATTAATTTTTTATCTTTTTTTCTTAAATGCATTGTTTAGGGGCTTGTAAGTAAGCATTTCACTGTTCGGTCTACTACACCTGTTGTATTCGGCACATGTGACAAATACATTTTGATTGGATTTGACCGGTCATAGTCCAAGATGTTGTAATAGACAATTCAATAATTAGGCAAAATGTGTTGGATGTCTATTTCATAAAACATTTGCTGGACATAATTTTACTGACATGAATAGGTGTTTCTGAAATGCAGGCGGAAGTGCTCTTGTTGACTCTGTCCCGTAAGACCGAGTAGAGATGTTGGTTAGGGCTAGGTAGGGTTGCAAAGGGACGGTATATTACTGGACACATTCAAAGTTTACCAGTGAACGAATAGAATTTATCTTTCAAGGATTTCAAGTAATCTATCACAAGACACCTAGTTGCCCTTTTGATACTTCATATTATGACGGGTGTATGTAGTTTTCTCTGGCCGGCTGTGCCTTAAGATTTTAAAATAACAAATAGACGTACAAAGCTTTAAAACATTATCCTAAATATAACCAACTTAGTGAACACCATTGGTGTTTTAGTGATGGTTTCAGCATGAAATATCCATAATTATTTTTACACACTTATGTCTATGTATTTGTTAATGTTTTGGTGTTAAACTGTTGGCAGTTGTGAAGAAAAGTCAATAGTTGGAGGAGTTGCAGAGTTCATTGAAAATAATGACTTTGTAGCGCATTTGTGGCCATATTGTCCATGAGTTTCTAGTAGATAGACCATATGGTTCAAGTGAACTTAACTGAAAAAAAGTTCTATTGACCCATATGGTGTATCTAATAGAAGCTAATGTGCAATATGGACACCAAAAGAATTATACTATACAGTGGGGCAAAAAAGTATTTAGTCAGCCACCAATTGTGCAAGTTCTCTCACTTAAAAAGATGAGAGAGGCCTGTAATTTTCATCATAGGTACACTTCAACTATGACAGACAAAATGAGGAAAAAAAATCCAGAAAATTACATTGTAGGATTTTTAATGAATTTATTTGCAAATTATGGTGGAAAATAAGTATTTGGTCA
>QNTS01000579.1:291768-319712 GCA_003317085.1 Hucho hucho
TGACCAAATACTTATTTTCCACCATAATTTGCAAATAAATAAATTAAAAATCCTACAATGTGATTTTCTGGATTTCTTTTTCTCATTTCGTCTGTCATAGTTGAAGTGTACCTATGATGAAAATTACAGGCCTCTCTCATCTTTTTAAGTTGGAGAACTTGCACAATTGGTGGCTGACTAAATACTTTTTTGCCCCACTGTATATGAATACATAAAAAAAGTTCAAGTATATATGACCACTGGATTTGCCGCAGTATAATATCCACCCCTGCAATACATGTAGGTCAGATAGGGGTTGGATATAGCCTAATCTTCCTGGTGCTTTGGACTTCAGGAATATGGCCCCGTACAGTATGGCTGCCGTCTTGCGGATGCACTGAGCTCAATTTCGTGTCTCATAGCAAAGGGTCAGAATACTTATGTAAATAAGGTATTTCTGTTTAGTTTATTCATGTTCAAAAATTCCTGTTTTCGCTTTGTCATTATGGGGTAGTATGTGTAGATTGAGGAATTGTTTTTATTTAATCTGTTTTAGAATACGGCTGTAACGTAACAATGTGGGATAAGGGAAGAGGTCTGAATACTTTCCCAATGCACTGTATACAGTGAGCTCCAACAGCATTGGAACAGTGACACGTGTTTTGGCTCTGTACTCCAGCACTTTGGATTTGAAATTATGCAATGATTATGAAGTTAAAGTGCAGACTGTCAGCTTTAACTTGAGGAGATTTTCATCCATATCGGGTGAACCGGTTAAAAATTACAACGCATTTTGTACAGGGGACCAAAAGTATTGGGACAAATTCACTTGTGTATTAAAGTAGTAAAAAGTTAGTTATTTGGCAAGTGTTTGATAAGAGGTTAGCATGTTTTTAGGGTATTATATTTGTGTATCTGTAACTTTCTCATCATTATTCATGATTAATTCAGGTCTATCCGTAATCATGGTAGCATCCACATTAATGAAGAAGTGTTCGGAAACATACGGCCCATTATAACCTTATTTCTGTGGTAAATGGTGCCTAGGTCTAACTGGTGCCTAGGTCTGTGGTAAATGGTGCCTAGGTCACATCTTCAAATAATATTTTTGCAGGAATCTCCTTGCGAATGATTTTGCCGAAGATTGTATCTCCGCCGGGCTGGGCAACCTTTTTTCACAGGCACAGCCCCTTGCTGAATGACTTAGCTGTATTCTGACGGGAGTGGTACCCTCCCTGAGGTTTGAAGGGGAGAGTAGATATCTCCTCCCCCCTGGTGTTCTGCACTGAAAAAATGTATGACCTCCCCTTCCTAAATGTATGACATCATCGTCTGTCAGTGGCTTCGATGCCAGAAATGTGACAACGCAGCAAGGCAAAGGGAAAACAATCAATAGCATGAAGCATTCTCCATCCGGAGGTTGCCTCAGGAGGACTGTGTAGTAACCCTTTACCCTGGTCCGTGAAAAGAAGTCATTTGATTTCGTCAATCCAGCTTTTTAGGTGGTATTGATTAATTCATTGATCATTGATCATTTTGTAGTAAGAATTATTATCAGGCATAAGCCTACATGCAATGGTTAATTTCTTCTCATTTCAATTAAAATTTAAGGGGCTTTATTGGCATGGCGTACATATGTTTGCATTACCAAAGCAAGTGAAATAGATAAGTGAAATAAACAATACAAATTATCAGTGCACATTGCAAACTATTCCAAAAGAATAGACATTTCAAATGTCATTGTCTATGTACAGTGTTGTAATGAAGTGCAAATAGTTAAAGTACAAAAGAGAAAATAAATAAACATACAATGGTGTTTGTTCTTCACTGGTTGCCCTTTTCTTGTGGCAACAGGTCAGAAATCTTGCTGCTGTGATGGCAGACTGGTATTTCACCCAATAGATATGGGAGTTTATCAAAATTGAGTTTGTATTTGAATTCTTTGTGGGTCTGTGTAATCTGAGGGAAATATGTGTCTCTAATATGGTCATATATTTGGCAGGAGGTTAGGAAGTGCAGCTCAGTTTCCATCTCATTTTGTGGGCATTGTGCACATAGCCTGTCTTCTCGAGAGCCAGGTCTGCCTACGGCGGCCTTTCTCATTCGCAAGGCAATGCTCACAGAGCCTGGACATAGTCAGTTTTCCTTAATTTTGGGTCATTCACAGTGGTCAGGTATTTTATATCCCGGTTCTGCTGTGTTTCTGTGCGAATTTTGGTTTGTTAGTTTTTTTTCCTTATTGATAGTCTGAAAGTAATAGTCTATTCAGGTAATTTTGTCCAAAATCAAAGTTTTAGGTATGGAATTTGGATTGAAGGTTTTAATGTTGAGGTTAGCATCCTGTATAAGTCCTTGCAAAAAAATTCAAGTTTATCTATATTTATCCAACTCTAACTCTTTTTTTGCAGAAGAGCTTTCCTCTCCGACTTAAAGATAATTTATCCCTCTCAGCTAGATTTGTCCAACTCCTCATTTCAATTGCTCATTGACCTTACTGCTGGCGACAATGCTGGGCTATTTAGCATTGTTTTAAAAGCCACTCAGTGCTGATATTGATCCATATTCACAGTGTAAGGAACAAAAGGAGACACTTAAAGCGTCCTGATCTAGTATCAGGTCCCCCCGTCCATGTTATCGTATTATAATCTAAGAGGCAAAACAGATCCTAAATTATTGTAGATGGGGCGGATGGCTTTGTGTGCCGGTCACGTCCTTGTTCTTATCACTGCAAGGCATTGACCTACAAATGGGGCGGCAGGTAGGAGCGTAACCGAAAGGTTGCTGGATTGAATCCCTGAGCTGACAAGGTAGAAATCTCTCGTTCTGCCCAAGAGCAAGGCAGTTAACCCACTGTTCCCTGGGCGCCTAAGACGTGGATGTTGATTATGGCAGCCACCCGCACCTCTCTGATTCAAGAGGAGTTGGGTTAAATGCCGAAGACACATTTCAGTTTAATGCATTGTTGTACAACTGACTAGGTATTCCCCTTTCCAAATGGCCGCATCCCCTCCACTGTTAGCCTTCATTTTTAAAATAGTCCCACTCCCCTCAATGGTTATTGGGCTGTCCTCACTCCTACCTTCACGGCTCATAGCACAATAAAATAATCTCTTCTTTGCTTTCCTCTCTTCCCCTATCTCCTGCCGTCCCTCTTCTTGTCATCGCTCTCTCACTTGAATCGCTTTGTCTTCCCCTCTCACCCTTTTTCATCCCTTTTCTTGCACTGAAATCTGAGAACTGTGTCCTCTTCTCGCAGACAGAATCACATTAGGCTTAGTTTCACAGAATGATTTTCACTGAATAGGCTACATCTCACTGTCCCTCTTTAGGCTTTATTGTAGTGTCTCAACTATCTGGACTACCTACAGAGAATCAATCTCCATGGGACTGCTACAGTTCGCTAAAGAACTTAGCCTACATCTTCCTCCAAGAATGCCTGCATCTTTGAATATGCATTCTAATTAGCCTATCTCTCGTCTCTTTTGATGAAGGCTTGAGGGGCAAAATGACTTAATTCATTGACTGCTGAAACAAAATATTAGTAATTGTTTTATTTGCGAGTCATGGCTGTATTTCTTATACTTTATCTTCTCCACAGACGGATAACCTCGATGGGGCCTTCTGTGTGCCGGACATCAAGCTGCACAGCAACCCATCGGCGTTCAACGTGTACTGCAACGTGCGCCACTGCGTGCTGGACTGGCAGCAGCGGGAGTCGTCCCTGGCCTCACAAAGCTCCGTGCAGAGCGGTGACTCGGACAGCGAGGAGGAGGAGGAGTACCGTGAGCCCGCCATCAAGCTGCCCAAGGTAACTTCAGGGATGGGAACAGAGTTGGTGGAAGGGTAGAAATACATTGAGTAGAACAGACATTCACATAAGCATTCCACATGTACCCACATGTAGTCAAATTCAGTGCCCTACTCAAATAGCTTTGGTCGGATGGGCTTTGTCCGTTCTAGTAATTACATATTTATGGTTGGAAAGAAACACCGGGCAAGCTAAAACAAATGCACTCGGAGGGAGGCAAACAGGGTAGGACGAGGGGAGAGGGATGCTTGCCAGTACGACTAGAGAAGTAGGCCTGCGTGACTACTGGGGATGGGCTAGCCTGGGAATCAGATCAGTCTTCTTTTGCAGACTTTGAATATTTACCTGGCGACAGCAGCCAATGGCAAATTGGTGGCTGCTGCCGCTGGATAAATATTCAAATTTACCGGGCTATCTAGCTTGTGTCCTCAACCTGTTATCCCAATATATTTGATATCACGCTTGATCCATCAAGCTTCCTAAGGTCAGAAAGAATGGAACAAATTGGTATAATTTAAATCCACCACAATTGTCCTAAAATATGAAATGCATCTTGAATTTTCCTAAATAATCAGTTAGCAAAATATAATTTGGAATGTGATCTCCTTAGTAGATTGCACATCATATCGCACCCTAATTTTGGGCATCTGTCCTACCTTATACCCATCCATTTTAGTCTAGGCTATATGGTGTATGGTGAACTTTGCCTCTAGATGTTGACCTAGAGTCAGTTTAGCATTTTCTCCACCAAATTTTCACCCCCTGTAGCCTATATGCTTTATCTCCCATTGCTCTCAGGTTCCCGCCCCGACACTGAGCTCTGTTTCTCTGGGTTAGTGTTGTTGAACCCTTTTGACTGCCATGATAACTTATAGCAACACTATGAGAGGCTTAAAGCACTGGTCTGTGAGGATTAGCTAATGCCTTGTCTCACTCACTGACTCACTCTCTCATTCGTGCGGTCTCTCACTCTCGCTGTGTCTCTGGCTCACTATCTTTTTCTCTTTTAGCTCTCTGTGTGTTTCACTTTCTCTTTTTGACAATTTTTCTCTCTCCCTCCCTGCTTTTCTCTGCGTCTGTCTGTCCCACTCTGCTCGTCACTGCTTTGCCACTGTGGCCTCATTGAAACNGCGACCCACTCCCGACACCACCAGGTAAAATGTAAAGCGCCAAATTCAAAATCCCAAAGTTGAATTATTAAAAATCCACCAATATACAAGTGTTTCATACTCATCAAAAGCTCTGTTTCTTGGCAATATCACAGCGTTGTCAGATTTCAAAAAGGCTTTACGGCGAAAGCACTACATTTGATTGTTTGAGGACAGCACCTCACATACTTTTCACATAGCCATGAATTCATTAGCCAGCGTGGCACACACATAACACATTTCACAGCAAAAACAAATCAATTACCTGTTGAAGAACTTCTGCTGAGGTCATCCTAAGTGTCCAACGAAGACAATCCATGGTTCTTTTGTTAGAAAAAGTCATGTATTATATCCATAAATCTCCATTTGGTTCACGCGTCATAGTCAGAAACGACAGCCTCCACTAGTCCATTGAAACGTGGCGCGAACTCGTTCATCTTATACCTATAAACTTGTCCAAGAACAATCAAACATCATTTTAAATGTATCCTTAGGAACACTTTTACGTATATTTACTATAATAAATCAACCGGAATATAAACTGAGCTCTACAGACCGAGGGAAACACAGTGCGCGCTTGGCGAGAGCGCGTGCCCAGTCCTACAGAGTTCCAAAGAGGCACTTCCTGATTCTCTCTTCTTCTCTGTTCTAACTCATCTGAACAGCATGAAACCACTTTCTAGAGACAAAGGACATCCAGAGGAAGCGATAGGTACTGCATTCATATGCCCTTTTATGGGCATTTTCATGAGGGAGGGGTTCCAAATGAGGCACTCTGTGAAAACCACTTTCTCCAGGACAGAAATTCCTCGGGGTTTTGCCTGCCATATCCGTTCTGTTTTACTCACAGACAAATGGTTAACAGTTTTACAAAACTGTTTCCTATCCAATGGTACCAAATATGTGCATATCCTATTTTCTGGGCCTGAATGGGAGGCATTTTACTTTGGGCACGCCAGGCTCTCCAAAACGGTCAAGTTGTGCAGTGATCCCTAAGAAGTTAACTGACAAAAAAATTGGATAGATAGGCGCCAGTCAGTCACAAAGAGAGCGACGGCAGGGAAACGCAGTCTGCGGTCTGTCCTGCCTCCCATTACAATTTGTGTGCGCAGAGTTTGGTTGCAGTCTAATTTCTTTACACGGAGATGGGATAGGGCATGATGCGTGAATTTGCATGTCCCATGTAATGTCGAAATCCACTTAGTGAGTGACTCATCAGTCAGTGTAACCTACCGAATCGCATCGGTGAGAAAGCCGTTCATTTGGTCCATAATTTGCATAGGCTACTGCAGATAAATTATGAAAACATTTGACGAAGATGGTGAGTCATAACTGCAGGAACAATGGGTAGTGGAGAGCCTCATTCTGGTCCAAATTTTTTATTAGGTCCCTCACGTGTTCCAGGCATTAAAATGGAATTCAACAATATTCAAAAATGTTTTGACCTCATTAGGGAATCAACCAAATGTATTGAAAATGTATTAATTTTCCCAAGTTCATCATAAGACCTGAACAGAATGGGGTGGAGATACCTAGTCAGTTGCACAACTGAATGCGTTCAACCGACGTGTGTCTTCCGCATTTAACCCAACCCCTCTGAGTCAGAGAGGTGCGGTGGGCAGCCATAATCGACATTGACATCCATGTCACCCGCGCCTAGGGAGCTGTTGTTGTTGGCGGTTAACCACCTTGCTCAAGGGCAGAACGACAGATTTTTACCTTCCAGTTACTGGCCCAACGCACCTACCCGCTAGGCTACCCTGCCACCTCTGCCGTGATTTGTATGTCCTGCAACTTTTTGAATAGGCAACGAGAATGCCCTTATCTGTGTGTGTGCAGTGGGCCTCTTGCTAGGTGCACACTTGAATTAAAGGGTCACTTTTTGATAGGGGACTGTTACAGAGGAGTGTAAATGCTCTTTTTAGGCTGGAACATGTTGCAAGCCGAAACTTCCTCAAAAACACATAAAACTAAGTTTGGTTGCATTAACACTCATGAAGAACCTGTCCATGATTTCTTCCCTGCGAGAATGTCATTATTTTTGTGGCAAAAGTATTATTGATGTAAAGGTCTGCAATAGTAGTAATTCCTTTTCTCTTCCAGAATAAAAAAGTATTGTCAGTTAGTGAGGGGGGAAAGCATGGTTATGGCAAATAGGAGTACAGGCAGAGGTCTCCGGTAGACCGAATGTTTTCCTTATTTGATACCACATTTTTTAATGATTTTTTGTTGTTGTTTTTGCATAAAGTTATTGCCAGTAGTATCTGTAGCAGATTTAGTTGATGAAAAAAGAAGTCCTGGAAGACAGATGTTATGTTTACCCTGTTCAATAATGAGGCATGAATGGGTGGAGGGATCTATCACGCCAGGGTATGTATCCTGCCAATAAACCAGTGCTCTAGCATTTGCTGCCCAATAATAATGCTGAAACTTTGGCAGGCTCAGGCCCCCTAATTCTTTGGGCTTGATTGTTTTTTTAGAGATACTATGTACTTTGTATCCCCACACAAAAGGCAAGATGATAGAATCCAAGGATTTGAAAAAAGCTTCTTCTGAACGAGATAGAGGAATCTGAGAGTGTAACCATTTTAATAGCGTTAACACGCACTCTCCAGATCTCAATGTGGCGCTTCAACTTCTATCATGTCGGTAGGTCAATTAATAAATAAATGTAGGGTCCTTTGGGATGACAAGACCAAAATATTTATTTTTGTCTCCTGTGATTTTAAAAGGTATATGTTTAAGAAACTCTGGGTGTGTCACCTTTTAAGAGGCATGAGTTCACTTGTATCCCAGTTTATGATGTACCCAGAGGGTTCTCCAAATTATTTGATGAGCTCCAACAGCGGTGTGAGTGACTCTTCGGGACGTGAGACTAACAAAATGTTCCCAAGGTGCGTTCCCCTTCTCCTCCCTGGGAAGAAATGAAACGGAATAATATGTGAAAAATGTCCACCAAAAACACTGTCCTATTGTCATACACATAACTCTGAAGGAGCGTCTACAAAATAATGTCAACAAAACTTTCACTGACCGCCACACAGGACATAAAAATAAGCTCTTTTCTCTGACACTGGCTTTTATCAAGCTGGAGAAGGAGTTGGTAATTGAAGAAACAGCTGTATCTCCTGACGAGAGTGAGGGGTCAGAGCTCCAATCAACGATGGGGCCGATCAATCAGCTGCTTTAGGAATTCAGGAAGCCATTTCCTGAAATAGACACTCATACAAACCCACAACAACACAGAAACTTGCTTCTAAGCTTTTTAATTTTTTTTTGTTAGTCTCGCGTCCCGAAGAGTCACTCCCACCGCTGTTGGAGCTCATCAAATAATTTGGAGAACCCTCTGGGTACATCATAAACTGGGATACAAGTGAATTCATGCCTAACCGTGGTCTATCGCAGCTTCCCACAAGAATGGGCTTTAGGTGAGGCAGATGAACCTGTAGCCACATTACTTAAACAGTATTTAACATTAGATTGCTTCTAAGCTTTTTAAAGTTTTTTTTATTCATTTTTTATCCCCTTTTCTCTCCAATTTTGTGGTATACAATTGGTAGTTACAGTGTTGTCTCATCGCTGCAACTCCTGTACGGACTCGGGAGAGGCTTAGGTTGAGAGCTGTGCGTCCCCCGAAACACAACCCAAACAAGCCACACTGCTTCTTGACACAATGCCCACTTAACCCGGAAGCCAGCCGCACCAATGTGTCGGAGGAAACACCGTACACCTGGTGACCGTGTCAGCGTGCATTGCGCTCGTCCCGTCACAGGAGTCGCTAGAGCGCAATGGCACAAGAACATCCCGGCCGGCCAAACCCTCCACTAACCCGGACGACGCTGTGCCAATTGTGCTCCGCCCAATGGTCTCCCTGTCGCGGCCGGCTCGACAGAGCCTGGACTCGAACCACTGCGATGCAGGGCCTTAGGCCTCCCGAGTGACAGTGGTCTAACAGTACACTTTAACTTGAAATTAAAACTATTTTCTGACCAAATTAGAAACTTGCAATATCAGAAAATGTAGCTAGCTAGACTCTTATCCGTATACATGGATGTAGGCTTCTCCCTCTCTTTCACTGATAACATGGTTGCCCTTAGCTAAGGAGATGGCATGGGGCATTATCCTGCTGGAAAAATCAATTCGCAGATGGACACACATGGGGCCCAATGTGTGCCATGAAAACACACCCCACACCACCACCACCAGCCTGCAGTCTTGACACACGACATGATGGATGCATGTACTCAGTAGCGTAGCTTAATGATGACATGCCCAGGTGCCCCAAGAAATTGCAGGCCCCTATCACCACAACATTTTGTTGGGCTGTGTTTAATATTACTAAGCATTGTAACAGCAGAGCAGAACCTAATCTAAGGGCACATTTGAATCTGTTACCAGAGAAGCCGCAATATAGCCAATACATTCAGCACCATGACCATGGACGACGGTCAGAAATTAACCCGTGTAAGTCGATCAGCACCACGGAAAGCACAAAGAGGTCAAAAAACACCCTATTTTATCTGCAATAATAGGCGATAGCCTATATTATAAAACATAGATATATAGATCGAACTCTTGACAGAAACACCGAAACACAGCTAATGACCCAGTACATGCCCAGTACATACTACCATACCCCGTTCAAAGGCACTTAAATATTTTGTCTTGCTCATTTGCGCTCTGAATGGCACGCATACAATCCATGTCTCAATTGTTTTGAGGCTTTAAAATCTTTCTTTAACCAGTCTCCTCCCCTTCATCTACACTGATTTGAAGTGGATTTAACAGGAGACATCAATAAGGGATCACAGCTTTCAACTGGATTCACCCGGTCAGTGTGTCATGGAAAGAGTGGGTGTTCCAAATGTTTTGTACACTCAGTGTATATTCTCAAGCAATCTAAGTTGGGTCAGTCTGCACGTTTGGAAGTTGTGTTAATAGCTTCAGTTGTTTAAGCGCTAGAGCGAGTGGAAATAAAATAATAATGCTATGTGAATTTATCCACATTTATGTAGTTACAGTTGATAAGTGTTTAAGAATTTGAAGTTAGGATAGCCTGAACATGAGGAAGTTGGTTTAGTGTCTCTAGCTTGAACGGTTTGAGTTACTATAAAAAATTCTGAATGCAAGAAATCTAAGTTGGGTCCGTCTGTACATCTCAACGTTAGTTTGGCGCTGATAACTTAAGTGGTGGTGGTGGAGGAGATACACGCCCACATTTCCATTTTCTTCCAATGTAAGTCTATGGCACTTTTATTGCCATTGAAATGCATTGGGAACTCATTAAAATAGTGTTGTAGTACAAAAAAGTTTGGGCAGTCTGCACATTTGGAAGTTGGTTTTGTGTTAATAGCTTCAGTCGTTAAAGAGCTAGAGTGAGCGGAATATGTCAAATAATAATATGATGATGTAAGCCATCTAAAGTTGTGCATTGCTTTTCATGCACACCTAACTACAATTGCATTTATTTCTGTGGTCTATTTTCCCAAATCTAAGGATTTGGCTGTCTAACACACTGACATGCACAGCTCTCTGGATGAGGTTCTGTCTTCAAGTCTCCAGTGGGTGAGGAAGTCCCTTTTTCATCTATGTAATGTATTACAGGTAATTAACAAGTGCAGTCAATTGGCAGGAGGGGTGGAGTGCATGACACTTCATCCTGGATATGACAGAGTTTGCCTCACAAGTCCAGCAGGCAGTGCTCAATAACTACAGGCAGATGTGAGTTGCAGGAGGATGGCACTCTTCTTTTACCACTCCATGTAGAATAAACCATCCTTCATGACCAAAAGTATCATGAACATCTCATACCAAAGTCATGGGCATTGATATGGAGTTGGTCCCCCATTGCTCCTATATCAGCCTCCAGTCTTCTGGGAAGGCTTTCTACTAGATGTTGGAACATTGCTGCGGGGTCTTGCTTCCATTCAGCCACGAGCATTAGTGAGGTTGGGCACTGATGTTGGCTGATTAGGCCTGGCTCGCAGTCGGCATTCCAATTAATTCCAAAGGTGTACGATGGGGTTGAGGTCAGGGCTTTGTGCCGATCTCGACAAACCATTTCTGTATGGACCTCGCTTTGTGCACTTGGGCATTGTCATGCTGAAACAGGAAAGGGCCTTGTCCAAACTCTTGCCCCAAAGCACAGAATCGTCTAGAATATCATTGTATGCTGTAGCGTTAAGATTTCCCTTCACTGGAACTAAGGGGCCTAGCCTGAACCATGAAAAAAAGCCCCATACCATTTATTACTCCTCCACCAAACTTTACAGTTGGTACTATGCATTGGGGCAGGTAGCGTTCTCCTGGCATTCGCCGAACCCAGATACATCTGTCGGACTGCCAGATGTTAAACCGTGATTCATTACCCCAGAGAACGCGTTTCCACTGCTCCAGAGTCCAATGACGGTGAGCTTTACACCACTCCAGCCGACACTTGGCATTGTGATCTTCGGCTTATGTGCGGCTGCTTGGCAATGGAAACCCATTTCATGATAATCCTGGCGAATAGTTATTGTGCTGACGTTGCTTCCAGAGGCAATTTGGAACTCGGTAGTGAGCGTTGCGACCTAGGACAGACAATTTTTACGCGCTACACACTTTAGTATTTGGCGTTCCCGTTCTGTGAGCTTGTGTGGCTTACCACTTGGCAGCTGAGCCGTTGTTGCTCATAGACTTTTCAACTTCACAATAACAGCACTTACAGTTGACAGGGACAGCTCTAGCAGGGCAGAAATTTGACAAACTGACACATAGCATAATAGGCTACTCTCTGTATTTGATACAACTGAAATATGATCAGATGGTCAAGGGTGGTTGGATAGAAATTTAGCCTATGTTAACGGCTATTTCTAAAAACAAGAAAACGGCAGCCTGGTATGCTATAAGGCTGAGGGATGATGCCGTAGAAAAGTAACCACTCTCTAAAGGACTGACAATCCATGAGATCAACATTCTAGTGATCTGCATTGTATTACCAAGGTTCTATATAGAATAACTTTTGCTATAACTGCTGGGCCTATAACTTCCAAAACTTGCCTTAAACGTGACTTAATTGCCACCTCAATCATAGCTGAACCTTGGACACAATAAAATATTCACTCCATTTATCCAATAAAATATATAATACTCTTCTACCTCATTCTGTAGCGGAACGGGCCAATTAATGAACCAATAAGGACGAACCAAAACAAGCTCCTCACACTGATGAGGACACAGTCTAACTTTTTCTTTACCAAATGGCAACCTATTCCATATGATGTGCACTACTTTTGAGCAGGACCCATAAGGATTCCAATCGGGCTCTGGTCAAAAGTATTGCACAATTTAGGGAATAGTATGCCATTTGGGACTGCCTTAGAACAGAATTAACGGGCAACCCTGAGAGGCAGGCCTTTCTAGGTCCAAATCGTTACCTTTAACTTACCCTCTCAGAGAGAAGCTATCGTTATAGGCTGATCAGAATGGATGTTAAACTTGGCTGTAATGCCCACACTGTACAGACTGTTCAGGCTCGGAGCCTAGTAGAGAAAACTGAATGTTCTCTGGGTTCAAGTTCATTAGAGTAAACTGTAACAAAATGTTTTGCAACGGAAATGAAAATGTTTAAGTCAGGTAGACGGTCCTCCCTGTCTCAATCCATTTTCGTCCGTTAGGGCCTAATAAAGAAGACGTGGGTTGTTGGCTGTTTGGAAGGGGACGGGGATAATAGGAGAGCGCAGCAGTCCATTTGAACCTTTGCGTAACCCTCCGATTGATAAAACTCAGAAAGATGCCTGTATAGAACCCAATACATGTGAATGTGTGTGTGTTTAGAAAACTATTTTCTAGCCTAGTTTTGTGGGTTGAGTGTTATTTAGGCTTAACCTCTCTGGCTTTTAGCTGAGGTGGTACCAGTGACTTCCTTTCTCTCTAGATCGTTGGCACTGGGCTATGTTGAGTCTTTAAACCTCTTGGTGTGTGATATTTTGTGTTCTGTCTGTTGTAGTTTATAGCTATCTGATAACTGTATTGTGTGTTTCTCTCTATAGATCATTGGCATCGGTCTGTGTGGGGTGTTTGAGCTGATCAAGGAGACGCGGTTCTCCCACCCTTCCCTGTGCCTGCGCAGCCTTCAGGCCCTGCTGCATATGCTGCAGGGACAACAACCAGAGGGCTTCCAGACGGAACCTCCTGATGTACTGGGTGAGTACTAATAATACTATTACTGCTACTAATATATTTATTATATATAGCGCTTTCATTACAAGTATAATCTCAGTCACTTTAAAAACAAAATAAACCAAAAACAATTTAACGAAACAAATATAGGTATTTGGGCGATGGTCTTCCACATCTTTAGATTTTCCGAAAGGTATTATCTTGAGAGGAGGGAGCATAGATGGTAAAGCCAGGCAGGGAGGTAGAGACATCTGGCAGACTGGCCACAGAGCTCCTCAACGTGCAACTTGTCATCTTTTGATAGTCACAACTCCTCCATAGGTAGGCAGGCTGGATCGTCCACTACTGAAATGTAGCACCCACATGGGTGATGCTTCAGTGACTGTAAAAGCGGCAGTAAGACCACCACACCTCAGCAGTGGTCCAGAAAAGCCCCAGATGAAGTGAGCCTCATCATCCCCGCACACCACAGTCCACTTCTCTCTAGGAACTGGGTCCGGGAGCTAAAACGCTGATGCTGCTGTTCTGGTGTTGCTGCATCATTCAAATAATATTAGTTAGCTAGCCAAGCCAAATATAAACTGACTTGCCATAATCAGTCCTGCAATTCCGTGTGTCACCACCAGATATTTCAGTTAATCTATCAACAAGTTATCAAAAAAATTATACAAATAAAAAATATAAGTTGATAAAAAAAAAATCCATAAACACTTAAAAACCTGTTTGCTAAAAGTGAGTTGAAAGTTAATACGTCTCTTTTATCGGCTTGTTTATTGTTAGTGATTTATGCTAGCGTTAGTGATACCGAGGCAGGAATAAGCTACACACTAGCTGGCGTTAATGTTAACATATGTTTCCCATGCCAATAAAGCCCCTTGAATTGAATTGAAGCTAGCTGGCCGCTTATAACGTTAGCTTTGGGCAACATGGTTAATTAGCTGGCTTGCTATTAATTTTCATCAACTGAAGTCCAATTTCAATAGGCGAACAACAAGTGGCAACCTAGTTAATACTTACTCACAAGGATTCCTAAATCATTTCTAAGAATAATGAAAATGACTGCAGTTTCTACGGGTTATTGTTTTCAGGCTGGTTGTATTGGTGCTAGCTACCCCAGGAGTTGAAGTCGGAACAAATTATGCTTTATTACCAAAGCGGTATTGTAAACACATTGTTCGTGGCCTGTTTGCTTGTTTGCAGACTTTTTTGTACAGCTTTGACAGTGCTACTGTATCTTTTTTGACACGCAAAGCCGTTCCATAGTATGTATGTCGTGAAGCTTATAGCAGTGACGCTATTACTGTGTAACTCCGGTAGGGCAACATCTGAAAAATAAAGCACTTGGTAGTGTGTACCCGGTGCTCGACCTTTCGGCGAAAGCCAACATCACCCACGACAGTGAACGGTTGATTGTCAAGGGCATTGAATTCCATTATCTTGGCGTTAATCGATTTCACCTTTTGAGTTGTCTTGCTGAAATTGTCTTACTCTTTCAAATGACTGCTCAACTTGTTGACAGCTCGATCCACACAGCAGACATTGTGGGCTAGGTTAAGAATGCTGTGTTGCACGTGTAGCGCAAAATGTTACGTTGGGTCATTACCTTATATATGTATGCACGTCAGCTTTGACATCGGTTTTGCACATCGGCGTTAAACTAGACATTGGCCGATACCGATGTTGGTATTTTTAGCTAATATTGGCTGATTCCGATATGTTCACCCATATATTGTGCATCCCTAGTTGAATGTATTCCGAAGTGCAACTGACTAGGTATCCCCTTTCTTTGAAGTTGTTAACTCAAAGCACTTTTGTTAGGGAGCATTCAATTAACAGATGAGAGGTGTGTGTCGTGCTATACTTGTGAGGACCAAACATAGATAATTACCTTTCAAGTGAGGACTTTTTGGCACGTGTAGTCCAAAAAGCTAGTAATGGCATCCTAGGGTCTAATGCATTCAGTTTTGCAAGTTCTCAGAGGACCTCCATTGCATAGTGGTTATTGAAATATCTGTGTTTCTCTGTGCCCTTGGTTGCCCTCTGAAGAACAAACACTGGTACTGCAGTGAAAAAAATTCTGAAACGCATTCTGAAACTGACTGCAGCTCTTTGTTAAGTGTTGCAGTGATTTCAGTCTCTGTAGTAGCTGACATGTATAGTGTTGAATCATCTGCATACATAGACACACTGGCTTTACTCAGCCAGTGGCAGGTCATGAGTAAAGATTGAAAAAAGTAAGTAGCCAAGACAGGGTTAAAAAAAAAAAACTCATATCATCCACAACCAAGATTTCCCATGACTGATGTACCCACTCTGCCTAGCCCATCTCTTACCTGCTGTGGGCCATGCAGCCTCTGTTGCCTCAGCTGGTTGGGTGGCAGCCGGAGCTGGTTGGCCATATCATGCGCTCTTCCCATGCCAGGCCTCTGCGTCATGCCCACGCCCCAAGGAAAGCCCTCCCGGATGGCACAAAGCCTTCTGTGCCCCTGCCATCTCTGGATGGAACTGGGCTGGGAGTCCAGGGTTGAACTGAGGAGTAGCCGGGCAGCTTGGGGTCCATTTTAGATGGTGGTGGCAGCAGGGGGCTGGGAGGGGAACCATTGAGGCATGGGGTTGAAGCAGCCGCCCTGGGGAGAGGAATGGATAGGGTCAATACTGGGTTAGTTACAGTCAAACAGTCACCCCAGGACCAAACCAGTCATTACATCAGGCATGTATTGATGATTAACTGCACTGACGGAGAATAACACTTCTATTGTGCCCTGGACAGGAATCTACAGTGAGTGTACAAAACAATAGGAACCCCTGCTCTTTCCATGACATAGCTTTCACCTGGTCAGTCTATGATCCTTTATTGATGTCACTTGTTAAATCCACTTCATTCAGTGTAGATGAAGGGGAGAAGACAGGTTAAAGAATCATTTTTAATAATTTTTAAGCCTTGAGAAAATTGATACATGGATCGTGTGTGTGTGCCATTCAGAGGGTGAATGGGCAAGACAACAGATGAAGTACCTTTGAACGGGGTATGGTAGTAGGTACATTTTAGGAAGGTGTTCTTAGTTGTAGCTCCCGAGTGGCGCAGCGGTCTGAGACACTGCATCTCCGTGCAAGAGGTGTCACTACAGTCCCTGGTTCAAATCCAGGCTGTATCACATCTGCTATAAGGTGGCGCACATTTGGCCCAGTGTCTCATTGTAAAGAAGAATTTGTTCTTAACTGACTTGCCTTGTTAAATAAAGTTTACACACACACACCACACTAACCAAAAAGTTATTTTGTAGGCATTTACGTATGTCCCCATTACCAGTAAAACATCATCAAAACCTATTTCTTTCACATAATTGCTGTGCTGTTTCGTTGTTCATTTGTTCAGTCGTTTCATTCTCAACCAGGATTTCTATGGAACGCGGTTTGGATCTTTGCATGTCAAAAAAGATACACGTCAATAACACTATTTGACGAGTCAAATAACACTATTTGACCAATCACGACCTGAATATGACTGGACGTCGCATAATAATTTAACGCGTCCATTTTTCTTTTAACGAAGTTAATACACAACCACTCGTATTCCATATGTCACAACGATTCATCGATACGTATGCTATGATGCTGGTAAAGTTGTCTCGCGCACCGACAGTGCTGGTCATAAAAAAAAGCTAGCTAGCTAGGTCATGAATGCAAACAATGTTCTTCCACAAAAACATGGCAAAACTACATCTGTTTCAGTAGCTATAGTTAGCTAGGTGCCATCTAAAATAACCCTAATTTAGAAGACAGTTCTTATTTGATTAATGGTGGTTGGACCCATCTATGTGAAGCTAGCCACAATAAGGATTAGCCACAATGCTGGACTTTGTGTTTAGCCTTCAAAATAAAAGTATGCCATAATTCTACTATTTGTATTAATTTGCATCAGTCAATTACATACTTTTATTTTAAAGGCAACCCGCCAATTCCACCATTGTGCCTAATCCTTATTGTGGCTAGCTTCACAACACATAACCCGGTCCAGTCGAGCCTCAATAGCCAGATGAAGCTAGCTAGCTGGCTGCTTATAACGTTAGCTTTGGGCAACAGGGTTAAGTAGCTGGCTAGGTATTTATTTTCATGAACTGAAGTTCAATTTCAATAGGCGAACAACAAGTGGCATCCTAGTTAATACTTACTCACAAGGATTCCTAAATCATTGCTAAGAATAATGAAAATGACTGCTGTTTCTACTGGTCATTGTTTTCAGGCTGGTTGTATTGGTGCTAGCTAGGTACCAAGCTAAAGCTAGTTACCCAGCTAAAGCTAGCTACCCCAGAAGTTGCGGTCGAACATATTATGCTTTATTGCCAACGCGGTATTGTAAACACATCGTTCGTGGCCGGTGTTTGCTTGTTTACAGATTTATTTTGTACAGCTTTGACAGTGCTACTGTATCTTTTTTGACACGCAAAGACCCAAACAGCGTTCCATAGTTTGTATGTCTGTCGTGAAGCTTATAGCAGTGACGCTATTACTGTGTAACTCCGGTAGGGCAACATCTGAAAAATAGCGCACTTGGTAGTGTGTACCGGTGCTCAACCTGTCGGCGAAAGCCAACATCACCCACAACAGTGAACGGTTGATTGTCAAGGGAAATTAATACCATTATCTTGGCTTTAATGGATTTCGCCTTTAAGTTGTCTTGAAATTTTCTTACTCTTTCAAATGACTGCTCAACTTGTTGACAGCTCGATCCACACAGCAGACTTTGTGGGATAGGTTAAGAATGCTGTGTTGCACGTGTAGCGCAAAATTTTACCTTGGGCATATATGTATGCACATCGGCGTTAAACTAGATATCGGCCAATACAGATGTTGGCATTTTTAGCTAATTTCGTCCAATTACGATATGTGCATCCCTAGGTTAAAGGATACTGATTTTACTCCCCTGCCCATAACAGTTAATCTAGAGTTAACATTTCTTATTCCTGCTGGCACATAAGCAAGCATTTCGCTACAAGCAATTCGCTACACCCATTTCGCTACACCCGCAATAACATCTGCTAAATATGTGTACCATTAAAATTGTATTTGATTTGAAATCGAACTTTAACTACTGGGTGTAAGTATTTATCAAGATCTATATCAGGTCATTCAGCTCTGCTGGCTTCGTTACCAGTCTGTAAAACACCTCAAGAAGGTGGAGGTTTGGCACTTAATAAATAAATAATTCAACGTTTGTAACATTTCTGAACACTCAAATCGACATCTTTTTTTGGCACCAATAACAACTCTGCCGCCCTCTAAATTTTTATAAGGTTCTTAAGAGAAAAGCCCACTCTACTCTAACAAATGCCTTCTCAGCATCCGAGACAGCAGCGATAGAAACTGTATTTGAGCGGTTTAACCACATTTGATGTAAGAGCCTCCTCATATTATCAGTTGAGGTTCTTAATAATGCTGTAAATGACTATTGCTGCTGGAAACGGAATATCTGATAATTAAAGAAGCAAATAAGCAATAAAACTGGCCTTATTTAGACTAGTTGAGTATCTGGAGCATCAGCATTTGTGGGTTGGATTACACGCTAAAAATGGCCAGAAACAAATAACTTTCTTCTAAAACTTGTCAGTCTATTCTTGTTCTGAGAAATGAAGGCTATTCCATGCGAGAAATTGCCAAGAAACTGAAGATCTCATACACCGCTGTGTACTACTCCCTTCACAGAACGCAAACTGTCTCTAACCAGAATAGAAAAAGTGGGAGGCCCGGTGCACAACTGAGCAAAGGACAAGTACATTAGTGTCTAGTTTGAGAAACAGACACCTCACAAGTCCTCAACTGGCCGCTTCATTAAATAGTACCTGCAGCACACGTCAGCAGTGAAGAGGCGACTCCGGTATGCTGGCCTTCTAGGCAGAGTTGCAAAGAAAAAGCCATATCTCAGACTTGCCAATAAAAATAAAAGATTAAAATGGGCAAAAGAACACACACCTGACAGAGGAACTCATCAGTTTCTTGCCAATTTATTGCATGGAATAGCCTTCATTTCTCAGAACAAGAATAGACTGACGAGTTTCAGAAGAAGGTCTTTGGTTCTGGCCATTTTGAGCCTGTAATCGAACCCACAAATGCTGATGCTCCAGATACTCAACTAGTCTAAAGAAGGCCAGTTTAACTGCTTCTTTAATCAGCACAGTTTTCAGCTGTGCAAACAATTGCAAAAAAATTCTAATGATCAATTAGCCTTTTAAAATGATCAACTTGGATTAGCTAACACAACGTGCCATTGGAACACAGGAGTGATGTTTGCCTATAATGGGCCTCTGTACACTTATGTTGATATTCCATAAAAAATCAGGCGTTTCCAGCTACAATAGTCATTTACAACATTAACAATGTCTACACTGTATTTCTGATCAATTTGATATTTTAATGGACCAAAAAAGCCAAGGGCATTTCTAAATGACCCCAAACTTTTGAACGGTAGTGTATACACTCAGTATATTTACAGAGCTCTATTACTAGCACACACATGAATGGGCAGACACGCACAATGCATGTATACACTCACGCACACACGCAAACGCAAATAGACCAAGACACGCGTGCACACACACACACGCTCAAACACACACGTGCATGCACTTGTGCAGACACAGGTAAACACACACACACACATTGCAGACACACAGCCCTTCCTAACCCTCTATATCCTCCATACAGAGTCTCTGTTCCAACTGCTGCTGGAGACGACAGTGCGCAGCACGGGGATGAACGACCCCACGGGGCAGGCCCTCACCGCCCTCTCCTGTGCCTGCCTCTTCAGCCTGGTGGTGTCCTGGGGAGACACGGGCAAGACCCTGCAGGCCGTCTCCGCCATACTCACCAACAATGGCAGTCATGCCTGCCAGACTATCCAGGTGAGACAACGCTGTGCAACACATCTCGAAACGATTCAACACACTTCCCCACTCAGGTTAGACTTGTTAAACCTGCTCCACACCACCAGACTGTCTCAAGGAGAGCAGAAATTACATTTGAGAAAATGTCAAGCTTCTGATTTCCACACTCTTATGTTACCCCGCCCGCATTCTTCCGGCAATTAAGTTTAGAATATTTGTGTGTGTGTACATTATTTTCTGTTTTCTGGTACTGTTTGTGTGTGTGCATTTGTCTGTCTGTAACCATGTTAATCCAACCTTTTAAAGTCATGCCATATAAAAATATATCACGACAGGTGTGATGAAAACCGCAAGTGTCGAAACAATTTTGTAAATGTCAAAAGACAATTTGTTGGTTCGACATGGTGGGATCTTTGTGTCGGTAGAGTTAATTATGTGACAATTGCGATGGAAACTGTTTTATGCGCAAATGTTGTTAGAATAACCATGTGGATGTCAACATGCAGTTACGCCATGGTTTTACCACTGCCACTTGGAAAACCATGCACAGTTTTTTAGGCTACAGATTAAATACATTATGATTTAACTACTTACGGAGTGGTGGGGCACTAGCTCCCGACACTACCCGGTGAAATGCAAGGCACCAAATTTAAAATCCAAAAGTTGAATTATTAAACATGCATCAATATACAAGTGTTTCATAGTCATCAAAAGCTCTGCTTCTTGGCAATATCACAGCGTTGTCAGATTTCAAAAAGGCTTTACAGCGAAAGCACTACATTTGATTGTTTGAGGGTAGCACCTGCAATATTTTTTCATTAGCATAAATTCATAAACCATCGCGGTTCACACAACACATTTCACAGCGAAAACAAATCCCTTACCTTTTGAAGAACTTCTGCTGAGGGCTTCCCAAGTGTCCAATGAAGACATCCAATGGTTCTTTTGTTAGAAAAAGTCATTTATTATATCCATAAATCTCCGTTTGGTTGGCGCGTTATGATCATAAAATACAGCGTCCACTCGCCCATTGAACCGTGAAGAGAACGCGTTCAAATATACCTATACACTTGTCCAAGAACAATCAAACATCATTGATAATGTATCCTTAGGAACACTTATGTATATTTACTATAATATTTCAACCGGATTATAAACTGGACGATAGGAAAGGAAAAAACCACAGAGCGCGCGAGCCCGTGAACGCGCTTCCTCTTCTGTTTACATCCGATGACTAGTTCGAAATTCTTCTATTACCATCCAGAGCAACTATAACATCACCAAACACTGTCTAGAGACTGTTGCCATCCAGTGGAAGCAATAGGTACTGCAATCTTACTCTGTTTTCAATAGGGAGGGGTTCAAAATGAGGCAATGTGTCAAACACTTTTTCCAGGACAGAAATTCCTCGGGTTTTCGCCTGCTATATCCGTTGATCACTATTTTCTGGGCCTGAGTGGGAGGCATTTTACTTTGGGCATGCCAGACTCTCCAAAACCGTCACCTCGGGAGACGCTCCCTAAGAAGTTAACTTCACAGGGTGGTAAAAGTGCACAGGGATGAGTTTGATGCTCCTTTCCCAAAACTATGTGAATTGGTCTTAAATTTAGTTTTTTACATTGGATCAAAGTAGACTCAGAGATAGAAAATGGTATATCATATCATACACATCGGATTTTGGTGCAGGCCATGCTATTCTTCACATTACCGTCTCTGGTAAACACACACTATATCAAATAAAATCTGTTTATTTGTCACATGCACAGAATACTGAAGGTGTAAGCGGTACAGTGAAATGGTTACTTGCATAGTGGAGTCTAGACATGTAGTTTAGACATGTAGCTAGCTAAACAATGAACCTTAATCCCAACTCTAATGCTGCGTAGTTCAAAAAAGAGATGGGAACGGTCATCCAACTTTCTAGAGCTCCTACACAGATCATACACGTAACCTTAGCTACTGAGACAGCCAGCTAACGTTAGCTAACAGCAATAAAAACGACTTTCTGACTAAATTTGAAACGTATACGGCTACCTAACGGTGTTCCGTACACTGGACCTTATTTTAGCTCCAAAAAAATGCAGTACTTCCAGTTCAACTGTAATATTAATACCATTGTAAAGCACAATTTCTTCCCTTTCCAGTAAAATCAATGACGAGACCTTCATGATGCCCATCTCTGCATGATTCAAGAAGGCAATGATCTCCGTCGGGTCTTTTTAAAAATGGCTGGTGGGAAAGCGAAGGCTACTGAGTGATAGTGACAGGGGAAGATGTATCGTGTTGGGAAACAGCTTTTTTCACCCGATTTGTCAAACTTAAAACCTCTAAAACGTCAAAACACTATAAAGAGTTTATAATGTCTCATTACATACCTATTTGAAGGTTTGTGTCGAATTTGAAAAGGGGTTTTATCTTCAGAAGTAAACAGCGGCTGTCGCAGCTTTTGAGCATCATGATGGCATGCAGTAATGATGTGAAAAATACACTTGATATAAGTAAATATTAATTAATTCACAAGTAATTAACTTTATAATGTCTTGATAAATAAATACCGTTAAATATGAGTTACACAAAGTAGGGAACTTTATTTTCAGAGGGGATGGATGTGATTCTGTTCAGAGAGAGATTAAGGAATATATTACTTTTGTGTAATGTTAATGAACAAAGCATGAGAATGACTAGGGTTGATATAACTTCCAATAGCATGGGATAAATACTTTTAAAACCACTAAACGTTAGTAAATTACTGTATAAAGCAACAATATTAATATAAAAAAAGAAATGAAACACCAAGTCACCTCTTGTCCTCTCACTCCATCATATACGCTGAGTGTACCAGAACACCTGCTCTTTCCCTGAAATATGCAATAACGTTATGTTGGATTACATGGAAATGATATCCACATTTGTGTGTCCATTTCCTTTGCACTATCTTAATAAAGTATGTTGCATAAACACAAAAAATAACTCATTTAAATTGTATTATGACAGGTAATGTCTGGAAAGGGAAAGGCCCAACAAGAGCCCAAGAAACAGCACCACTACACCCCTGAACAGCTACAGGAGGTGAAGGCAGGGAAGAGCCTTAGGGAGGTGGCTCGTGCCTCATGTCAATCAATCAGTCAATCAATCAAATGTGTTTATAAAGCCCATCTTACATCAGCTGATGTCAGAGTGCTGTACAGAAACGCACCCCAAACAGCAAGCAATGCAGGTGTAAAATCAGTGGTTAGGAAAAACTCCCTAGAAAGGCCAGAACCTAGGAAGAAACCTAGAGAGGAACCAGGCTGTGAGGGGTAGCCAGTCCTCTTCTGGCTGTGCTGGGTACAGATTATAACAGAACATGGCCAAATTTTTTTTAATGTTCATAGATGACCAGCAGGGTCTAATAATAATAATAATAATAATAATAATAATAATAATAATAATAATCATCACAGTGGTTGTCGAGGTTGCAACAGGTCAGCACCTCATGAGTAAATGTCAGTTGGCTTTTCATAACTGATCATTCAGACTATCTCTACAGCTCCTGCTGTCTCTAGAGAGTTGAAAACAGCAGGTCTGGGACAGGTAGCATGTCTGGTGAACAGGTCAGGGTTCCATAGCCGCAGGCAGAACAGTTGACACTGGAGAAGCAGCACGGCCAGGTGGACTGGGGACAGCAAGGAGTCATCAATTCACACAGGACACCGGATAAGAGAGGAATATTCCAGATATAACAGACTGACCCTAGCCCCCGACACACAAACTATTGCAGCATAAATACTGGAGGCTGAGGCAGGAGGGGTCAGGAGACACTGTGGCCCCGTCCGACGATACCCCCGGACAGGGCCAAACAGGCAGGATGTAACCCCACCCACTCTGCCGAAGCACAGCCCTCACACCACTAGAGGGATATCTCCAACCACCAACTTACCATCCTGAGACAAGGCCGAGTATAGCCCACAAAGATCTCCGCCACGGCACAACCCACGGGGGGGTGCCTACCCGGACAGGAAGATCACGTCAGTGACTCAACCCACTCAAGCGACGCACCCCCCCTAGGGACGGCATGGAAGAGCACCAGTTGGCCAGTGACTCAGCCCCTGTAATAGGGTTAGAGGCAGAGAAACCCAGTGGAGAGGGGGACCGGCTAGGCAGAGACAGCAAGGGCAGTTCGTTGCGCCAGTGCCTTTCCGTTCACCTTCACACTCCTGGGCCAGACTACACTCAATCATAGGACCTACTGAAGAGATGAGTCTTCAATAAAGACTTAAAGGTTGGGACCGAGTCTGCGTCTCTCACATGGATAGGCAGACCATTCCATAAAAATGGAGCTCTATAGGAGAAATCCCTGCCTCCAGCTGTTTGCTTAGAAATTCTAGGGACAGTAAGGAGGGCTGCGTCTTGTGACCGTAGCGTACGTGTAGGTATGTACGGCAGGACCAAATCGGAAAGATGGGTAGGAGCAAGCCTTGCTTTGTAGGTTAGCAGTAAAACCTTTATCAGCCCTTGCCTTAACAGGAAGACAGTGTAGAGAGGCTAGCACTGGAGTAATATGATCAATTTATTTTGTTCTAGTCAACATTCTAGCAGCCGTGTTTAGCACCTGCTGAAGTTTATTTAGTGCTTTATCTGGGTAGCCGGAAAGTAGAGCATTGCAGTAGTCTAACCTAGAAGTGACAAAAGCATGGATACATTTTTCTGCATAATTTTTGGACAGAAAGTTTCTGATTTTTGCAATGTTACGTAGAAGGATAAAAGCTGTCCTTGAAACAGTCTTGATATGTTCGTGAAAAGAGAGATCAGGGTCCAGAGTGACGCCGAGGTCCTTCACAGTTTTATTTCAGACGCATCTCTGTCAGTACCTTTTTACAGGGAAGCCAATGGTCCAAAAACGTTCCACATAGTTCATACAGTAACTATTGCAGTTTGGTGACATGCTGTCTTTTAAGGAGTCCCGTTCATTTTCTTTACCTGTGCACAATCAAGAGCAGAAAGAGAGGCACGCAGGAAGGTTGCGTCTCAATTTGGGTTAGGGCATGTACTTTGCAAACGATTTGCAAAGTTTAAAAGAATTTAGGACATGCGTTATTGACATGCACATGAGATTTCACAATTATTGAACCCACAACTGTCCTGAGTAGGTTGGCACAGCAAACGTGAGAGCAAAAAAACTAAAGCTCTTTGAGAAGGTGATGGGTTTGCTTGTGTAAATGCAGATCAGAGGATGGTGCAGTGGTGTTCTTTTTAAGATTCTGCACATCAGTCTTATGGAATTCATTGATTGATTCAATGTTTGTTATTGATGATCAAATTGCCATTAGCACCCTACTCCTGAAAAATGTGTTTACTATTACCAATAATAATATTAAATTCAAATTCAAATTCAAGCTGCTTTATTGGCACGAAAAACATTGTGTCAATATTGCCAAAGCAACAATGTATACAGTATACATTGTAATAAAATTAATAATAATTAATAATAATATTAAAACTAATGGTCATTTAAATCATGAATAATTAATTGCATATGGTTAAGAATGTTTTTAATCTGCAAGAGAAGCGCTAACCCCTGGTGGAAAGACTCTGTACGCCACACAACTTTACAATGTAAAGTACAGCATCAGAGGTAGATTTTTTTCATCTTTTCTCAAATATTATTGGTCCATTACCATGTCAATCAACGCTTGAATAGAAACGTAGCTTACACCCCGGATTTTAATGCTAACACAGTCGCTACAACCCCGTTTGAATGCCACGGTTACGCAAAATGTGTACGGAACACCGTTGGGTAGCAATAATATCTGAAAATGTAGCTAGACTCTTACCAGTATACATGGATGAATGCTTCTCCCTCTGTCATCGATGCCATGGTTGCCCTTAGTTTGAAGGTGTTTCATACAACAACCTTCTTTCTGTGTTCTCTTTTTGGACTAGCTTTGCATTTGGCAATCTCTGCTTCCACCGGGGATTCCACTGATTTCAAAACTCAGTCAACTTCCTAGGTGACAACGATATTGTTTCTTCCACACCGTTGTCATCAGAAGTCTCTACAATATCTGGTTCAATGAAAATGTAAGGCCAAAGCAGTTGGGCACTGATGTTGTGCGATTAGCCTGGCTCGCATTTGGCTTTAAATTCATCCCAAACGTGTTCGATGGGATTGAGGTCAGGGCTCTGTTCAGGCCAGTAAAGTTCTTCCACAAAGATCTCGACAAACCATTTCTGAATGGACCTTACTTTGTGCACAGGGGCATTGTCATGCTGAAACAGGAGAGGGCCTTCCCCAAACTGTTGCCACAAAGTTGGAAAACAGCCCCAGACCATTGTTCCTACTCCACCAAACTTTACAGTGGGCACTTGTACATTGGGGCAGGTAGTGTTCTCCTGGCATCTGCCAAACTCAGATTTGTCCATCGGACTGCCTGATGGTGAAGCGTGATTCATCACACGCGTTTCTACTGCTCCAGAGTCCAATGGAGGTGAGCTTTACACCATTCCAGCCTACACTTGGCATTGCGCTTGGGGATCTTAGGCTTGTGTGCGGCTGCTCGGCCATGGAAACCTCTTTCATGACGCTCCCAAGTAACAGTTATTGTGCTGATGTTGCTTCCAGAGGCAGTTTGGAACTCAGTAGTGCGTGTTGCAACCAAGGATAGAAAATGTTTACGCTCCACACACTTCAGCACTCGGTCCCGTTCTGTGAGCTTGTGTGGCCTACCACTTCGCGGCTGAGCCGTTGTTGCTCCTAGACGTTTCCACTTCACAATAACAGCACTTACAGTTGACCGGGCCAGCTCTAGCAGGGCAGAAATTTGACGAACTGACTTGTTGGATAGGCATCCTATGGTTGTGCCACACTGAAAGTCACAAAGCTCTTTAAGGCCATTCTACTGCCAATGTTTGACTATTAAGATTGCATGGCTGTGTTCTCGATATTATACACCTGTCAGCAACGGGTGTGGCTGAAATAGCCGAATCCACTAGTTTGAAGGTGTACTTTTGTGTATATATAGTGTAGGTTCTGTTTTTTTTGTCTTCAATTGAGAGGAATTTGTCTACATTTTTACGTGCACTAATATAACATGGGGCTAATTCACCTGAAGATAAGGAAAATGAAAACACATTAGCTAGATTGCTAACTCTAAATATAATACAATTGTCATTTTAAATGTTATACAATCAGAATGCATTTTTCTCAAGTAAAAGGGTTGCAAAATGCGACTACATTTTCGCCACTCTGGAGCCCTGATATCAATCCAGACCTTTCTTCCAAACACGCCACAGTCAAAAAAAGCCAAAACAGTCCAGTTCATAGTCTCCCATTTCTATTAAAGTTAATTTCCATTAATTCTTCTACATTCTTAATTCTTAATCTTAATTCTTCCCCCCTCTTCGTCCCAGGTGCCGACCATTCTGAACGCGCTACAGAGGAGCGTGCAGGCCGTGCTGGTGGGCAAGATCCAGATCCAGGACTGGTTCGGCAACGGCATCAAGCGGGTGGCGCTGATGAACAAGTGGGTTTTGAAGGAGGTGACGATCGACGAGGATGAGCGCTGCCTGCTGCAGACCGACGGCTCCTTCCTCTACCTGCTCTGCAAGGACGGCCTTTACAAAGTGGGCTCCGGCTACAGCGGCACTGTCAGGGTACGTGGGGTGGGGTGTAGGAATGTGGATTAATGTGTGTGTATGTGAGAGAGCGTATATGCTACAAAGTGGGCTCCGGCTACAGCGGCACTGTCAGGGTACGTGGGGTGGGGTGTAGGAATGTGGATTAATGTGTGTGTATGTGAGAGAGCGTATATGCTACAAAGTGGGCTCCGGCTACAGCGGCACTGTCAGGGTACGTGGGGTGGGGTGTAGGAATGTGGATTAATGTGTGTGTATGTGAGAGAGCGTATATGCTACAAAGTGGGCTCCGGCTACAGCGGCACTGTCAGGGTACGTGGGGTGGGGTGTAGGAATGTGGATTAATGTGTGTGT
>QNTS01000579.1:321142-355605 GCA_003317085.1 Hucho hucho
GGTGTAGGAATGTGGATTAATGTGTGTGTATGTGAGAGAGCGTATATGCTACAAAGTGGGCTCCGGCTACAGCGGCACTGTCAGGGTACGTGGGGTGGGGTGTAGGAATGTGGATTAATGTGTGTGTATGTGAGAGAGCGTATATGCTACAAAGTGGGCTCCGGCTACAGCGGCACTGTCAGGGTACGTGGGGTGGGGTGTAGGAATGTGGATTAATGTGTGTGTATGTGAGAGAGCGTATATGCTACAAAGTGGGCTCCGGCTACAGCGGCACTGTCAGGGTACGTGGGGTGGGGTGTAGGAATGTGGATTAATGTGTGTGTATGTGAGAGAGCGTATATGCTACAAAGTGGGCTCCGGCTACAAAAGTGACACATCCTTGCTCACTGCAGGCGTAGTCCTCATAGTTTCTTTGCCAGTTTATATAGAAAGGTTTTTAAAGCATTTTTGTAACGCAATGGTCTTCTACAGCTTTTAATGATCATATGCTTGTTGAAGTGAAAAGTAGATTACAGCACACACTAAATAAGACATCATCATACCTAAATTCTTACAAAGCATTATGTTTATCCTTCCATTGACTTTTGATAGCCATAGGTTGAGTCAGAACTTAAACATTTCTAAAACATTTCTCATAGGCAAATGTTCCAGTTACTGCCCCAGTTGGTTGATAAGAGGAGGCTCTCCATAATAGCACTCTGCTGTACTAAAGTAGTAGATTAAATAAAATATTTGACACCAACTTCTCCCAGATTCCATAATCATTCTCTAATTTCTGAGGTTGATTGTTGACGCCACATAGTGCTGACACTGTGGACCATACATCATTGAGGGAACATATTTGTGTCTAACGTTTGGCTGTGCGTTTGTGGTTGCACTCTAAAATTGGACCATGTGTGTGTTTGTATTCCAGGGCCATGTGTATAATTCCACATCACGCATCAGGAATCGGAAGGAGAAGAGATCGTGGTTGGGTTTCGCTCAGGTAACTTAACCTCAGATTCTGTTTTCATAATGTGGTATAAAAATTAAGATTAACACCAAAAGTAAGACTATAGGCAACCTGGAATTCTATTTCATTGCGAGTTATGGTTGTCAAGTACCATGCTGTTTGCTCACTGCATTGATTTCGATCACCCCCCATTTGACCGAAATAAACATAGTTGCTGATCTGTATGCAGATCATGCTTGGGTTGATAAGGATTCTGCTCCTACTGCCTTTAGGGGATTAGAAAGGAATCGACATCTACCCCCAAAAGAAAGTTTATTGATGAAGCACTGTTTGTATTCCTTTGTACTACACATTCAAACTCTGAGGGCTTGGTCTGGCTTGCTTTTGGAACAAATTGTGACAAATGCAGTCCTAAAAGTAGTCTATAAATAATAAAAAAAGATTGATTGTGTGCGTGCAGGGCTGCCTGTTGTACCGGGATATGAGTAACAACCACAGTACGTCGGCCATCAAGATCAACCCAGAGACTCTGGAGCATGAGGGAACCATCACCATGCCAGGTACATGACAACACAGTAACACCTCCTTGTCCCCCATATTGTGTTTTATAATAAACAATGCATGGATTTTTTTCATGCACCTGTTTTGTAAGCGTTTGTGTGTGTGCGTGCATGTTTAAAATTGTTGTAATCATCAAGTTACTTGCTAATGTCTTGAACCAGTGAACGAGGCCTCTTTGAAAATAGATTTTATCTTGAGATTAACTTGGAAACATTTAATAATAATATTTAAGGCTCATAAGAAATTGCTAGGCTCTTATAACCCGCTCACCCAGTGATTGACAATATACCTTTTAGTCATTTATCATATCATTATTATATGCTAAAATAAGGCTTGTACCTACAATATTTCGATATTCCTGATTGAACAAAATAGACAAATAGCCACAGGACAAGGATGGCTACATAGCTTTATCGATTCAATGTGCAGACAACACTTAAACACTGTCTGTTTTTACAGTATGCAAATTTAACCTCTCTGCGCTAGGTGGGACGGTCACGTCCCACATCTACAACATCCGGTGAAATTGCAGAGCGCCAAATTCAAATTACAGAAATACTCATTTCAAACATTCATGAAAATACAAGTGTTGCACACTATTCAAAAGCGTAGAATCTTGTTAATCTAATAGCGTCAGAGTTCAAAAAGGCTTTACGGCGAAAGCAGAACATTTGATTGTCTGAGGACAGCGCCCCGCACACATAATCAATTAGCATAATGACATAACCAGCAGAGGTGTCACAAAACTCAAAAATAGCATAAAATAAATCGCTTACCTTTGACGATCTTCATCTGAGGGCATACCCAAGCGTCCCGGTTACACAATAAAAGGTCCTTTTGTTCGATGAAGTCCCTCTTTATATCCATAAAGCTCCGTTTGGTTGGCGCGTTTTGTTCAGTAATCCACCTGCCCTAAGGCATTCATCCATCCAGACACACAATATCCCAAAAGTTCCCTGTTAAGTTTGTCGAAATAAGTCAAACAGCGTTTGTAATCAATACTCAAATACCCTAAACTGGATATAAACGATTATATTTGACGGAATATAGCCTGATGAATAGAATAGAAAAAGAGCTGAGACCGCGCTGACTGTTTTACGCACGAAATCCATAATAGGACACTTGACGTGACCTCAGGAAGAACTTCTCTAATTCCTTGTTTTTTTAAGATAAAAGCTTGAAACCTTTTTATAAAGACTGTTGACATCTAGTGGAATGGAGCTATTCCCCTATATAACCAATAGGCCTTCAACTGAAAACTGTCCACCTCAAAAAATCCCACTTCCTGGATGGAGTTTGATCGGGTTTTTGCCTGCCATATCAGTTCTGTTATACTCAGACATAATTTTAAGTTTTAGAAACTTCAGTGTTTTCAAAACTACTAATTATATGCATATCCTAGCTTCTGGGCCTGAGTAACAGGCAGTTTACTTTGGGCATGTTTTTCATCCGAACTTCAAAATACTGCCCCCTAGCTCAAACAGGCTAATAGAAAATAATATGGTTATATTAACGGAAACGGAGGCCAATGCACAACGTTTCGGCTGAATTATTTTGTCAAGAGCATGACAAATTCATCTCCTTATTCTTTGTATATTATAAATGCACTCATCTTGCTCACTCTCTCCTCTCCATAGGCCTCCTGGCAGACGGCCAGAACATAGTCTTCACCGACGGAGAGTACATCAACCAGATTGCTGCCTGCAAAGATGTGAGTCTCCTCATTCTCTTACACACACCTACCTACCTACTCCAGAGGCGCTAAAGTTTTCTTCCGTTCTTTTCTTTTTCTTGAGAGAGGAGTGGATAGGGCCAATACTTACAAACAACTCCCACTCCTTAAATGGTTACAAACCCAGTGTGAAGTCCTGTCTGAGATTGCTATTATACTATAATGTAGAGAGCTGCTGGCCCCGACAGAGATCATAACGGCGTGGTCAGCATTTTTCATGCTGTGGCCGTGAGTGGGTGGTCAGACTACTTCAGGATGAAAATATTTGCTAACACTTTACTTGAAACCCAGCGTCATAACACGTTATGACACGGTCGTAACCATCTCATAACAGCTGACAACTTGTCATAACCTGTCATATGGTCATGACACATATATTTAGACCTTTTGACATATATTGCGTTATTTTATGGCTGGTTATGACACCTACATAAGTGTCAAAACCTACCACACTAGGAAAAACATTCCATTACACCATAGCCTACTTATCAACAGTAGGTTTATGTTATAATATTTTCTGAAATTGACCATAAAAAAATATAATTGTAATTATTCACATATTGATGTCAGACCCCAATGCTTTGTTGCTGATGACTGTGATGAATGCAGGAGCAGATAATGGCGCATGAGGGGATGGCTGCCGTTTTACGGGCTCCTAACCAACCGTGCTGTTTTGGTAGTTTTTTCTCATTGTTTGTAATTTATTTTGTACATAATATTGCTGCTACCTTCTCTTATGACTGAAAAGAGTTTCTGGATATCAGAATTAGGTAATCCCCTATTACCTAATTTCTACCAGCATTTCACATGTGCAACCAGAGGAAAAAAAACTCCAGACCACACACACAGAAGCATACAAAGCTCTCCCTCGCCTTCCATTTTGCAAATGTGACCATAATTCTACCCTCTTGATTCCTGTTTTCAAGCAAAAACTAAAGCAGGAAGTACCAGTGACTCACTCAATACGGAAGTGGTCAGATGATGCGGATGCTACGCTACAGGACTGTTTTGCTAGCACACACTGGAATATATTCCGGGATTTATCCAGTGACATTGAGGAGTATACCTCCTAAGTCACCGGTTTCATCAATACATATACACCCAACCAGAAGCCATAGATTACATGCAACATCCGCACCGAGTTAAAGGCTAGAGCTTCCGCTTTCAAGGAACGGGACACTAATCCGGACGCTTATAAGAAATCCCGCCTATGCCCTCAGACAAACTATCAAAACAGGCAAAGCGTCAATACAGAACTAAGATTGAATCCTACTACACCGGCTCTGACACTTGTTGGATGTGGCAGGGCTTGCAAACTATTACGGACTACAAAGGGAAACCCAGCTGCGAGCTGCCCAGTGACGTGAGCCTACCAGACGAGCTAAATGCCCTTTTATGCTCGCTTCGAGGCAAGCAACATTGAAGCATGCATAAGAGCACCAGGTGTTCCAGACAACTGTATAATCACGCTCTCTGTAGCCGTTGTAAGCAAGATCTTTCTTCAGGTCAACATTCACAATGCTGCGGGGCCAGACGGATTACCAGGACGTGTACTCCGAGTATGCGCGGACCAACTAGCAAGTGCCTTAACTAACATTTTCAACCTTTCCCTGACAGAATCTGTAATACCTACTTGTTTCAAGCAGACCACCATAGTCCCTGTGGCCAAGAAAACGAAGGTAACCTACCTAAATGATCACCGCCCCGTAGCACTCACGTCGGTAGCCATGAAGTGCTTTGAAGGGCTGGTAATGACTCACAACAACACCATCATCCCACTCCAATTTACATACCGATACCAACAGATCCACAGATGACGCAATTGCTCACCACACTGCCCTTTCCCACCTGGACAAAAGGAACGCACGCCTATGTGAGGATGCTGTTCATTGATTACAGCTCAACGTTCAACACCATAGTGCCCACAACGCTCATCACTACGCTAAGGACCTTGTGACTAAACACCTCCACCTGCAACTGGATCCTAGACTTCCTGACGGGCTGCCCCCAGGTGGTAATGGTAGGCAACTAAACATCTGCAACGCTGATCCTTAAGTTTAGTGACGACACAACAGTGTGGTAGGCCTAATCACCGACTAAGTTGAGACAGCCTACACAATGGAGGTCAGAGACCTGGCAGTGTAATGCCAGGACAACAACCTCTCTCTCTTAATGTGAGCAAGACAAAGGAGCTGATCATGGACTACAGGAAAAGGAGGGCTGAACAGGCCCCCATTAACATCGATGGGGCTGTAGTGGAGCCGGTTGAGAGTTTCAAGTTCCTTGGTGTCCACATCACCAACAAACTATCATGGTCCAAACGCACCAAGACAGCCGTGAAGAGGGCACAACAACACCTTTTCCCCCTCAGGAGACTGAAAAGATTTGGCATGGGTCCCCAGATCCTCTGCACCATCGAGAGCATCCTGACGGGTTGCATCACTGCCTGGTATGGCAACTGCTCGACATCCGACCGTAAGGCGCTACAGAGTGTATTGCGTGCGGTCCAGTACATCACCGGGGCCAAGCTTCCTGCCATCCAGTTCCTATATACTAGGCAGTGTCAGAGGAAGGCCCCAAAAATTGTCATACTCCAGTCACCCAAGTCATAGACTGTTCTCTCTGCTACCACACAGCAAGCGGTACCGAAGTACCAAGTCTAGGTCCAAGAGGCTCCTTAACCTGTTACGGATCCAATCCCGTGAACGGGATCGATTTTTGACAACATCCGGTGAAATGCAGAGCGCCAAATTCAAATTACAAAAATACTAATTTCAAACATTCATGAAAATACAAATGCTGCACATCCTTCAAAAGCTTAGACTCTTGTTAATCTAACAGCATTGTCAGATTTCAAAAAGGCTTTACGGCGAAAGCAGAACATTTGATTGTCTGAGGACAGCGCCCCACTCAAACTCAATTAGCATAATAACATTAACCAGCAGAGGTGTCACAAAACTCAAAAATAGCATAAAATAAATCGCTTACCTTTGATCTTCCTCTGATGGCATATCAAAGCGTCTAGGTTACACAATAAAAGGTCCTTTTGTTCGATAAAGTTCCTCTTTATATCCATATAGCTCCGTTTGGTTGGTGCGTTTTGTTCAGTAATCCACCTGCCCAAAGGCTTTCATCCATGCAGACAAACGATATCCCAAAAGTACCCGTAAAGTTCGTCGAAAAAAATTGTAATCAATACTTAGATACCCTAAAATGAATATAAACTATAATATTTCTGACGGAATATAACCTGCTGAATAGAAGAGAAAAAGAACTGAGTGCGCATTCCCTGTTACGCGCAGAATCCAAAACAGGACACTTGACTTGAACTCAGAAACAAGTGGTCTTACTCCCTTGATTTTCATGATTGAACGTTCCAACCTTTTTCTAAAGACTGTTGACATCTAGTGGAAGCCATAGGAACTGCAATCTGGGAGCTAAAACACCCAGCTTTAATAGCATGCCAAATGAAAACCGTGTGACTTCACTGATTCAGACATTCAGACAGGTTTTTGCCTGCCATATCAGTTCTGTTATACTCACATTATTTTAACAGTTTTAGAAACAGAGTGTTTTTTAGAGTTTTCTATCCAAAGCTCCTAATTATATGCATATCCTAGCTTCTGGGCCTGAGTAACAGGCAGTTTACTTTGGGCATGTTTTTCATCCGAACTTCAAAATACTGCCCCCTAGCCCTAAGAAGTTAACAGCTTCTACCCCCAAGCCATAAGACCTGCTGAACAATTAATCAAATGGCCACCCGGACTATTTACATTAAGCCCCCCCCCCCTTTTTTTTTTTTTACACTGCTGCTACGTGTTGTTTGTTATCTATGCGTAGTTACTTTACCCCTACCTACATGTTCAAATTCCTCAACTAACCTGTACCCCCGCACATTGACTCAGTACCGGTACCCCCTGTATATAGCTTCGTTATTGTTATTTTATTTATTACTTTAGTTAATTTAGTAAATATTGTCTTACCTCTATTTCTTGAACTACATTGTTGGTTAAGGGCTTGTAAAGTAAGCAATTCACGCATGTGACAAATATTTTTTTTTTTCAGGAGCAGGACAAGGCACCTTCTGTTTTGACTGACTGACATAAGGGCATGTACATGATAGGCCTATCTGGCTTATGATTATGATGGTCATAATGCTTCTTGACAGTGTTATAAAGTGCATTTTCTTAGTCCAATTAAAGTGACACAGGAATGGATTAATGCTACATGACAATGTCACAAAGTGTGTTATTTAAAATATGATGGGAAAAACATGACTATAGATTTCATTACAACAACAAAGGACTTAAGAAACAAACGCTCGAAGCAAAGGAAACTTCTTGGCAGGGAAAAAAACACATTTGAATAAATGTTGGTTTTGACACTTGTGTAGGCACACAGATACAGAGCCTTTGTTGTATTATTTTACCTTTATTTAACTCAGCAAGTCAGTTAAGAACAAATTCTTATTTTCAATGACTGCCTAGGAACAGTGGGTTAACTGCCTTGTTCAGGGGCAGAACGACATGTTTACCTTGTCAGCTTGGGGATTTGACCTTGCAACCTTGCGGTTACAATTCCAACGCTCTAACCACTAGGCTACCTGCCTCCCCAATGTGATGAAAGAAATAAAAGCTGAAAGAGATCCTTCTCTCTACTATTATTCTGACATTTCACATTCTTAAAATAAAGTGGTGATCCTAACTGACCTAGGACAGGGACTTTTTACTAAGATTAAATGTTAGGAATTGTGAAAAACTGCATTTCAATGTATTTGGCTAAGGTATATGTAAACTTCCGACTTCAACTGTATATGAACTGTAACTCAGTAAAATCTTTAATTGTTGCATTTGTTCAGTGTAACTACAATATGAGTGAAATAGTTGTACTTCCACAAAATGATAATTAGGTTAAAAGCAGCTTTTCTGTGTTGGAATGGTGTGGGCGTACCCCAACAACAGAGTGGTGTCAGCGTATACCTGTCATAAAAAAATATGAATTTAAGTAGAATGCTGATTTGCAAGCTCATCCTTCTCAGGAGGATGACAAAAGAAAAGTGGGCGTTTCTCCAATTTATACTTTCGCCACAAATATGAGTATAGGTTGAGTCAACAACATTATTTGTCTGAGTTAACAGAATATTAACTTTTAAGTTTGATTTTCACTGGACAATTACTTGAACTTGGATTGCTGTTATTAGAATTTCTTACATTGCCAACAGTGGAAATTATGAGAGAGCGTGCTCTGGTCTGATGCTGTAGCTAGCTAGGGGTGTTTCTCCATACACACACAGTGCTGAAAACTGTCTTTCCTAGCATTATATCCAAAGCGCTTTGCATGTCAGGGATGTCTGACTTTGCGAGTGTGTGTTTTTGTATTTATTGTGGATTCCTGAGGTCCAGAAAAATTAACGTAGTTTATACAATTTTAAAAACATTACAATGCATTCACATATTTCACAACACACTGTGTGCCCTCAGGCCCCTACTTCACCACTACCACATATCTACAGTACAAAATCCATGTGTACGTGTGTGTATAGTGCGTATGTTATCGTGTGTGTGTTTGCATGTGTCTGTGCTGCTTCACAGTCCCACTGTTCTATAAGCTGTGTATTTTAATGTTTTTTAAAATGTAATTGGACTGCTTGCATCTGTTACTTGATGTGGAATACCTCTCATAAATACAAGTAGTGATGAAGTCAATCCCTCCTCCACTTTCAGCCAGGAGAGATTGACATGCATATTATTAATATTAGCTCTCTGTGTACATCCATGGATCAGCCGGTCTGCCGTTCTGAGCCAATTGTAATTTATTTTGTTGAAAAGTCCCTTTTTGTGGCACCTGACCACACGACTGAACAGTAGTCCTGGTGCGACGAAACTAGGGCCTGTAGGACCTGCCTTGTTGATAGTGCTGTTAAGAAAGCAGAGCAGAGCTTTATTATGGACAGACTTCTCCCCATCTTTAGGGTTTAGTGAATGATTTGTCCCAAATACAGTGCTTTGAGTTTTAGAAATATTTAGGAATAACTTATTCCTTGCCATCCACTCTGAAAGTAACTGCAGGTATTTTGTTAAGTGTTGCAGTAATTTCAGTCGCTGTAGTAGCTAACGTGTATAGTGTTAAGTCATTCGAGTACATGGACACACTGGCTTTACTCAAAGCCAGTGGCATGTCATTAGTAAAGATTGAAAAAAGTAAGGGGCCTAGACAGCTGCCCTGGGGAATTCCTGATTCTACCTGGATTATGTTGGAGAGGCTTCCATTAAAGAACACCCTCTGTGTTCTGTTAGACAGGTAACTCCTTATCCCCAATATAGCAGGGAGTGTAAAGCCACAACACAGGTTTTTCCTGCAGCAGACTATGATCGATAATGTCAAAAGCCACACTGAAGTCTAACAAAACAGCCACCACTATATTTTTATTATCAATTTCACTCTGCCAATCATCAGCCATTTGTGTAAGTGCTGTGCTTGTTGAATGTCCTTCCCTATAAGTGTTCTGATAGTTTGTTGTCAGTTTGTTTATTGTAAAATAGAACTGTATCTGGTCAAACACAATTATTTACAGAAGTTTACTAAGGGTTGGTAACAGGCTGATTGGTTGGCTATTTGAGCCAGTAAAGGGGGCGTTACTATTCGTAGGTAGCATAAAGACGTTAGCTTCCCGCCAAACCAGGGGGGGGTACACTTTCTAGTCTGCTTTAATTGAAAATATGGCAAATAGGAGTGGCAATATCGTCTTCTATTATCCTCAGTAATTTTCCATCCAAGTGTGCTACTCAGGACTAGGTTTGCAAAATTCCGTGGATGTTTCTTAAAGCTCCCAGGTAATTCAGAAATTATGGTTGAACGGATTCTGAATTTCCTGCTTATTCTCTCCTGATTCCAGTAATCTTCCAACTAGGATTTCTGGAAAACCTGGACATTTTGAGAAAAAGCTTGACATTTTGCTACCCCACTCACGAGTGCAAGCTTCTGTATGACCACAAAACTGTGTCTTTCATACTTGCTAAATTTTAATGTGGAACTAAATAAGCCATTGCCATTTTTCCCTCAGGACGGGTTTGTGGTGAGGATATACGCAACCAGTACGGACCCGGCATTGCAGCAAGAGCTCCAGTTGAAACTGGCCAGGAAGTGTCTCCATGCCTGCGGGATCTCTCTGTTCGACCTGGAGAAAGACCTACACATCATCAGTGAGTCCTACTGACTATGCTACGCAGTGAAATTTCCCCCTGGTACAGATCTCGGATCCGCTTCCCCTCCTTCAATCCTAACCTTAACCATTAGTAGGTAAAATGGGAAACTTACCCAAGATCAGCTTCTAGGGAAAACTTTGCGCTACACCATCTCGCTCTGTCAGATATTGGCATATGAGGCGTCATCATATGTGTGTGTTTAAGAGACTGTTTAATAGACTGGAGACTGTTGTCACTAAATCAGAGCACAAACTCATTGTAAGGGCTGGAATGGAATAAAAGCAAACCATGTTTGTTACCTTTCTATTCATTCCATTCCAGCGATTGCAATGAGCCGGTCTCCCTATGTGTGTCTGTTTGTGTATCTGTGTGTTTCTATAATGTCTTTGTTTATTAGTGAATTTTTGCGTATGTGTTTCTCTGCACAAGTCCATACATCAAAATGTGTGTGTCTGTGTTTTCCAGGTACGGGGTTTGACGAGGAGGCAGCATTGCTGGGAGCAGGCAGGGAATTTGCTCTGATGAAAACAGCCTCAGGAAAGGTAAGAACATGAGAATTGTACAAACTGAGATGCATGAGACTGCAGCATAAAAATGTTAATGATAGTTTGTGTGTGGGTGAAATAAGCAAATGGTAATTATAATCTGCAACTCCTAGTTTTGGAGTGTGACCAGCAACACAAGGGCTCTGCTTGTTCTGTTCTTCCTCGCAACACACACACACACACACACACACACACACACACACACACACACACACACACACACACACACACACACACTGTCTTCCTGTAATAGTGAGGACCTTGACACAGGACCTTCAAATGAGGACAATTTCACTTCAAAACCTGAACAAACTCTAATGAAAAATAGACATGCAGAGCACCAGTCTAGTGAGGACCAGTGGTTGCTAGGCAATTTCTGCATCACTTCTCCTTATTTGAGAGTCCTTAGCCTACTAGGCTGTCTCCGTCTGACGAGTTGAAAACATTACAGGAATGTTCTGTGAATGTTGAAGGCCTTCACTCAGAACAACATGCAGGGAAAGTTTTGAGTTTTTGTTCATGTTTTATTCAAGCCCCCATACTGCAAAACGAGCATGAGGAAGTAAACATTTTTCAAAAAGTGTCTGGACATTTCTTTAACATTTACATCCGAAATACAGATTTTGTTCTAAAAGTGCACTGCTTCTTTAAACCTTTACACTCGTACAAGTACACTGGGTGAAGAAAACATGAACACCTTCCTAATATTGAGTGCACCCCCCCTTTACCCTCAGAACAGCCTCAATTCATTGGGGCATGGACTCTACAAGGTGTAAAGCATTCCACAGGGATGCTGGCCCATGTTGACTCCATTGCTTCTCACAGTTGTCAAGTTGGCTGGATGTCCTTTGGGTGGTGGATCATTCTTGATTTACACTGGAAACTGTTGAGCGTGAAAAATCCAGAAGCTTTGCAGTTCTTGACTCAAGCCGGTGTGCCTGGCACCATACCCCATTCAAAGGCACTTAAGTATTTTGTTTTGCCCATTCACCCTCTGAAAGGCACACATTCACAAAGACTTCAAAATCCTCCTTTTAACCTGTCTCCTCCCCTTCATCAACACTGATTTGAAGTGGATTTAAGAAGTGGCCATAGTGTTCACCTGGCCAGTCAATGTCACTGAAAGAGCTGGTGTTCCTAATGTTTTGTACACTCAGTGTATACCATGCCATGCATTGAATATTAAGTGTGATAAAACGGATACGTTTATGACTACGAGTCTGATGAGATCAGCACACCCCTACAAACTACCACAACAACCTTAAAAAGCTATTCCGATCATAACTTAATTTTAAAAGAATAGCTGCATCACTCCCATCATGAAAAAAGAACATGACATCACTACTACCTTTTTGTGTCATGCTAATGTTTGTAATTGCCTACTGCCACAACACAGACAAAGAACTAAGATGGTTTGAAAATGTTGAGCACTGAGCAGCAGCTGAAAGGACCATCTGTTTTGCCGGGAACCTTCTTTAGCGCCTTAAGTTTTCCAAAATGATGCCACACAGCCGCCTTCTCACAGCTGCTCCAGGGCCTCTTGGGTTGAGGAGTCATTCTCTTCAAACCTAATCGCAAATGAATTAAAGATTAAAACAAATACACATGATGGTCCAACAAAATACTGGTAACAAATATTAGAAAAGCTATTAGGGGAATGGGGTGAGAGAGAGAGAGAGACGAAAGAGGGAGAAGGAGAGAAGTGAGCAAGAGAAAAGAGAGGGAGGGGAGGATAAAAAGAGCATTAGCGAAGGATAGTTGAGCTGACAGCATAGAAAGGGAGAGGAAGCCAGTCATATCTTTCTATATTTCCACCTCACTGTATAGTGTTGCATGGGGTCGGGTACTCACGGTTCCCTGCAGGAGACCCGCAAAACATTCCTTGAAACAGTGGGTTGGCTCGCGGTTCAGAACAATTATATTGCGCGCTGGAAACATTGGAACATTTTTTAATATCATATCTATTGTTTACAGGAAACTCATTCAACAATTTTAGATGGAGAATGGACTGGGGGGGGGGCAAAGAAATTGAAAAGGTGTGATATTAATGAAGAATAATTTTTATTCGAATGTGCAAATTGTCCAAACAGATCATCAAGGTAGATGGATGATTTTAAGTATGTTATTGGACCTAAACAGATATGGCACATTAATCTATACGGTCCACATAATGATGATCCATGCTTCTTTGAAAATATATATAACAATTGATCAAACCTACAAGCAATACAAGACTCTTATTATGGTGGGACATTATAATACGGTTTGAAATACGTCAATGGACCGTAAAGAAATCACACTACAAACTATCACCCTCATGTTCTTAAGGAAATGACAAATGTCATGGATATTTTGGAACTAGTGGATATATGGAGGCTTAAATATCCTGACCTAGTGAGGTATACAGTGCTTTCAGAAAGTTTTCAGACTCCTTGACTTTTTCCACGTTTAGTTACGTTCCAGCCTTTTTCTAAAATGGATGAAATATTTTTTTCCTCTCGTCAATCTACACACAATACCCCATAATGACAAAGCGAAAACAGATTTTTAGAATTGTTTTCTAATTTATAATAAAAAGATATAGCTTATTTACTTAATTATTCAGACCCTTTGCTAGAAGACTTGAAATTGAACTCCGGTACATCCTGTTTCTATTTATCATCCTTGATGTTTCTACAACTTGATTGGAGTCCACCTTTGGTAAATGCAATTAATTGGACATGATTTGGAAAGGCACACACCTGTCTATATATGGTCCCACAGTTGGCAGTGTGTGTCAGAGCAAAAACCAAGCCATGAGGTCGAAGGAATTGCCCGTAGAGCTCAGACAGGATTGTGTCGAGGCACAGATCTGGGGAAGGGTACCAAAACATTTCAGCAGCGTTGAAGGTCCCCAAGAACACTGGCCTTCAATATTCTTAAATTAATGAAGTTTGGAACCACCAAGACTCTTCCTAGAGCTGGACCCGATGGTCACTCTGACAGAGCTTCAGAGTTCCTCTGTGGAAATGGTTGTCCTTCTGGAAGGTTCTCCAATCTCTGCAGCACTCCACCAATCAGGCCTTTATGGTAGTGGCCAAACAGAAGCCACTCCTCAGTAAAAGGCACATGACAGCCTGCTTGGAGTTTGCCAAAAGGCACCTAAAGGACTCTCAGACCATGAGAAACAAGATTCTCTGGTCTGATGAAACCAAGATTGAACTCTTTGGCCTGAATGCCAAGTGTAACGTCTGGAAGAAACCTGGCACCATCCCTACGATGAAGCATGATGGTGGCAGCATCATGCTGTGTGATGTTTTTCAGTGGCAGGGACTGGGAGACTAGTCAGGATCGAGGGAAAGGAGCAAAGTACAGAGTGATCGTTGATGAAAACCTGATACAGAGCTCTCAGGACCTCCGACTGGGGCGAAGGTTCACCTTCCAACAGGAGAACGACCCTAAGCACAAAGCCAAGACAACGCAGGAGTGGCTTCAGGACAAGTCTCTGAATGTCCTTCAGTGGCCCAGCCAGAGCCCGGACTTGAACCCGATCTAACATCTCTGGAGAGACCTGAAAATAGCTGTGTAGCAACGCTCCCCATCCTACCGGCAGAGCTTGAGAGGATCTGCAGAGAAAAATGGGAGAAACTCATCAAATACAGCTGTGCCAAGCTTGTAGCGTCATACCCAAGAAGACTCGAGGCTGTAGTCGCTGCCAAAGGTGCTTCAACAAAGTACTGAGTTAAGGGTCTGAATACTTATTTTACTTTGTCATTATGGGGTATTGTGTGTAGATTGATGAGGGAAAAATACAATTTAATAAATGTTAGAATAATGCTGTAACATAACAAAATGTGGAAAAAGTCAAGGGGTATGAATACTTTCTGAATGCACTGTATGTTAAAATAGTTATGGTTCACATTTGCAACATTGATCATGTAATGCATGTATTCACAGTGGGAGCTAAATTGGTGGCTGGTGCTCAGTGGTACCGTGGGCTGCCAACTCCTCCCTCTCTCTCTGCTAGCTAGTCTAAGGAGTTTTCTAGGCAGTGACCATGGCGTGCTTTCTAAGATGAGACCGTGGCAGCTAGCATTCAGACCTTATGATTGTACACGCCCAGTCAGTAGCATTTTGGACATATGGGTAGTCTACTCCCCTGAATAGGCATTGAGTTGGACAGCTATCAGCTTGTTTGTTGAATGAACATCGCCTGATCTTTTCATCCTTGCGTCTTATATTTTACGTTACTGTTATTTTTATGATATTACAGCTGTTATGATAGGCACATTTCAGTGATGAATAGGCCTATGCCTTGCAAATCACCTTGTCTTCTAAATATCACTATCAATATCAATATCACATGGACAGCTATACTTTTACAAAATGTTGTGACATGTCATTTGACTACTGGGCTATTGTGTCAGTACATTTTGTTGCAATATAATGTCATAGGATATCTACATCATCTGAAATGCTGAACATGCGCACAATGTTTGCAGAGCCAGTGCACTGAGTGGTAGGGGAATTGACAGAAATCCAGCAGTTTTTCAGAATGTCTATGCAAATGCACATTAAAAGTAGTTTTATTTGTAAGATAAGGGGAAATTAGATTACTATTGGTTGTGAATAGGCTAAGAAATGATATTGAAGTAGTTTTAACTTTTTGGTAGCTACTCACTTTCAATAATTTAACACATCTGGTACGATGTTACACAAGTGCTTGTTAGAAAGAATCCTAAGAAACAAACAAGTAATTATTATGGGACAAGGGGGGTACCTAGTCAGTTGTACAACTGAATGCACTCAACTGAAATGCGTTTTAACCCAACCCCTCTGAATTAGAGAGGTGCAGTGGGCTGCCTTAATCGACATCAACGGTGCACAGGGAGCAGTTGTTGGTGGTGGCTGACTGCCTTGCTCAAGAGCAGAACGGGCAAAGTTTTTTTTTTTTTTGTACCTTCCCGGCTCGGGGATTCGCACTAGCGGCCTTTCGGTTATTGGCCCATGTCATTTCCATGTAGATGCCAAGTCAATAACAGACTATCGGTATGCAATATACACATTTATACATGCATGGCTCTGGCCACCTCACCTGTTGCTGCCAATGCCAGCTTGCTGCCAACTCCTTATATCAGGTGATTGGTACCCAGGAGGTGGCTGAGTTGCAACATTCCAGTTATTTCCCCAAAATAACCTGTTTTTCCAGAAATCCTGGTTGGAGGATTCCTGGATTTCCTGCTTATTCCGTTGTAATTCCAGGAATCTTCCAACCAGGATTTCTGGAAAATAAGGGAATTTTGAGGAAGTTATTTTGCAACCCTAGTCTAGACCTGTATTCTATTGATCCTGTCAGCACACTACGGTGTATCACATTTTGATGTTGACAAAACCAGCACTTGATATGCTATTAAGATATTGATGGTAACAGCACATTGTGCGATTTTAATAAATACAGAATGACCTAGCATTGAGATGATGGTGGATATAACCAGGTAGCCTGGTCACTCACCTGGAGTGATCGTCGAGTTCACCCGACATTATGGCTTCCCATGGGCCCATGGGGAGCTGGGTGGGTTCCCTGGCATGGGACTGTAGCTTGGCAGGTAGCCGAATCTATGTTGTTGCTGCTGTGGCTGGGGTCCTTTTTGTCCCCTAGTGGTCCCTATGAGGCAGGGCATAGTGGCCCCCATGCCCTGCCTCATCAACATGACGTTCTGCTGCAGGAGCCTCCTCTTGCGATGCTAGAAGCTGTAGAGTTCCCGCTGTTGCTGAAAACAGTTTAGCCCAATACTTGTCTGTCCGTACAGTAGATTAATGTATACTCCTGTATACATTGTATGAATGATGACTGTCTTTCATCTGGGTGTTTAATCAGGGGAGTAAAGTTCTCATCATGGAAGGAGGATAAGGTACGGGTGATATTGATCCCTAGATATGTCCAATTCTGGCTTTAAATACGAAATTGAATAGTATGCCTTGGAATTTGTAGTGCTAATTCATTAATAGGAAAGCATTCACTTTTTGAGAAATGCAATTTATAGCCCGAAAACACACCAAACCTACGCAGGTCTGAGATATATAAAAGCAAGTTATTTGCATACAAGGTAACTTTGTGTTCCAGTCCCCATCTGTAGATACCATGTATTGAGGGTGTGGCCTTTAGCTTAATAGAAAGGGGTTCTATCGCCAGGGCAAATAACAGAGGTGACATTGGACATCCCCGGCGTGTGGCCCTTGATAATGGGAAATACTGTGAACAAAGTTTGTAAGTACTGATGCCTTGGGTGATGAGTACAACAGTCAGACCCAGGAAATTTTCCCATTACAGAGAATAAATATTCCCATTCTACCTTGTCAAATCCCTTCTCCGCATCTGAAGAGAGAACCACTTCAGGAACGTCCGAAGGCGCAGAAGAGTGTATGACATTAACTACTTAGGGAGAAGCGGCGCGCTAGCGGGCCACTCCCGACACTACCCGGTGAAACATTTGATTTTTTGAGGATAGCACCTCTCCTATTTTCCACATTAGCATAAATTCATATCCGGCGCGGGTCACACAAAACCCATATTAGAGCTAAAATAAATCACTTACCTTTCGAAGAACTTCTGCTGAGGGCTTCCCAAGTGTCCAACGGAGACATCCAATGCTTCTTTTGTTAGAAAAAGTAATTTATAAATCTCCGTTTGGTTGGCGCGTTATGATCAGAAAATCCAACGTCGAATCGCCCATTGAACCGTGACGAGAATGTGTTCAAATATACCTATACACTTTCTCCAAACAAATCAAACATCATTTTTAATGTATCCTTTTATGTATATTTACTGTAATATTTCAACCGGATGATAACGTGAACGATAGGAAAGGAAAATAAACTGGGGCGCGCTCACAATCTCGCACCCGTGAAACGTTGTTGACAAATGTGGTCCCTTCACTACTTCCTCTTCCTATCTGTTCTGCTTAGTGCTAGAGCCTCCAGACAGCCTGGACAAAAAGGTCATGTACAAAAAAAACTGCAAATGTGGATGGATTTTCCTCTGGTTTTCGCCTGCTATATCAGTTGACACTTTTAGAAACGTCAGAGTGTTTCCTATCCAATAGTACTAATTATGCGCATATCCTATTTTCTGGGCCTGAGTGGCAGGCATTTTACTTTGGGCACGCCAGACTCTCCAAAACCGTCACCTCTGCTGCCGCTCCCTAAGTTAACACACTGCTTTCTTCCAAACTGCTGCATTGCCAGGCGCTGCTGCATTGTTCCGCCTCCCCCATATCCTCATTATATTTTAGAAGCATATACCCATGTGGGTGACAGCAATCTAGCTAGCTAAATGTCCATGAATGTTTCATGTGTTTTGACCTGCATGTCCTGGTCACGTCTGGTGTAGATAGACAAAATCAACATGCGGACGCACGCATGTCCCCGGTCTAGTCAGCATGTTAGATAAATTGTTAAGAGAACATGAGGGAGGGTGAAACACTCTTACTAGTGTCAGCTGTTTATTATGATCAAGGCCCGCATTAAGAACAAATTGCTTCAGGACAGAGGCAGCAAGAGATACAGAACCACTTAAATTGCCCTTGGTAAATATCGCAACAGCCCCACCTCTGCCAATTCTGTCCGATCTGTAAACATTATAACCAGACAGACACATCAGTCCAGCACATAATTATTCAACCAAAGTCTTAGAAATTACCAGAATGTCCACTTTGGGTTGAGAAGCCAGAATTTCTGTGAACAAATCGAAGACCACATCTGCGGGATTTTAGGTCAGATGGAGTCTCTAATACAACATAACTATGATCAATAGTTAACCCCTTATTTGAAAATACCTTGGGATTGATTTGAATTGGTATAGGTACAATATTGTCAAGAACTGAACCATTGGGCCTATGCCTCAAGCGAGGACGTGGGTTACCTGTTGCAGGCCTGCAGTATGATGACAATGCTGATTTAATTTATGGTTGGGTTTACTTGAGTGGAATTTGGAGTGTTATTAAGTCCATTTCTCAGTGCAGCCTTGAAATGCGAGAACAGAGTCCAGGCACCAAGATGATTTGGATGGACCCCATCCTCTCTGTAGAGCACCTTCTGTTTTCAAAACTTATCCACAAAAGTAACTCCAGCAGAGTTACAGTAGACTCGTTGCCAGTCGTGTTGTACGCACAACCTACTGAATATTTCCATGCCACGATTCAGTGATCGCACTGGGCCTTAAATAATTGGACGCTTGTTAGTCTTTCAGTTCCAATCAGTTCTTTAAAATCCAGTTTTCAGACGTTCCGAGCTAGCTATCCTCATGTCATTAGATCCCACATGTACTACGACTGGGACAGCTCCCGTGTTCTGGCGTAAAAACGGTAGGAAGCAGCCTTGTAATGTCTTGCATCCGAGCTCCAAGATAGCACAAAGTTTTTTCCCTGGGAACCGAGTGGTTTCTCCCCATAGAGCTGCCGATTTATAACGGCTGGTGAGATTGCAGAAGAGGTCCGGCAGTGATCCGAGGCAGAAAAGGGGACGATAGCACTGGAACCTTCGAAGCCAGGAGAGCGAATATCAACTGGATTTGAGTCGGGCTTCCCAACGCCAAATTTCCCCACTCTCCACAGGTTGCTTCCCTCCATTTGGCCTATGGCAGGTGACGTGCTTCCATGGTTGGGCAGCTGGAATGGTGACAGTATCATCCACTAAATCCACCATAAGCGACGGTCCTCCATTTTTCAGGGGAGTGGGAGACTTCTTCGGGAGGGGGTCCCTGGAAGGCATTGGCCATTCAGTCACAATGAGTGTTGGTGTTGATACTCTCAGCACGGCGTCCAGCCTGTGGTGTAGAGATGGTAGGCGGGGGTGGCTTTCCCCAGTAGATTGAGCAAGTTCTTAATCTGTTTGCTAAGGGTAGCCACTTCTCTATAGTCCTCAGCGAGTGAACAGTTGTTGCATCGGAACTCTGATGGGTCTACAATGTCCTGGAAGAGAGCTTAGTATATACAGCTTCTGCAACGCACAAAATGCTAAATTTTGCGGCGAAGCGGCGAAGCCTCCTTGAGAAGAGACACAGAAACTCAATCTGTGTCGCAGAGATAATGATTTATAGGCAGAGTAAAAAATAAGAGACAATAACTGATGTATTTTCCAGACCTACAGTGCCTTCAAAAGGTTTTCTGACCCCTTGACTTTTTCCACATTTTGTTACGTTACAGCCTTATTCGAAAATGGATTAAATAAACTATTTTCCTCATCAATCTACACACAATACCCCATAATGACAAAGCGAAAACAGGTTTTTAAACATTTTTGCAAATGTATTAAAAATAAAAAGCAGATACTTTATTTGCATAAGTATTCAGACCCTTTGCTAAGAGACTCGAAATTGAGCTCAGGTGCATCCTGTTTCCATTGATCGTCCTTGAGATGTTTCTACAACTTGATTGGAGTCTGCCTGTAGTAAATTCAATTGATTGGACATGATTTGGAAAGCACACACCTGTCTATATAAGGTCCCACAGTTGACAATGCATGTCAGTGAAAAAACTAAGCCATGAGGTCGAAGGAATTGTCCATAGAGCTTCGAGACAAGTTTGTGCCACTTCTATGCTTAAATAACTGGAAGTCATTGGTTACTCCATTCATCTAGCAGAGAAATCTGTCCACTGCTGCGTTTTCCTACTGCTGTCTGTGCCACCCATTCCTCCCAATTAAACAAAGCAGGGCTTGCAGGAGGGAAAACACTGACCAACCACCAGCACTGGGAGATCCTATAATTGCCAAACAACGAAATATACTGTAGTAGGATAGTTTGTGGGATAGTTTATTTGGAGCCCCAATCCTGCTCTTCCTGGGGTCCGCAAAAAACAAACATTAGTCCTAGATAGTAATACTTATAGTAAATTATAGGAAAGGTATATGTTTGTGAGCTTGTTTGTAATTATAACTGCTTGTGTGTTTACCTTCTCTAAATGCTAGGGATTAAGTTTGTTTTGACTAAGTGTATGTCTTTGCCTCTGTGTCTGTGTATGGGTGTTGTAGTGTAGGCTCTGTGAGATAGTGTAGCAGAGCTAGCTAGCCAGGCCCTAGACTAGCCTTCTGTATCACTGAGAAGGCTTTATCTGCAGATTACCCTCTCTGTTCCAGCCAGCCAGGGGAGCCAATGTAAAAATCGGAGCAGTTGACCTGTGACTCGACACACACACACACACACACACACACACACACACACACAAACATGTTACAGAGGGTCAAAGATCATACCCCCAAACATGCTCACCGCTCCTGTTATTGATAATGGTGAGAGGTAAGCATGTCTTGGGGGTAGGATTTTTGACCCTCTAACTTTCTCACTCATTGTTCACGATTCATTCAGGATTATCTATAATCCCGTCCTCTGCATCCAATTTGCTGTCATGTGTTAGTGTTTAGAGTTTGTTATAAAACCGATTTATTGATGTGTTTATGATATTCTGTAGCTCAGGCCCTATTATGCCCTATTTCGACAGGATGAGTTTTGCTGGTGGAGGTTGGGTAATGTAATTATGTGCACGAGCACAAAACACCACATTTGTCATTTTTAATATGGCAGGAGAGTAACAGTTCCACACAGAATAATGTACTGTTTTTGGCTAACTCCCAGGTCCTCTGATAATATTAGTCCCGTGCGAATCTACATCCCTGTGTTTTGGGATAAATGTCTGAGTTTGACAGGTGTTGCTCGTGGTTTGCGCAAGAAAACAATAACTAAGTGCTGCGCATAAGCTATATATGATTGGACTACCAATTTCACAGTGAATGCTTTTGTTTATGTTTTGTGCGTATGAATTGTGTATTGCCAAATGTATTAGTAAAACATTGAGCCTATTTAATGCAACCCTTACTGTTAATTGATCGCAAAGCAGCATGCAGCTGACCTAAAAGTTTGGAAATTACAATTTGAACGTTGTCATCCATAGCCTTAAAATGCATCTCAAGTGCAATTGCACTGTTTAGCTCACATCTGAAGGCTGGGGGGCGTTTAGGACGTACTGCGGATGGCTAAAATATCCTAATGATTATGATCACACTTCCTCAATTCTAATAATATTGCGACATTATAGGAAAGATGGTTTGGTATGGTTTAGAAACTTGGGAACCAAGCTCGAGTTATCAGTGTGTCCCTATCACCTGGACATGTTGAAATACTGTATATTCACGCCTAGAATAAAAACGTCCAGGCTTCCGTCATAACTGTAAATTCGTTGTGAAAAAAAAACATCCCTTCCCAATCGTCCTCTGGAATAATGGACATTATGGAGTAAAATTACATAACCAATGTTCTCTAGTAATACTAGTCCTGTGCGTATAGGTATTTGGTCCTGTGCATGCAATGCATACATGTGTCACGTAAAGAGAGCAAGGGTTGACGGAATAGGGAACGTTTTTCTTAAAAAAATCTGGGATTTCGGTAACAGTACTTTTCAGTCAGAAATGGCTATGACTATGTCCAGAATTGTAGTTTTTACACTAGCTAGTACATTTTGGGCAAATAATTTATATGTAATTAGAAAACGTTTTTTTTGTTTTTGCGACAGTTCCTATTAAAATATTTTCTCTCTCCCCCCTTTCCTCTCCCTCTCACCCCTCTCCCTCCTCAGATTTACTACACAGGGAAGTACCAGAGCCTGGGCATCAAGCAGGGTGGCCCGTCAGCAGGTAAATGGGTGGAACTGCCCGTCACCAAGTCCCCTAAGATCGTCCAGTTCTCGGTGGGCCACGACGGCTCGCACGCCCTGCTGGTGGCAGAGGATGGCAGCGTGTTCTTCACTGGCTCCGCGAGCAAGGGAGAAGATGGGGAGTCCAGTAAGTATGGATGAGAACACACACCTACACAGACAAGAACACGTGTAAATTACAGCAGACACACAAATAAGTTATGATATAGGATTATTCAACGGGAGAGGGAAGGGAAAAAGCACTGTTTTCAGAATAAACTCCAACCAACTTTGTGCGCCTCTTGCATGGAGATGATTCTCTAATGTTTTGTCTCTACTTTCCAGCCAAGAGCCGGCGCCAGCCGAAGCCCTACAAGCCCAAGAAGATGATGAAGCTGGAGACCAAGACGGCAGTGAACACGGCCTGCAACAATGGCAGCAGCAGCATCGTCACCAAGGATGGAGAGCTATACATGTTCGGCAAGGACGCTATCTACAGCGACAGCACCTGTGAGTGGGATAGAGACTAGGGAAAGGGTACATGAGACCAGGGCTTGGGTTGCATTTGGGTTGCGTTGGTTAGTGCAAAAGTTAATTTGTGTTAGTGATGCTGATGAACTTGAGTGGGACAGAGAGCGGGTTAATCTGTGTAGTGTTCATTCGTGCAAATGTTCACGTCTGAAATATTACAACATGGCTATCAAAATAAGCTTTTGAAAAGCCATATTGGTTTGATAAGGGTCTTTTATAGCCTGGAAATTCTGACCGAATTCAGCTCAGTTCAGTGAAATGTACCATGATTCAGTTAGGATAAGGCTAGGTCTTTAACAGTCACTATACAGTATCAATGTTTTCTCCTTTCCCTTGTGCCCCCATCAGGCCAGGTGTCAGACCTGAAGGGTCACATTGTAACCCAGGTAGCCATGGGGAAGGCCCACACCTGTGTCCTGACTAAGAGTGGAGAGGTCTGGACGTTTGGGGTCAACAACAAGGGCCAGTGTGGTCGAGAAACAGGGGCCATGAACCAGGCGGGGAAAGGTAACATGCATGACGGACACACATATGAGCATGCACGAGCACACAAATTACCACACAACACAAACAAACTTGAATATACTGTATGCACACCAAAAAACCTCTTTCTTTGCGTGTATATATTGTGTATTTTGTGTTTATCACCCATTCATGTAAACATCTTCTCTACCCCTGTAGCATTTGGCGTAGAAAGCATGGCGACGGCCATGGATGAGGACCTGGAGGATGAGCTGGAGGAGAAGGAGGAGAAGAGCATGATGTGCCAGCCTGGCATGCACAAGTGGAAGCTGGATCAGTGCATGGTGTGCACCGTGTGTGGAGACTGCACCGGCTATGGAGCCAGCTGTGTCAGCAGCGGACGGCCCGACAGAGTACCCGGAGGGTAAGGAAACTTGATGAAGAGGCAGACACACACACACACACACACATAAACACACACACACACACCATTCACTAGTTGGTTTATCTTTGTTAACTCCTTAGGGCTAGGGTCCCATTTTCCGAATTTTCGCCTGTCTGACGTGCCCAAAGTAAAATGCCTGCCACTCAGGCCCAGAAAATAGGATATGCACATAATTAGTACTATTGGATAGGAAACACTCAAGTTTCTAAGAGTGTTAAAATAATGTATGTGAGTATAACAGAACTGAGATAGCAGGCGAAAACCCGAGGAAAATCCTTTCGGATTTGCAGTTTTTTTTGTAAATGACCTTCTCCATTGTGCCTATTCATTTGTATTTTACCTAGGACTGAGACTGCAGTACCTATGGCTTCCACTAGATGTCAACAGTCTTTATACAAAGACTGGGAGTTCTAGGAGTAAGCAAAACAGATAGGAAGAGGAAGAAGTCAGGGGACCACTTTTGTAAACAAGGTTTGACGCGCGCGAGATTGTGAGCGCGCCCCAGTTTATTTTTCTTTCCTATCGTTCACGTTATCGTCCGGTTTAAATATTACAGTAAATATACACAAAAGGATACATTAAAAATGTTTGATTTGTTTGTAGAAAGTTTATAGGTATAATTTGAACGTGTTCTCTTCACGGTTCAATGGGCGACTCAACGGTGGATTTTCTGATCATAACGCGCCAACCAAACGGAGATTTATGGATATAATAAATGACATTTTCTAACAAAAGAACCATTGGATGTCTTCGTTGGACACTTGGGAAGCCCTCAGCAGAAGTTCTTCGAAAGGTAAGGGATTTGTTTTAGCTGTGATATGTATTTTGTGTGACCCGCGCTGGTTTATGAATTTATGCTAATGCATAAATATTAGAGGTGCTATCCTCAAACAATCAAATGTTGTGCTTTCGCCGTAAAGCCTTTTTGAAATCTGACAACGCTGTGATATTGCCAAGAATCAGAGCTTTTGATGACTATGCAACACTTGTATATTGATGAATGTTTAATAATTCAACTTTTGTATTTTGTATTTGGCGCCTTACATTTCACCGGGTAGTGTCGGGAGTGCCCCACCACTCCATAAGTGGTTAAGAGAAAGTACATTTATGGTTGGGTCTACGGGCGGCAGGTAGCCTAGCGGTTAAGAGCGTTGGGCCAATAACTGAAAGGTTGCTGGTTCGAATCCCCAAGCCGACCAGGTAAAATATTCTGTCCAGGTGCCCTTCAGCAAGTCACTTAACCCTAATTGTTCCTATAAGTCGCTCTGGATAAGAACGTCTGCTAAATGATTAAAATATAAAATGTATGTTTTCATGGTTAGGGATTTTTGGCACGTCTATTTGCTAGTGCCTTGAGCTCTGTCTTTACTAATCAGTAAGCTGTAGACCATGCTATTTACCGAGAAAGTTTCCATCTATATTTTTCATAGCTGTCTATTTACCACCACAAATCGATGCTGGCACTAAGACCGCACTCAACTAGCTGTATAAGGCCATAAGCAAACAAGAAAATGTTCCTTGAGGCGGCGCTCCTAGTGGCCGGGGACTTTAATGCAGGGAAACTTAAATCCGTTTTACCTCATTTCTACCAGCATGTCACATCTGCAAACAGAGGATAAAAAACTCTAGACCATCTTTCTCCACACAGAGACGTTTACATATCTCTCCCTCAACCTCCATTATGCAAATCTGACTAACTCTATTAACCTGATTCCTGCTTAAAAAATCTAAAGCAGGAAGTACCAGTGACTCGCTCAATACGGAAGTGGTCAGATGACGCAGATGCTAAGCTACAGGACTGTTTTGCTAGAACAGACTGGAATATGTTCCGGGATTCTTCCAATGGCATAGAGGAGTACACCACATCAGTCACTGGCTTCATCAATAAGTGCATCGATGACGTCGTCCCCACAGTGACCGTACTTACATTTCCCAACCAGAAGCCATGGATCACAGGCAACATCCGCACTGAGCGAAAGGCTAGAGCTACCGCTTTCAAGGAGCGTGACTCTAACCCGGAAGCTTATAAGAAATCCCGCTACGCAAACAGGCAACTTCTCAATACAGGACAAAGATTGAATTGTACTACACCGGCTCCTACACTCGACGCAAACTATTACGGACTACAAAGGGAAGCATAGCCGTGAGCTGCCCAGTGACACCAGTCTACCAGACGAGCTAAATTACTTCTTTGCTCGCTTCGAGGCAAGCAACACTGAAGAATGCGTGAGAGCCCCAGCTGTTCCGGCTGACTGTGTGATCATGTTCTCCGTAGCTTATGTGAGAAAGACCTATAAACAAGTCAACATTCACAAGGCCGCAGGGTCAAACGGATTACCAGGACGTGTACTCCGAGCAGGCGCTGACCAACTGGCAAGTGTCTTCTCTGACATTTTCAACCTGTCCCTGACCAATTATGTAATACCAACATGTTTCAAGCAGACCACCATGGTTCCTGTGCCCAAGAACACCAAGGTAACCTACCTAAATGAGTACCTACAGCTGAAGTCGGAAGTTTACATACACCACTCCACAAATTTCTTGTTAACAAACTATAGTTTTGATAAGTCGGTTAGGACATCTACTTTGTGCATGACGCAAGTAATTTTTCCAACAATTGTTTACAGACAAATTATTTCACTTAGAATTCACTGTGTCACAATTCCAGATGATCAGAAGTTTACATACACCAAGTTGACTGTGCCTTTAACAACTTAGGGAGCAGCGCACGAGGTGACCGTTTTGGAGACCCTGGCGTGCCCAAAGTAAAATGCCTCCCATTTAGTCCCAGAAAATAGGATATGCACATATTTAGTACCATTGGATAGGAAACACTCTGAATTTTCTAAAAGTGTTAACATTTTGTCTGTGAGTATAAGAGAACGGATATGGCAGGCGAAACCCCGAGGAATTTCTGTCCTGGAAAAAAGTGGTTTTGACACATTGCCTCATTTGGAACCCCTCCCTTATGAAAAAGCCCTTATAAGGGCATATGAATGCAGTACCTATCGCTTCCTCTGGATGTCAACAGTCTCGAAAGTGTTCTGATTCTTTTTAGATGCTTTTAGAGCAGAGAAGAAGAGGAATCAGGAAGTGTCCCCATAGATGTCCTTTACAAGACAACGCGTGCTCCCGCCAGGCTCGTCCTTTGTTTTTTTCCTTTCTTATCGCCCAGTTTATATTCCGGTTGAAATATTATGCTATTTATACAGACAAGTGTTCCTAAGGATACATTTAAAATGTTTGATTGTTCTTGGACAAGTTTATAGGTATAAGTTGAACGAGTTCTCTTCACGTTTCAATGGAGGAGTCGACGCTGTTTTTTTCTGATTATAACGTGCCAACCAAACTGAGATTTATGGATATAATACATTACTTTTTCTAACAAAAGAACCATGGATTGTCTTCGTTGGACACTTTGGAAGCCCTCAGCAGAAGTTCTTCAACAGGTAATTGATTTGTTTTCGCTGTGAAATGTGTTTTCTGTGAACCGTGGAGGCTTATGAAATTATGGTAATGGAAAAAATNATGTTAGGTGCTACCCTCAAACAATCAAATGTGGTGCTTTCGCCGTAAAGCCTTTTTGAAATCTGACAACGCTGTGATATTGCCAAGAAGCAGAGCTTTTGATGACTATGAAACACTTGTATATTGATGCATGTTTAATAATTCAACTCTTGCTGCTCCTTAAGAAGTTAAACAGCTTGGATATTTCCAGAACATGTCATGGCTTTATAAGCTTCTGATAGGCTAATTGACATAATTTGATTCAATTGGAGGTGTACCTGTGGATGTATTTCAAGGCCTACCTTAACTCAGTGCCTCTTTGCTTGACATCATGGGAAAATCAAAAGAAATCAGCCAAGGTCTACAAAAGGATTGTAGACCTCCACACGTCTGGTTCATCCTTGGGAGCAATTTCCAAACGCCTGATGGTACCACGTTCATCTGTACAAACAATAGTACGCAAGTATAAACACCATGGGACCACGCAGCAGTCATACCGCTCAGGAAGGAGACGCGTTCTGTCTCCTAGAGATGAACGTACTTTGGTGCGAAAAGTGCAAATCAATCCCAGAACAGCAGCAAAGGACCTTGTGAAGATGCTGGAGGAAACGAGTATAAAAGTATCTAAATACCACAGTAAAATGAGTCTTATATCGGCATAACCTGAAATGCCACTCAGCAAGGAAGAAGCCACTGCTCCAAAACCGCCATAAAAAAGCCAGACTCCGGTTTGCAACTGCACATGGGTTCAAAGATCGTACTTTTTTGAGAAATGTCCTCTGGTCTGATGAAACAAAGATAGGACTGTTTGGCCATAATGACCATCGTTATGTTTGGAGGAAAAAAGGGGATGCTTGCAAGCCGAGGAACACCATCTCAACCATGAAACACGGGGGTGGCTGCATCATGTTGTGGGGGTGCTTTGCTGCAGGCGGGACTGGTGCACCTCACAAAATAGATTGCTTCATGAGGAAGATAAATTATGTGGATATATTGAAGCAACATCTCAAGACATCAGTCATGAAGTTAAAGCTTGGTCGCAAATGGGTCTTCCAAATGGACAATGACCCCAAGCATACTTCCAAAGTTGTGGCAAAATGGCTTAAGGACAACAAAGTCAAGGTATTGAAATGGCCATCACAAAGCCCTGAACTGAAAAAGCGTATGTGAGCAAGGAGGCCTACAAACCTGACTCGGTTATACCTGCTCTGTCAGGAGGAATGGGCCAAAATTCACCCAACTTATTGTGGGAAGCTTTTTGAAGGCTATCTGAAACATTTGACCCAAGTTAAACAATTTAAAGGCAATGTTACCAAATACTAATTCAGTGTATGTAAACTTCTGACCCACTGGGAATGTGATGAAAGAAATTAAAGCTGAAATAAATCATTCTCTCTACTATTATTCTAACATTTCACATTCTTAAAATGAAGTGGTGATCCTAACTGACCTAAGATGGGGCATTTTTACTACGATTAAATGAATTCTATTCATTGACTACAGTTCAGTGTTCAACATCATAGTGCCCTCAAAGCTCATCACTAAGCTAAGGACCCGGGGACTAAACTCCTCCCTCTGCAACTGGGTCCTGAACTTCCTGACGGATAGCCCCAGGGGTGCGTATTCAGTCCCCTCCTGTTCTCCCTCGTTGCCCATGACTGCATGGCCAAGCACGACTCCAACAACATCATTAAGCTTGCCGATGACACAACAGTGGTAGGCCTGATCACAGACAACGATGAGACAGCCTATAGGGAGGAGGTCAGAGACCTGGCAGTGTGGTGCCAGGATAATAACCTCTCCATCAACATGATCTAGATAGAGATGATCGTGGATTGCAGGAGAAGGAGGGCCGAGCACACCCTCATTCTCATCTATGGGGCTGCAGTTGAGCAGGTTGATTCTTCAAGTTCCTTGGTGTCCACATCACCAACGAACTATCATGGTCCAAACACACCAAGACAGTAGTGAAGAGGGCACGACAAAGCCTATTCCCCCTCAGGAGACTAAAAAGATTTGGCATGGGTCCTCAGATCTTCAAAAAGTTATTTAGCTGCACCATTGAAATTATCCTGACAGGTTGCATCACCACCTGGTTTGGCAACTGCTTGGCCTCTGACTGCAAGAGGGTAGTGCGTGCAGCCCAGTACATAACTGGGGCCAATTATCCTGCCATCCTGGAGCTCTATACCAGGGTGTGTCAGATGAAGGTCCTACTTATTGTCTAACTCAAGCCGCCCTAGTCATAGACTGTTTTCTCTGCTACCGAACGACAAGCGGTACCGGAGCGCAAAGTCTAGGTCCAAAAGGCTTCTTAACTGCTTCTACCCCCAAGAAATAAGACTCGTGAACAGCTAATCAAATGGCTACCCAGACTATTTGCATTGACCACTCCCACCCCCATTTTTACGCTTCTGCTACTCCTATTTATTATCTTTGCATTGTCACCTCTACCTACATATACATGTTACCTCAAAATACCTCAACTAACCTGTGCCCCCGCACATTGACTATGTACCAGTACCCCCCGTATATAGCCTCGCTACTGTTTTTTTATTGTTGCGCTTTAGTTATTTGTTATTCTTCTATTATCATCTTTTTTACTTTTTATGTATTTATTTTTTCTTTATTTGAGTAAATACTTAACATTTCTCTAAGTAAGGTTGTATACCTGTTGTATTCGATGCATTTGACAAATACATTTTGATTTGAATGCTGATCAGATTAACTGATATTTGTGTCTGTATGTGTGTTTGTATGCTTTGATTTGTCTTGTCTGGTTGATGTCTGTTTGTTTGTATTGATGTTTTGTCTGTGTTTCTCTCTCTCCCCAACTCAGTATCTGTGGCTGTGGTTCTGGGGAGTCTGGCTGCTCAGCGTGTGGCTGCTGTAAAGCCTGCGCCAGGGAGCTTGATGGACAGGAGGTCAGACAGAGGGGCATCTTCGATGCTGTCAAGGAGATGATACCACTAGACCTACTACTAGGTACAACACACAATAACAGTTGTTCAATATATCTGCATGCTCAAGTTTGGTGTACTCATTCGCAAACAGTCACAACCCTTTTCAAACTGTATATAGTTTCTTCAAAAAGTATTCACACCCCTGGACTTATTTCACATTTTGTTGTTACAGCCTGAATTCACAATACCCCATAATGACAAAGTACATTTAAATTTTTTTTTGAATCCAGTTTAAATTCAGGCTGTAACACAACAAAATGTGTAAAATGTCAAGGGGTGTGTGAATACTTACTGAAGGCACTCTGTCACGAGTTACAAGCCATTACTGTTGTCTGCTTCTTTTATTTCTATTTTGTCTGTCATTCCATGTCAGCATACTGCTTTACCATAGCTACATGTCTCAGCCAATGTTTTCCTGAAGCCAGGCGCCAGCCATATAACAGCATAGAACCGTGGTTACATGCGTTACCTCTGTCTGCTATTTGCAGTTAGGACAAAAATAGCAATTTCTGTTTGTTTCCAACAAAAAAAGGGAAAAAAACAAGGCCCTCTGTTGAATATTTAAATCCCGATGTGGCCCTTGAGCTGCAATAATTGCCCACCCCGGCCCTAGACCAGCAATTCTCAACTGGTGATTTGGGTCGCAGAAAGTTTTTGAATGGGTCGCAGGTGTCTGAGTAAAAAATATGTATTCCCCCAATCTGAATTTAACACTAAGAACCGCCATTAGCCAACGGCCTAAAAAATTATCAGCCCCAAAAAAAGTTTGTATTTTACACTTCTCTTTTGTCAGAAATCACAAACAGAAAAGTGTTTATGCCTATTTATCAGCAGCAAACAATTTGACAGCGCTCCTTGGGGGTTGATAACATTCTCTTAAGTTTTACTTTGTAAAAAGAGGCTGTTATGGAACTGTTTTATTTACTGTAACACTTTTACTAATCAAATGTATTTTAAGGGAAATTAAAACATGCTGTGTGGTAGTAGGCCTTTAGAATAATGCAAAACATATCCTTGACTCTATCCAAGTTGATGAGCGGGAAACAAACGATGCCAGTTAGCCTTCACAGCCGGCCCATCGAAACTACACCTAAACTATACTAAAACTAATTTCACACATAGTAAGAGTTAGCCTATAAACAAAATTAAATTGAGAATCTGATGAGTGACAATATTAGGCCTATCAGTTGTCAAATTGTACATGAAGAAATGGCTGCATCTTGTAACTTACATGGAGAGGAGCATCACTATCAAATCCTCCTTCAGAGTCACATGCAGGTAAAACATTTAGAATTTTATAGTATCAGAAAGAGCATGTTCGGCAGTTTCTGTTGCACTTACCTTTGTCAAATAACTCTCATAATTCAATAGGTGCAGCTCTTTTTCCAAATGTATACTTTTCCTAGATATCCATGTTGTCCATGCATTCAGTACATTACCATTCGCACAGCAGCATTGTTCTGGCTACTAAGCAATTAGTAATAGTAACATGATGAATGTAAAATTAAATTAACATGCTATTTATTTATGGAATTCATCCTTTACAATTGTTACTGTACTGGTGCTTTTGTTTAGGAATACAGCAAATCATTTCACCTGTTATCTTTTTAGTTTCTACTTTGTCAAAAGAGTAACTGGACTTTATTAATTACTATACATCTATTACTAATTGAATCTACAAATAAGCTTGTTCAAATGGATTACACTGTAATGTTTTTATTGTAAGGTTAACTAAAATAGGCTGTAGGCCTATGTTTTTTCTAGGAATTTGTAGAATTATACCAAACATATCCTTGACTCTATATATTGCAACTCATCTTTGATGCATATGCAAAAGGGGACGCCCGGCAGCGTTCTCTAGTGGGTACTTGTATCCTGAAAGGCCAGGCGGTTCTAAGTGTTAATTGACTAAATCCAGATTAAATAAATTGATCTCTGAATAATTTTTCTTCAGTATAGTTAAGGGGTCGGCGACTGAGACAACCTGGTTCAATTTGGGTCCCGAGGCAAAACCAGTTGAGAATAACTGCCGTAGACCATCCTCCTTAGCCAGATCTCAAATCTGCTGTTTCGCCCAAACATACACACAAACAGGTCTGGGATCAGGCCAAGGGCGTCTCGCTCAAGTAATAGAAGAAGAAACACTGGGCTCTCAGCATAAAGCTGCTTTTGCATTAATATGATATACTGTAGCTAGCTAATAGCACGTCTGTCTTGTTTGTCTTCATGCAAAGCTCAAGATAGATGCTGCCCCTTAGATCTAGGATAAGGGGGGTGAAACTGTAGCCTTGGAATTCAAACTGAATCTCGCTATATTACACTATTATTTCACTTCACCAATCCAGTCTGGCGTTGCTGGGATTTAATCCATTTGTACTCGTCTGCATTGAGGGGTTTTGTATGAAATGTATTTCTAAGTGGATCACACCATCAGACCAACCAGACCATCATTTCTGAGAGGATTTTTTTTAGCAGGCCAAGTGCCTCTATTGGAGGATGCCAGACTGAATTAGTAATGTGAAACAATTTAGCGTGATTTAATTAGGATGTCGAGGCAAATGAAACAAACTGACCTCATGTCAGTTTCAAGCAAGGGGTTTACATCATTCTATCCTTTGTGAAGTTGCATCGCTTCTCCATGTCGTCGTCTCCTCCCTCCATTCATCCACGTTGTGTGTTGTCTCTGTCTCTCCTCTTCCACCTGGTTCTCTTTCTCCCGCGGGGCGGTGTGTGTTTCAGCTGTGCCTGTCCCCCCCCCCCCAGGAGTCAACATCGAGGAGCACATCCAGATCCGGCAGGAGGAGAAACGTCAGCGGATCAACCGCCGACACCGGCTGGAGGAGGGACGAGGTACGGGCAAGGAATCGATTGGCGATACAGTGTAGTGTATAGGGTTGGGTTTGTGTTTGGGATGGAGAAAAGGCAGGGACGAAATATGGGATAGAAGGGGATGGGGCCAAAGGGTTAGGGAATAGGGTCTAGGGGATAGTGGAAGGTGTTTGTGTGATTGGGGATGAGAAAAGCCAAATCGGCTAGGAGGGAATAGTGAGTAGGGGATGGGGATTAGTGACTAGAGGAGGGTGTGTGTGTGTTTGCTAGTGCACGTTTGGTGGTTGGTGTGTGTGTTGATCGGTGCAGTGACCTGGGTGGGGCCATAAACAATACAGGCATGGAAAGACCGTACTCTGACCTTGTCCTTGCTATGATTATGGGTTTCCCATATTTCAGTATTGTGGCCTTGTGGATTTTTTCCCCTTTGCTTGTGTATTTGTGATTTTGCAGTTTGTTGTGCTATTGTTGTAGTAGTTGTTATGCTGCAGTGTGACAATTGTGTATCTCTCCCAATCTGTGACCCTGCTGTGTCCATGCATGTGAAAGTTTCTTTCTCCTCCTAGGCCCCCTTGTTTTCCCCGGCCCCATATTAATGAACCAGCGTGAGCAGGCCCTAGTCAGACTCAGACCCCTAAGGCATAAGCGGGACAAGCACACAGGTACAACAGCCGGTCTTCCAATTCACTATCCTTAACTCAAACGGGCACCGATCCGCCCCTCTCTGGTCTGTCTCACACCCCACCAAACTGGTTGTCCCGCTCGTTTACACAGCCGCCCGCCCACCTGTCCTCCTCTCTCTCAATCCCTTGAAAAGTAAGACTCATGTCTACACCGGATCATAATTATGTGTGTGTATATATACACACACAGTTGAAGTTGGAAGTTTACATACACCTCAGCCAAATACATTTAAACTCAGTTTTTCACAATTCCTGACATTTACAGTGGGGCAAAAAAGTATTTAGTCAGCCACCAATTGTGCAAGTTCTCTCACTTAAAAAGATGAGAGAGGCCTGTAATTTTCATTATAGGTACACTTCAACTATGACAGACAAAATGAGGAAA
>QNTS01000579.1:364143-375593 GCA_003317085.1 Hucho hucho
TGACCCAAAACACACGGCCAAGGCAACAAAGGAGTGGCTCAAGAAGAAGCACATTAAGGTCCTGGAGTGACCTTAATCCCATAGAAAATCTGTGGAGGGAGCTGAAGGTTCGAGTTGCCAAACGTCAGCCTCAACCTTAATGACTTGGAGAAGATCTGCAAAGAGGAGTGGGACAAAATCCCTCCTGAGATGTGTGCAAACCTGGTGGCCAACTACAAGAAACGTCTGACCTCTGTGATTGCCAACAAGGGTTTTGCCACCAAGTACTAAGTCATGTTTTGCAGAGGGGTCAAATACTTATTTCCCTCATTAAAACGCAAATCAATTTATAAAATTTTTCACATGCGTTTTTCTGGATTTTTTTGTTATTCTGTCTCTCACTGTTCAAATAAACCTACCATTTAAAATTATAGACTGATCATTTCTTTGTCAGTTGGCAAACGTACAAAATCAGCAGGGGATCAAATACTTTTTTCCCTCACTGTGTTTTTATATTTATTATTATTATTATTATTATTATTATTATTTTTAAATGCCTTATTTACATACTAATTCAGAGCCTTTGCTATAAGACTCGAAATTGAGCTCAAGTACATCTTTGTTCAACCTTGATATGATTCTACAACTTGATTGGAGTCCACCTGTGGTAAATTCAATTGATGGGTTATGATTTAGACAATCACACCGCTGTCTATATAAGGTCCCACAGTTGACAATGCATGTCAGAGCAAAACCATGGCATGAGTTTGAATGAATTGTCCGTGGAGCTCAGAGACAGGATTGTGTCGTTGCACAGATCTGGAGAAGGGTACCAAAACATTTCTGCAGCATTGAAAGTCCCCAAGAACAGTGGCCTCCATCATTCTTAAATGGAAGAAGTTTGGAACCACCAAGACTCTTCTTAGAGCTGGCCACCCTGACAAAATTTGCAATCGCGGGAGAATGGCCTTGGTCAGGGAGGTGACCCGATGGTCACTCTGACAGAGTTGTATAGTTCCTCTGTGGAGATGGGAGAACCTTCCAGAAGGACACCCATGGTAGAGTGGCCAGACGGAAGCCACTCAGTTAAAGGCATATGACAGTCCGCTTGGAGTTTTCCAAAAGTCACCTAAAGGACTCTGACCATGAGAAACAAGATTCTCTGGTCTGATGAAATCAAGATTGAACTATTTGGCCTGAATGCCAAGCGTATGGTCTGGAGGAAAACTGACACCATCCCTACAGGTAAGCATGGTGATGGCAGCATTCTCTGGGCATTTTTTTCAGTGGCAGGGACTGGGAGTCTAGTCAGGATCGAGGGAAAGATGAATGGAGCGAAGTACAGAGAGATCCTTGATGAAACCTGCTCCAGAGCGCTCAGGACATCAGACTGGGTGGGGGCGAAGGTTCACCTTCCAACAGGACAACGACCCTAGCACACAGCCAAGACAACGCAGGAGTGGCTTCGAGACAAGTCTCTGAATATCCTTGAGTGGCCCAGCCAGAGTCCGGACTTGAATAAATAATAAATACAATGGGTGAACCGAGGGAGAGAGAATAAGAAACAATTGGGTGTCTATTACATTAATTATTCTTCTGCTTTGACACTTTAGTCCTTGGATGGCAACGCAGTACTTTTGTTAAAGATACATCAATATCAGTCTAACTCGATTGAACAACAATCTCTAAGCAGGAGAGTAGATTTTTCTTTCAGTGGCCGTCGTCGGACACACCAGAATTAGAAGCAGGTGAAACAGCAGGCGTTGTCATAGCGCCTCGACAATTATGGGATAGGTAGATCAGAGAGATGTGACGGATCGACTCCTGACACCAATTGTGCTTATTTAATGTCATCCCAGACGTCAGCGCAGGCTTTCAATTGAGTATTTATAGCCATAAATGAATGAATTATGTTTTATATCTGAACAGGGTACATTTGAAATATCCTCCATGGATAGTCACTAATCGGTATAAATAGATGGTGTCGGTGCCCTGTGGTTATATTTGGAAGCAGTAAACTATGTTTTAGAGGAAAGTGCAGATGGAAGATGTACAAGAGACTATTCTTAATCGAGATTAGTATGTCACACTGGTTAACCCATTAGGATTATTATATACTAGGATCTTTCCCTCTTCCACCCCACAGTTGATGTTTGTGAGGTTGAGAGCAGGGGGATTGTGTAGGTATTGACACTGAATAGAAAAGACTGAGGGACGATGGATTTTCTGAAGCATGTCACTTAGTCAAATATAGGATATAATGCTGTTATAAAGGTAAAGCATCAAGGGGAGAGGGTATGATTGTGTACCCAAATTCGCACCCCTCTTGAGGCGAGAAGAAAACATTAATTTTTATAGTTTCCATCTACTGAACCCTGGTCCATGGCTGGCGTAAGTCTGTGAGGTATATGCTGACTAATCCAGCAGTTAGTTTAAATACTGAACAAAAATATTAACGCAACATGTTAACTGTTGGTCCAATGTTTCATGAGCTGAGGTAAAATATCCCAGAAATGTTCCATACATAAGTGTTTTTCTCTCAAATTTTATGCATGAATTTCTTTGTCCCTGTTAGTGAGCATTTCTCCTTTGCCAAGGTCATCCATGCACCTGACAGTTGTGGCATATCAAGAAGCTAAACAGCATGATCGTTACACAGGTGCACCTTGTGCTGGGGACAATAAAAGGCCACTTTAAAATGTGCAGTTTTGCCACAGATGTCTCAAGTTTTGAGGGAGCGTGCAGTTGGCATGCTGAGTCCACAACAGCTGTTGCCAGCGAATTGAATGCTCTACCCTAAGCCGCCTCCAAGGACGTTTTAGAGAATTTGGCGGTAGGTCCATCCGGCCTCACAACCGCAGACCACGTAGATGGCGTTGTGTGGGAGAGCGGTTTGCTTATATTAACGTTGTGAACAGAGTGACCCATGGTGGCAGTGGGGTTATGGTAAGGGCAGGCATAAGATATGGACAACAAACAGAATTAGCATTTTATCGATGGCAATTTGAATGCACAGAGATACTGTGACAAGATCTTGAGGCCCATTGTCGTGCCATTCATCCTCTGCCATCAGCATGATAATGCACGGAACTTTGCACAGCCATTGGAGAGTGGGACAACATTCCACAGGCCACAATCAACAGCCTCATCAACTCAATGTGAAGGAGATGTGATGCGCTGCATGAGGCAAATGGTGGTCACCACATACTGACTGGTTTTCTGATCCACAGGTATCAACAAATGCATATCTATGTTCCAAGTCATGTGAAATACATAGATTAGGGCCGAATGCATTTATTTCAATTTTCTGATTTCCTTACTACAACATTGAGCCGGGTGTGAGGGCCGACTCCGACCCTGAGGACTGGGTGATCTCGGTCTCCGAGGCCGATGTGAGAAGGGTCTTTAATCAGGTCAACACCCGCAAGCCAGCGGGTCCCGACGGTATTCCAGGGAGCGTTCTCAGAGCATGCGCAGAACAGCTGGTAGGCATATTAATGGTCATTTTTCAACCTCTCCTATTCTATAATCCCCACGTTTTTAAGATGACCACCATCATTCCGGTTCCTAAGAACTAAGGCTTTATGCCACAATGACTACCCCCCTGTAGCTCTCACTTCTGTATTCATGAAGTGCTTTGACAGGCTGGTTGTGGCACATATTAACTCCACCATCCCAGCTACCCTAGACCCACTCTAATTTGCGTACTGCCCCAACAGATTAATAGATGACACAATCTCAATTCCTCACCCACCGAGATAAGAGGACAGGGATTTTGGCGCCGGAGAGGATGGCTGCTGTTTTATGGGCTCTTAACCAACCGTGCTATTTTGTTTGTTTTTTCGCCTTGTTTGTAACTCTTTTGTACATAATGTTGCTACTACCGTCTCTTATGACCGAAAAGAGCTTCTGGACATCGGAACAGCGATTACTCACCTTGAATTGGACAAAGAATTTTTCTTTAAGTCTGACGAGCGGGATTTACTCCAGACACCCGAACAGGCCCTCAACCCCATCATTCACAGGAGGAGACAGAGGTTTCGCGGAAGGAGATCAGGGGTGCCTTGTGAGGATCAGGTGACAAGTGGCCAATCTGCCTTTGCCATCGGTACAATTGGCCAACGTACAATCGCTGGATAATAAAATGGATGAACTAAAAGCGCGTATATCCTACCAACGGGACATTTAAAAACTGTAATATCTTATGTTTCACCGAGTCGTGGCTGAACGATGACATGAATAACATGCAGCTGGCGGGTTATACACTGTACTGGCAGGAAAGAACAGCAGCCTCTGGTAAGGCAAGGGGTGGTGGTCTATGTATATTTGTAAACAACAGCTGGTGCACAATATCTAAGGAAGTCTCAAGGTTTTGCTTGCCTGAGGTAGAGTATCTCATGATACTCTACCTCAGAGTTTTCATCTATATTCTTCGTAGCTGTCTATTTACCACCACAAATTGATGCTGGCACTAAGACCACACTCAATGAGCTGTATATACAGCCTTATGCAAACAGCAAAATGTTCATCCAGAGGCGGCGCTCCTAGTGGTCGGGGACTTTAATGCAAGGAAACATAGCAGTTTTACCTAATTTCTATCAGCATGTTAAATGTGCAACCAGAGGGTAAAAAACACTAGACCACCTTTACTCCACACACAGAGACGCACACAAAGCTCGCCCTCCACTTGGCAAATCTGACCATAATTCTACCATCCTGATTCCTGCTTACAAGCAAAAATGAAAGCAGGATGCACCAGTGACTCAGTCAATAGAAAAGTGGTCAGATGACGCAGATGCTAAGCTACAGGACTGTTTTGCTAGCACAGACTGGAATATGTTCTGGGATTCTTCCGATGGCATTGAGGAGTATACCACATCAGTCACTGGCTTCATCAATAAGTGGATCGATGACGTCGCCCCACAGTGACCGTCCGCACATACCCCAACCAGAAGCCATGGATCACAGGCAACATTCGCACTGAGCTAAAGGGTAGAGCTGCCGCTTTCAAGGAGCAGGACTCTAACCCGGAAGCTTATAAGAAATCCCACTATGTCTTCCAACGAACCATCAAACAGGCAAAGCATCAATACAGGACTAAGATCAAATCGTACTATACCGGCTCAGACGCTCGTCGAATGTGACAGGGCTTGCAAACTATTACAGACTACCTAGGGAAGCACAGCCGAGAGCTGCCCAGTGACACAAGCCTACCAGACAAGCTAAATTACTTCTATGCTCGCTTCGAGGCAAGTAACACTGAAACATGCATGAGAGCATCAGCCGTTCCCGACGACTGTGTAATCATGCTCTTTGCAGCCAGTGTGAGTAAGACCTTTAAACAGCTCAACGTTCACAAAGCTGCAAGGCCAGACAGATTATCTGGACGTCTAATACGTGCGTGCGCTGACCAACTGGCTAGTGTCTTCACTGACGTTTTTAACCTGTTCCTAACTGAGTCTAATACCAACATGTTTCAAGCAGACCACCATAGTCCCTGTGCCCAAGAACACTAAGGTAACCTGCCTAAATGACTAGCGACCCGTAGCACTCATGTCTGTAGCCATGAAGTGCTTTGAAAGGTTGGTCATGGCTCACATCAACACCCTTATCCCAGAAACCCTAGTCCCACTCCAATTTGCATACCGCCCCAACAGATCCACAGATGATGCAATCTCTATTGCTCTCAACACTGCCCTTTCACACCTGGACAAAAGGAACACCTATGTGAGCATCCTCTTCATTGACTACAGCTCAGCGTTCAACAACATAGTTCCCTCAAAGCTCATCCCTAAGGTAAGGACCCTGGGACTAAACACCTCCCTCTGCAACTGGATCCTGGACTTCCTGACGGGATGCCCCCATGTGGCAAGGGTAGGTAACAATGCATCCGCCACACTGATCCTCAACAATGGTGCCCCTCGGGTGCGTGTTCAGTCCTCTCCTGTACTCCCTGTTCACTCATGACTGCACGGCCAGGCACGACTCCAATAACATCATTAAGTTTGCCGATGACACAACTGTGGTAGGCCTGATCACCGACAACGACGAGACAGCCTATAGGGAGGAGGTCAGAGACCTGACCGTGTGGTGTAAGGACAACAACCTCTCAGGTCTACACCTGTTGTATTCGGCGCTTGTGTCAAATACAATTTTATTTTATTTGAGTACTTAAGTGAGAATGCTATTCATTGACTACATAATTGTTCCCTCCAAGCTCATCACCAAGCTTAGGACTCTGTGTCTGAACACCTCCCTCTGCAACTGAATCCTGGAATTCCTGATGGGCCAACCCCAGGTGGTGAGGGTAGGCAACATCACCTCCGCCACGCTGACCCTTTAACACAGGGATCCCAAAGGGTTGTGTGCTTAGTCCCCTCCTGTGCTGTTCACCCAGGACTGTGTGGCCACGCACGACTCCAACACCATTATCACGTTCGCTGACGACACGACGGTGGTAGGCCTGATCATCGGTGACTGAGTCAGCCTACAGGGAGGAGGTCAGTGACCTGGCAGTGTGATGTCAGAGAAACAACCCCTCAACGTCAGCAAGACCAAGGAGCTGATCGTGGACTACTGGAAACTGGGGGGCAAGCATGTTTCCCTGCACTGACTTTTTAAATATTTCCTGTATATAGTATGCTTACTTACGTACTTTGTATTTCATATTTTCTTTTCTTGTTTCTCAAGGTTTTTTTCTAGTAATACATTGTTATTGATTATTGCGTAGTTTTTTGGGGAATTTGCCACAATGTCATTTCACTGTGCATGTGACATTAAGACTGTGACATTAAGAAATGTGTCGCAGTACATGAGGGAAATGGTGGTCACACTAGATACTGACTGGTTCTCTGATCCACACCCCTGCTTTTTTATTTTTGTGTCTGTGACCAAATTATGCATATCTACATTTCCAGTCATGTGAAATTCCTAGATTAGTGCCCAATGAATTTATTTCAATTGACTGATTTCTTTATAAGAACTGTAACTCAGTAAAATCTTTTAAATTGTTGTATGTTATATTTTTGTTCAGTATTAAAAGAGGAAGACCACTGTTCTATGATCGCTAATGCATGGCCGTTCATCTACCCGATTCCTCTCACCCACCATTGTGACCTCTGAAACAATAGGACCCCTATGAAAGCCATTGACACCTCAAACTCACATTAAACTTTTGTACAGAACAGGTATGACACTATTTTCAGAACATTTTAAAATAAATGCAGCTGGAAAGAACGGCACTAAGCTCTGTATCCTCTTGCTGTGTAGTTAGGAGTCACAAGCACCTGCAAGTGATACGTCACATTGAAATTGAACATGAAGCAATTGAAACAATCCCCCCACCAAATGTCCTCCCACAAATAGAGAGGTCCTGCTCTGTTTGAGGTTTTGAGAGTTTTTACCTTATTTCTACCTTTTTGCATGACTTCATTGCCCTTCCTTCCTTTTCTCCCTTTTTTTCTCAGAATCACTTGCTCCTTCCAGCTTCCCTCTCTTTCTCGCTCCAGGACAGTTGTTGTTCCGATCCTGAGACACCAATCTCTGAAGCTGCCAACAGAGTTCTCCCCATCTTTCTTAACCCCCACCCCCTCTCTCTCTGCTCCCTCCTTCCCTCTGTTTACCTGACTGACTGCCTGTTTGCCTTTGCAGACGGGAACAGTGAGCGAGGGGAAAAGGACGCCAGTAAGATCACCACTTATCCCCCGGGGGCGGTGCGCTTCGACTGCGAGATGAGAGCTGTGCAGGTTAGCTGCGGCTTCCACCATTCAGGTAGGTCACCCGGACACTTCCTATTACTCACTTCCTGCTTCCTCTTTGATCTTTTCCTCAGTGGTGTTCACAAGAGGAAGACATTGTTTTGAGGAATGTACCCATCGCTAAGCCCCGTCCCCTTGGTTACTGTTGCTACCTCGGTAGCAGTTTTCTATGAAACTTAATCAAACTTCCGGCAGAAAACCCCTCACAATGATATAAAATTGTGTTTTTTTTATTACGCAATTAAGTTAAACAGACTAATCCTTGCTAATCAGGAGACTCTTGGGACTGTCATTACAATTGCTCTCAAGTCATATCCTGCTATTGATAGCAGATGAGTTGTATTCATAATATAGCTAACTTAGCTAGCCTGTGCCTTCAGAAAGTATTCCCACCACTTGACTTTTTCCACATTTTGATGTTACATCCTGAATTTTAAATTGATTCTGTTTTGTCACTGGCCTACACATAATTCCCCATAATGTCAAAGTGGAATTATTTTTTTTGAAATTTTTGCAAATTAATTAAACATGAAAAGCTGAAAGGTCTTGAGTCAAGTATTCAACCCATTTATGGCAACCCAAAATAAGTTTGGGAGTAGAAATGAACTTAACAAGTCACATAGTAAATTGCATGGACTCACTATGTGCAATAATAGTTCTTATTCTTTTAATGACTACCTTATCTCTGTACCCTACACAAACAATTATTTGTAAGGTCCCTCAGTCGAGCGGTTTCAAGCACAGATTCAACCTGTCACGTCTGCTCCCGCTCTTCCCTCCCCCTTGCGCTTAAGAGCGCCAGGTTGCCCTTCATCACACACTCCTGCCATCCATCACTCCCCTGCCTTCCCAGGGAGTACTGGCGTTCCGGTTGGTATGGTGGCATCGGCTCTGGGTCGCCACCAATGGAACCGGGGGTGCCTAGCCAGCTCGTCGGGCTTCCATGCCCTAGCTGGCACAATTTTTTCCTACGGTTTGCTAAGAGCTGGCAGCAAGCTGATAGGTTTGCTGTTAGAACCAGTAAAGGCCACTTTAGCACTCTTGGGTAGCAGAATTACGTTGGCTTCCCTCCAGGCCTGAGGATGAAGACTTTCCTCTAGGCTCAGATTAAATATATGACAGATAGGAGTGGCTATAGTCAACTACCATCCTCAGTAGCTTTCCATATAAGTTGTCAATCCTTGGAGGTTTGTCATTATTCATCAGTAACCGAGAGCTAGCTAACCAGCTAATAAACAACGCTACACAAGTATAATTTCAGGTTAGAAAAATACTCCATCAATAGGCTCTGCAATTTAGGACTCAGTCGCAAGTAACCCTGCTGCATTTAACCTCTTAGGGATCCAATCCTGTGAACGGGTTCGATTTTGACAACATCCGGTGAAATGCAGAGCGCCAAATTCAAATTACAAAAATACTCATTTCCAACATTCATGAAAATTCAAGTGTTGCACACTCTTCAAAAGCTTAGACTCGTGTTAACTTCTTAGGGAGCAGCTCCCGAGGTGACGGTTTTGGAGAGTCTGGCGTGCCCAAAGTAAAATGCCTCCCACTCAGGCCCAGAAAATAGGATATGCACATAATTAGTACTATTGGAAAGGAAACACTGAAGTTTCTAAGAGTGTTAAAATATTGTCTGTGAGTGTAACAGAACGGATATTTCAGGCGAAAACCTTAAACTTCACATGAGATGGCAGCCTCGCTTCACGTTCTCAGGAAACTATGCAGTATTGTTTTATTTATTACTTCTTACATTGTTACCACGGGAAATATTAAGTTTTATTACATACAACCGGGAGGAACTATTGGATATAAGAGCAACGTCAACTTACCAACATTACGACCAGGAATACGACTTTCCTGAAGCGGATTCTGTGTTTGGTACCCCAACTAGGACAATAGACTGGATCGTACCCGGCGACTCAAAACAAAGGCGGCGCAGGAGAAGAGGGAAACGCGGCAGTCTTTTGGTCAAGCTAGGACGACGGGCGCATCGTGCACCTCTCCCGAGTATTTTAATCGCCAATGTACAGTCTCTGGACAACAAAGTAGACGAAATCAGATCGAGGGTTGCCTTCCAGAGAGACATCCGAGACGGCAACGTTCTTTGCTTCTCGGAAACATGGCTCACTCAGGACACGTTATCTGAGTCGGTACAGCCACATGGTTTCTCCACGCATCGCGCCGACAGAAACAAACATCTATCTGGTAAGAAGAAGGGTGGGGGTGTGTGTCTTATGATTAACGAGACGTGGTGTGATCATAACAACATACAGGAACTCAAGTCCTTTTGTTCACCTTACATAGAATTCCTTACAATCAAATGCCGACCGCATTATCTACCAAGAGAATTCTCCTCGATTATAATCACAGCCGTGTACATCCCCCCTCAAGCTGACACATCGACGGCACTGAAACAAATGCATTGGACTCTAGGTAAATTGGAAACCACATATCCTGAGGCTGCATTTATTGTGGCTGGGGATTTTAATAAGGCTAATTTGAAAACAAGGCTCCCGAAATTTTACCAGCATATCGAATGTGCCACCCGGTCTGGTAAAATCCTGGATCATTGTTATTCCAACTTCCGTGATGCATACAAGGCTATTCTCCGAACCCTCCTTTCGGCAAGTCTGACCATGACTCCATTTTGTTGCTCCCAGCCTACAAACAGAAACTAAAACAGGAAACGCCCGTTCTCAGGTCTGTTCAACGCTGGTCTGACCAATCATCTGATTCCATGCTGCAAGATTGCTTCGAGCACGTGGACTGGGACATGTTCCGGATAGCGTCGGACAACAACATTGATGTATACACTGATTCGGTGAGCGAGTTTATTAGCAAGTGCATTGGTGATGTTGTACCCATAGCAAATATTAAAACCTTCCCCAACTAGAAACCGTGGATTGATGGCAGCATTTGCGCAAAACTGAAAGCGCAAACCACTGCTTTTAACCAGGGTAAGGCTACCGGAAACATGACTGAATACAAACAGTGTAGCTATTCCCTCCGCAAGGCAATCAAACAAGCTAAGCGTCAATATAGAGACAAAGTAGAGTCACAATTCAACGGCTCAGACACGAGAGGAATGTGGCAGGGTCTACAGTCAATCACGGACTACAAAAAGAAAACCAGCCCCGTTGCGGACCATGACGTCCTGCTCCCAGACATACTAAACAACTTCTTTGCTCGCTTTGAGGATAATACAGTGCCACCGACACGGCCTGCTATCAAAACCAGCGGGCTCTCCTTCACCGCAGCCAACGTGAGGAAAAACATTTAAATGTGTTAACCCTCGCAAGGCTGCTGGCCCATATGGCATCCCTGGCCGTGTCCTCAGAGCATGCGCAGACCAGCTGGCTGGTGTGTTTACGGACATATTCAATCAGTCCCTATCCCAGTCTGCTGTTCCCACATGCTTCAAGATGGCCACCATTGTTCCTGTTCCCAAGAAAGCTAAGGTAACTGAGCTAAATGACTATCGCCCCGTAGCACTCACTTCCGTCATCATGAAGTGCTTTGAGAGATTAGTCAAGGATCATATCACCTCCATCCTGCCAGACACCCTGGACCCACTCCAATTTGCTTACCGTCCCAATAGGTCCACAGACGACGCAATCGCAATCACACTGCATACTGCCGTAACCCATCTGGACAAGAGGAATACTTATGTAAGAATGCTGTTCATCGACTACAGCTCAGCATTTAACACCA
>QNTS01000579.1:376301-430441 GCA_003317085.1 Hucho hucho
ATTTAATTTGATTTGAATTTCTGTCCTGGAAAAAGTGTATTGCCTCATTTTGAACCCCTCCCTATTGAAAATGACCATATAAGGGAGTAATATTTTAGTACCTATTGCTTCCACTGGATGTCAACAGTCTCTAGACAGTGTTTTGATTATGTTAAGTTGCTCTGGATGGTAATAGAAGAAGAATTGGGAAGTGGTCACCAGATGTAAACAGAAGAGGATGCGCTTTCACCGGCTTGCTTGCGCTGTGGTTTTTTCCTTTCCTATCGCCAAGTTTATAATCTGGTTGAAATATTATACTAAATATACATAAGTGTTCCTAAGGATACATTATCAATGATGTTTGATTGTTCTTGGACAAGTGTATAGGTTGAACCAGTTCTCTTCACGGTTCAATGGGCGAGTGGACGCTGTATTTTCTGATCATAACGCACCAACCAAACAGATTTATGGATATAATAAATGACTTTTTCTAACAAAAGAACCATGGAATGTCTTCGTTGGACACTTGGGAAGCCCTCAGCAGAAGTTCTTCAAAAGGTAAGGGATTTGTTTTCCCTGTGAAATGTGTTTTGTGTGAATCGCGATGGTTTATGAATTTATGCTAATGGTAAAATATTGGAGGTGCTACCCTCAAACAATCAAATGTTGTGCTTTCTCCGTAAAGCGTTTTTGAATTTTGAATTTGGCGCCTTGCATTTCACCGGTAGCACCCCACCACAAGTAGTTAATCTAACAGCGTTGTCAGATTTCAAAAGGCTTTACGGCGAAAGCAGGTCATTTGATTGTCTGAGGACAGCACCCCGCTCAAATATTCAATTAGCATAATAACATAACCAGCAGAGGTGTCACAACTCAAAAATAGCATGAAATAAATCGCTTCCCTTTGAAGATCTTCCTCTGATGGCATACCCATTCGTCCCGTTTAGACAATAAAAGGTCCTTTTGTTCGATAAAGTCCCTCTATATCCATAAAGCTCTGTTTGGTTGGCGTGTTTTGTTCAGTAATCCACCTGCCCAAAGGCGTTCATCCATGCAGACAAACGATATCCCAAAAGTACCGGTAAAGTTAGTTGAAAAACGTCAAACAGCATTTGTAATCAATACTCAGATACCCTAAAATGAATATACACTATAATATTTCAGACGGAATATAACCTGCTGAATAGAAGAGAAAAATAACTAAGCGTGCACTCCCTGTTACGCGCAAAATTCATAATAGGACACTAGACGTGACCTCAGGAAGAAGTGGTCTTACTCCCTTGATTTTCAAGATAAAAGCTTCAAACCTTTTTCTAAAGACTGTTGACATCTAGTGTAAGCCATAGGGACTGCAATCTGTGTGTTAAACAATAAGGCTTTGAATAGCATGCCTATTGAAAACAGTGTGACTTGACTGATTCAGACATCCCGGATGGATTTTGCTTGGGCCTGCCATATCAGTTATGTTATACTCACATACATTATTTTAACAGTTTTAGAAACTTCAGTGTTTTCTATCCAATTATATGCATATCCTAGCTTCTGGGCCTGAGTAACAGGCAGTTTACTTTGGGCACGTTTTTCATCCGAACTTCAAAATACTGCCCCCTAGCCCAAACAGGTTAAACCCTTGTTTTAAAAAAAACTAAAATGTATAAACTCCGTTTGCCATTGCCCTCATCGGCTTCCATGCGTTTGAAGCGTGAGCTTGTCCGAGGGCGTCGGACAGCAACAGTTGTTATCCATCAGAGTGCTGTGACCCAAGGGGGCGCCAACCCTGTGAGGAAGATCACATCAGTGACTCAACCCATTTGAGTGACACACCCCTCCTTGGGACGGCATGGAAGAGCACCAGTAAGACATTTACAGATATTACACGTTTCTAATTTTCACAGAAAGTGGTTTCATTTCCAGCTAAATTGTACTGTTCGCTAGCTAGCTAACGTTAGCTGGCTGGCTCCCAAGCTGACATTATTCGTTTCCCAGAGCCATTTTCTTTTCTAGTTAGAGCCTAATTTAAGCAAGCTAAAGTTAACCCTGGTTGGTTAGCTCCCAGCACTTTGGCGTTGTTGGCACTTTGTTCATTGTCGTTTAACTAGGTAACGTTTGCTGGCTGGCTCGTTAGCTAACGTTCCGTGATGTGTGTGATCTTAAACGTTGTTTACCTAGCTAGGTTCATTGTTTCCCTAGCTACCTATATGTCTTAGGCTAAAGTGTTCTGTTAGCTAGCTAGCGTTAGCTGGCTGGCTCCCTAGCTGACGTTATTTGTTTCCCTGAGCCGGTTGCTTTTCTAGTTAGAGCCTAATATTAGCTAGCTAACATTGAACCTGGTTGGTTCGCTCCCAGCACTTGTGGCATTGTTGGCACTGTTCATTTGTTGTTTAACTAGCTAACGTTAGCTGGCTGGCTCGTTAGCTAATGTTACGTCACGTTTGTACAACACCCGTTGAATATGGCCGGTGTAATAAATGTGTGTAAAAAAGAATAATGAAATTGTTGCCAGCAGCTGGTTAGTCTGTTTTTCATGTTATCCAGAGGTAAACAAATCATTGGCCGGTGCGCTCCGAGAGATGGGTGGGGCTAAAGCTTAAGAGGGTGTAAAAGATGTTGAATGGGTGTAGACAAAAGAGCTCTTCACTAGATACCAAAACATTCAAAGGCCATTTTCTCAAAAGTGAGATTACAAGTTGATCAACTTTCAAAGCAGAATTACTTTCATGTTGTTCCTCAAATGCAGTGTATGATATACCATTTTGTAGCTCGGAGTCTCTACTTTTATCCAATGTAAAAAACACAATTTCAAATGTTGCTACGTAAGACCGAATCCAGGTGGTGAGTCAGATGAGTCTTCAATAAAGACTTAAAGGTCAAGACAGTCTGCTTCTCACATGGATAGGCAGACCATTCCATAAAAATGGAGCTCTATAGGAGAAAGCCCTGCCTCCAGCTGTTTGCTTCGAAATTCTAGGGACAATAAGGAGGCCTGTGTCTTGTGGCCGTAGCGTACGTGTTGGTATGTACGGCAGGACCAAATCAGAGAGATGTAGGAGCAAGCCCATGTAATGCTTTGTAGGTTAGCAGTAAAACATTGAAATCAGCCCTAGGCTTAACAGGAAGCCTGTGTAGAGGCTAGCACTGGAATAATTCGAATTTTAAATACATTTAAATAAACTGAAGTTTATTTTGTGCTTTATCCGGGTAGCCGGAAAGTAGAGCATTTCAGTAGTCTAATCTAGAAGTGACAAAAGCATGGATTAGCTTTTCTGCATAGTTTTTAACAAACATTTTCAGATTTTTGCTGTTACGAAGATGGAAAAATGCTGTCGTTAAAATATTATCATGTTCCTCAGAAGGGTGGGTACCAGTCAAATGTTTGGACACCTACTCATTCAAGGGTTTTTCTTTATTTTTACTATTTTCTACATTGTAGAATAATAGTGAAGACATCGAAACTAACAAATACCTCATATGGAATCATGTAGTAACCAAAAAAGTGTTAGACAAATCAAAATATATTTGAGATTCTTCAAAGTAACCACCCTTTGCCTTAACGACAGCTTTGCACACTTGACATTCTCTCAACCAGCTTCACCTGGAATGCTTTTCCAACAGCCTTGAAGAGTTCCCACACATGCTGAGCACTTGTTGGCTGCTTTTCTTTCATTCTGCGGTCGAGCTCATCGCAAACCATCTCAATTGGGTCCTAAATAAATCACAGACAGCTAAGCACCATCAAACCTCCTCCATGCTTCACGGTGGGAACCACACATGCAGAGATCATCTGTTCACCTACTCTGCGATTCACAAAGACACAATGGTTGGAACCAAAAATCTCATCAGACCAAAACAGATTTCCACCGGTCTAATGTCCATTGCTCGTGTTTCTTGGCCCAAGCCTTATCTTCTTATTGGTGTCCTTTAGTAGTGGTTTCTTTGCAGCAATTAGACAATGAAGGCCTGATTCATGCAGTCTCTTCTGAACCGTTGATGTTGAGATGTGTCTGACTTGTGAAGCATTTATTTGGGCTGCAATTTCTGAGGCTGGTAATACTAATGAACTTATTCTCTGCAGCAGAGGTAACTTTGGGTCTTCCTGTGGCAGTCCTCATGAGAGCCAGTTTCATCACAACTCTTGATGTTTTTTTGCGACTGCACTTGAAGAAACTTTAAAAGTTCTTGAAATGTTCCGGATTGACTGACCTTCGTGTCTTAATAATGATGGACTGTCGTTTCTCTCTCCTTATTTAAGCTGTTCTTACCATAATATGGACTTGGTCTTTTACCAAATAGGGCTATCTTTTGTATACTAAATCTACCTTGTCACAACACAACTGATTGGCCCAAACACATTAGGAAGGAAATAAATTCCACAATTAACTTTTAACAAGGCACACCTGTTAATTGAAATGCATTCCAAGTGACTACCTCATGAAGCTGGTTGAGAGAATTCCAAGAGTGTGCAAAGGCAAAGCTGTCATCAAGGCAAAGGATGTCTACTTTGAAGAATATCAAATATATTGTTATTTAACACTTTTTTGGTTACTACATGATTCCATCGGTGTTATTTCATAGTTTTGATGTCTTCACTATTATTCTACAATGTAGAAAATAGTAAAAATAAAGAAAAACCCTTAAATGAGTAGGTGTGTCCCAACTTTTGACTGATAGAGTAGAAATACACTGCTCAAAAAAATAAAGGGAACACTTAAACAACACAATGTAACTCCAAGTCAATCACACTTCTGTGAAATCAAACTGTCCACTTAGGAAGCAACACTGATTGACAATAAATTTCACATGCTGTTGTGCAAATGGAATAGACAACAGGTGTAAATTATAGGCAATTAGCAAGACACCCCCAATAAAGGAGTGGTTCTGCAGGTGGTGACCACAGACCACTTCTCAGTTCCTATGCTTCCTGGCTGATGTTTTGGTCACTTTTGAATGCTGGCGGTGCTTTCACTCTAGTGGTAGCATGAGACGGAGTCTACAACCCACACAAGTGGCTCAGGTAGTGCAGCTCATCCAGGATGGCACATCAATGCGAGCTGTGGCAAGAAGGTTTGCTGTGTCTGTCAGCGTAGTGTCCAGAGCATGGAGGCGCTACCAGGAGACAGGCCAGTACATCAGGAGACGTGGAGGAGGCCGTAGGAGGGCAACAACCCAGCAGCAGGACTGCTACCTCCGCCTTTGTGCAAGGAGGAGCAGGAGGAGCACTGCCAGAGCCCTGCAAAATGACCTCCAGCAGGCCACAAATGTGCATGTCTGCTCAAACGGTCAGAAACAGACTCCATGAGGGTGGTATGAGGGCCCGACGTCCACAGGTGGGGGTTGTGCTTACAGCCCAACACCGTGCAGGACGTTTGGCATTTGCCAGAGAACACCAAGATTGGCAAATTCGCCATTGGCGCCCTGTGCTCTTCACAGATGAAAGCAGGTTCACACTGAGCACATGTGACAGACGTGACAGAGTCTGGAGACGCCGTGGAGAACGTTCTGCTGCCTGCAACATCCTCCAGCATGACCGGTTTGGCGGTGGGTCAGTCATGGTGTGGGGTGGCATTTCTTTGGGGGGCCGCACAGCCCTCCATGTGCTCGCCAGAGGTAGCCTGACTGCCATTAGGTACCGAGATGAGATCCTCAGACCCCTTGTGAGACCATATGCTGGTGCGGTTGGCCCTGGGTTCCTCCTAATGCAAGACAATGCTAGACCTCATGTGGCTGGAGTGTGTCAGCAGTTCCTGCAAGAGGAAGGCATTGATGCTATGGACTGGCCCGCCTGTTCCCCAGACCTGAATCCAATTGAGCACATCTGGGACATCATGTCTCGCTCCATCCACCAACGCCACGTTGCACCACAGACTGTCCAGGAGTTGGCGGATGCTTTAGTCCAGGTCTGGGAGGAGATCCCTCAGGAGACCATCCGCCACCTCATCAGGAGCATGCCCAGGCGTTGTAGGGAGGTCATACAGGCACGTGGAGGCCACACACACTACTGAGCCTCATTTTGACTTGTTTTAAGGACATTACATCAAAGTTGGATCAGCCTGTAGTGTGGTTTTCCACTTTAATTTTGAGTGACTCCAAATCCAGACCTCCATGGGTTGATACATTTTGATTTCCATTGATAATTTTTGTGTAATTTTGTTGTCAGCACATTCAACTATGTAAAGAAAAAAGTACTGAATAAGATTATTTCATTCATTCAGATCTAGGATGTGTTATTTTAGTGTTCCCTTTATTTTTTTGAGCAGTGTATATTTCCTGAGCTTTCTTATGTATCCTAGCTATAGGACAGATACTTCAAAACCTTGTTTCTTATGATTTTATTTTTTGAATGGTTTTCAATGCGTTTGTCTGGGCTATATTAGTAGAGGCCAAATTCAATATTTTGTCAAATAATACTTTTTGGGGATACCTAAAGTGGTGGCATTCACTTTAGGATGCCACCCCCCCACGGCTTGGACTTTTAAGAATTCAATATATTGTAGAGGATGTTATAAGATTCGAATCTGCTGTGACCTGACCTGTATGGAAATGTGTTAATAGGGTAATTCTATAGGACCCTATTTGTTGTTTTTAGCAAGTAAGCACTTGACAGTTCAATGACAAATACACACGTACAATTGAAATTCTGTGGATAATGTAAGTCTGCAGTACTCTCTGTAACATGACTGTATATAGAATAATATCACAACATATTCAGATAAGTAATGTGGTGGAATGTTATGGATTGTTTTTCTCTGGTCCTGTCCTGTAGTGGTGCTGATGGAGAATGGGGATGTCTATACGTTTGGCTACGGTCAGCATGGCCAGCTTGGACACGGAGACGTCAACTCAAGGTAACCACTGACATGCACAAATGCAAAAACAAAACATTTGGACACAAAAAAACATAGTTCTAGATGTTCTGTTCAGACAATGAATAGGTTTTAACAGTGTAGGACAGATTCAAGGGTAGGTAGTCAGTGTTTTCCACAAGTACAAAGAGTAGCAACCCGGGGGGGCTTGCCTACCATGGTTAGACATTTTTGCCTAAGGAATACTCTATCAAGTTTACCTCCCAGATTGGAAAGATTTGTTGTGCTAGACCCGCATGCTCACACCCCCATCCCTAGTGCCTACATTATTGTTTGCCACATGGCCTTAAATTGTACCAATTCGTTTTTCTCATTTGCCCATGCTATTTCAATAATAAATCAGTTGATTTTCCAATTGTTAATGATGGTGGATTGATTGATTTTTCAAGATGAGTGTGAAGACAATTATCCAGTCCATTGGGTATTTCACTACACCTCCATATGCCATGTTTTGAAATATGCAGACTGACCGGTTAAAAGTACGTTAACATTGTAGTACATTGAAATAACCTACTTTCTTGCTCTGCTCATGACTTGGGGATTTTATAGCATTTCCAGAATGCATGGATTATTGAGTTAATGTTTGTTTTACACTTAAGGCATGACTCTTACCGTTGTGCTGTATAATTTGTGAATTTTGGATCCTGTGTAAAACAATCTATACATTTGTTTATACTGGATTAAGCATACATTTTTGTTAGTTATGCTCCAACATTCCTTCCATCTTGTTCCAACATCAGTTATTGTTAAGTATTGGTTCTAGTAGTTTACATTTTGTTCTAAGAGCTTGTTAGTTGGATATGCTCTCTGCAAGTTTTTGTATATCTTTATTTGGTAACACTTTACACCCAGCGTCCTAACACGTTATGACACTATTTACAGTGCATTAGGAAAGTATTCAGACCCCTTCGCCTTTTCCACATTTTGTTACGTTAGCCTTATTCTAAATTTTTTATTTTTTTTTATCCATCAAACTACACACAATACCACGTGATGATAAAGTGAAAACATGTTTTTAGAATAAAAATAAATGAAATAAAAATACCTGAAAGACCTTATTTACCTAAGTATTCAGGCCCTTTGCTATGAAACTTGCAATTGCGCTCAGGTGCAGTTTCCATTGATCATCCTTGAGTTGTTTCTACTACTTGATAGGAGTCCAACTGTGTAAAATTAAATTGATTGGACATGATTTGGAAAGGCATACACCTGTCTATATAAGGTCCCACAGTTGACAGTGCATTTCAGAGGTTAAAGTAATTGTCCTTAGAGCTCCGAGACAGGATTGTGTCCAGGCACAACCATCTCTGCAGCACTCCACCAATCAGGTCTTTATGGTAGTGTAGCCAGACGGAAGCCACTCCTCAGTAATAGGAACATGACAGCCTGCTTGGAGTTTGCCAAAAGGCATCTAAAAGACTCTTAGACCATGAGAAACAAGATTCTCTGGTCTGATGAAACCAAGATTGAACTCTTTGGCCTGATTGCCAAGCGTCACATCTGGAGGAAACCTGGCACCATCCCTACGGTGAAGCATGGTGATGGCAGCATCATGCTGTGGAAATGTTCTTCAGTGGCAGGGACTGAGAGACTATTCAGGATCGAGGGAAAGATGAATGGAGTAAAGTACAGAGCGCTCAGGACCTCAGACTGGGGCGAAGTTTCACCTTGCATAAAGACAACGTCCCTAAGCCCACAGCCAAGACAACGCAGGAGTGGCTTCGGGACAAGTCTCTGAATCTCCTTGAGTGGCCCAGCCAGAGCCAGAACCCGATCGGAAATAGCTGTGCAGCGACGCTCCCCCTCCAACCTGACAGAACTTGTGGATCTGCCGAGAACAATGGGAGAAACTCCCCAAGTACAGGTGTGCCAAACTTGTAGCGTCCTATCCAAGAAGACTCGAGGCAGAAATTACAGCCAAGATGCTTTAACAAAGTACTGAGTAAAGGCTTTGAATACTTATGTAAATGTGATATTTCCGTTTTTTTTATTTTGAGTGAATTTGCAATAAATTCTAAACCTATTTTTGCTTTGTCATTATAGGGTATTGTGTGTAGATTGATGAGGGAAAAAAACAATTGAATCCATTTTAGAATAAAGCTGTAACGTAACAAAATGTGGAAAAAAGTGAAGGGGTCTGAGTACTTTCTGAATGCACTAGAGTTTTTCCACATTTTGTTACGTTACAGCCTTATTATAAAATTGATTAAATAAATGTTTTTCCTCATCTACACACAATACCCCATAATTATAAAGTGAAAACAAGTTTTACATTTTTTGTTAGCAAATGAATTACAAATAAAAACAGATACCTTATTTACATAACTATTCAGCCCCTTTGCTATGAGACTTGAAATTGAGCTCAGGTGCATCCGGTTTCCATTGATCGTCCTTGAAATGTTTCTACAACTTGATTGGAGTCCACTTGTTAACTACTTAGGGAGTGGTGGGGTGTTAGCGCTCGACACTACCCCCCCACTCCCGACACTACCCGGTGAAATGCAAGGCACCAAATTCAAAATCCAAAAGTTGAATTATTAAACATTCATCAATATACAAGTGTTGCATAGTCATCAAAAGCTCTGATTCTTGGCAATATCACAGCGTTGTCAGATTTCCAAAAGGCTTTACGGCGAATGCACAACATTTGTGCATTCGCATTTGTGCATATTTATGCATTAGCATAAATTCATATCCAGCGCGGGTCTCACAAAACCCTTATAAGAGCTAAAATAAATCACTTACCTTTCGAAGAACTTCTGCTGAGGGCATCCCAAGCGTCAAAGGAAGACATCCAATGGTTCTTTTGTTAGAAAAAGTCATTTATTGTATCCATAAATCTCTGTTTGGTTGGCGCGTTATGTTCAGAAAATCCACCGTCGAGTCACCCGTTGTACAGTGAAGAGAAAGCGTTGAAATTATACCTATCAACTTTGCCCAAACAAATCAAACATCATTTATAATGCATCCTTACGTATCCTTTTATGAATATTAACGATAATATTTCACTCGGATGATATCTTAAACGATATAAAAGGAAAATAAAGTGGGGCGCGCTCACGGTCTCGTGCCCAGGAAACGTTATTGACATCCGAGGTGCCCTCACTATTTCTTCTTCCTTTTGGTTCTGTTCAGTGATAAAGCCTCCAAACACTGTCCAGAGACTGTTGACATCTATTGGAAGCTATAGGTGCTGCAATCTGGGAGCTATTATACATGGATTTCAATAGGAAGCCTATCAAACTTTCTGTTATACTCAGAGACAATATTTTAACACTCTTAGAAACTTCAGTGTTTCCTATCCAATAGTACTAATTATGTGCATATCCTAGTTTCTGGGCCTTAGTGGCAGGCATTTTACTTTTGGCACGCCAGACTCTCCAAAACCGTCACCACTGCTGATGATGCCTAAAGAGTTAATATGGAGTTGGTCCCCCCTATGCTGCTTACAACAGCCTCTAATCTTCTGGGAAGGCTTTCCACTAGATGGTAGAACATTGCTACAGGGACTTGCTTCCATTCAGTCACGAGCATTAGTGAGGTCGGCCGTTGATGTTTGGTGATTTGGCCTAGCTCGAGGTCAGCGTTCCAATTCAAACGCTCTGTGCAGGCCAGTCAAGTTCTTACACACCGATCTCGACAAACCAATTTCTGTATGGACCTCGCTTTGTGCACGGGAGCATTGTCATGCTGAAACAGCAAAGGGCCTTCCCCAAACTGAATGAATGTCATTGTATGCTGTAACGTTATGATTTCCTTTCACTGGAACTAAGTGGCCTAGCCCGAACCATGAAAAACAGCCCCAGACCATTATTCCTCCTCCACCAAACTGTACAGTTGGCCCGATGCATTGGGGAAGGCATCATTCTCCTGGCATCCGCCAAACCCAGATTCATCCGTCGGACTGCCAGATGGTGAAGTGTGATTCATCACTCCAGAGAACGCGTTTCCACTGTTCCAGAGTCCAATGGCGGCGAGCTTTACACCACTGCAACCGATGCTTGGCATTGCGCATGGTGATCCATGGATTTTGGTTGGGGCATAGCGGGATTGTGTGCAACTGCTCGGCCATTGTAACCCATTTCATTAAGCTTCCAGAGGCAGTTTGGAACTCGGTAGTGTGTGTTGCAACCGAGGACAGACTATTTTTATGTGCATCAGCACTAGGTGGTCCCGTTCGGTGAGCTTGTGTGGCCTACTACTTCACGGCTGAGCCGTTGTTGCTCCTAGACACTTCCACATAACAATAACAGCACCGTTATAGATGGCGCCGGGGGAGTTGGCTGCCGTTTTATGGGCTCCTAACCCTGTGGTTTTTCGCTTTATTTGTAAGTTATTTTTCCATAATGTGTCTGCCACCGTCTCTTATGACTGAAAAGAGCTTCTGGATATTAACTTCTTAGGGATCACTGCACAACTTGACCGTTTTGGAGAGCCTGGCGTGCCCAAAGTAAAATGCCTCCCATTCAGGCCCAGAAAATAGGATATGCACATATTTGGTACCATTGGATAGGAAACACTCTGAATTTTGTAAAACTGTTAACCATTTGTCTGTGAGTAAAACAGAACGGATATGGCAGGCAAAACCCCGAGGAATTTCTGTCCTGGAGAAAGTGGTTTTCACAGAGTGCCTCATTTGGAACCCCTCCCTCATGAAAATGCCCATAAAAGGGCATATGAATGCAGTACCTATCGCTTCCTCTGGATGTCCTTTGTCTCTAGAAAGTGGTTTCATGCTGTTCAGATGAGTTAGAACAGAGAAGAAGAGAGAATCAGGAAGTGCCTCTTTGGAACTCTGTAGGACTGGGCNGAACGAGTTCGCGCCACGTTTCAATGGACTAGTGGAGGCTGTCGTTTCTGACTATGACGCGCGAACCAAATGGAGATTTATGGATATAATACATGACTTTTTCTAACAAAAGAACCATGGATTGTCTTCGTTGGACACTTAGGATGACCTCAGCAGAAGTTCTTCAACAGGTAATTGATTTGTTTTTGCTGTGAAATGTGTTATGTGTGTGCCACGCTGGCTAATGAATTCATGGCTATGAGAAAGTATGTGAGGTGATGCCCTCAAACAATCAAATGTAGTGCTTTCGCCGTAAAGCCTTTTTGAAATCTGACAACGCTGTGATATTGCCAAGAAACAGAGCTTTTGATGAGTATGAAACACTTGTATATTGGTGGATTTTTAATAATTCAACTTTGGGATTTTGAATTGGGCGCTTTACATTTTACCTGGTGGTGTCGGGAGTGGGTCGCTAGCGCCCCAATGATCCCTGAGAGGTTAAGACAGCGATTACTCACCTCGTACTGGGCAAAGATTATTTTTTTTACGCGTCAGACGCAAATGGTTTACTTCAGAAACCCGACAGGGCCCAAATCCCTGTCATTTGCATGAAGAAGAGACTGAGATATCAGGGATGTAGGTCGGGGTAGAGTATCTCATGATAAGCTGTTCACCACACTATTTACCAAGAGAGTTTTCATCTATGTTTTTCTTGGCTGTCTATTTACCACCACAAACCGATGCTGGCACTAAGACCGCACTCAACAAGCTGTATAATGCCATAAGCAAACAAGAAAATGCTCATCCAGAGGCGGCGCTCCTACTGCCCGGGGACTTTAATGCAGGAAAACTCTAATCCATTTTACCTGACTTCCACCAGCATGTTACATGTGCAACCAGAGGGGGAAAAAAGTCGAGACTACCTTGACTCCACACACAGAGACGCGTACAAAGCTCTCCCTTGCCCTCCGTTTAGCAAATCTGACCATAATTCTATCCTCCTGCTTACAAGCAAAAATTAAAGAAGGAAGTACCAGTGACTCGACCAATACGGAAGTGGTCAGATGATGCAGATGCTAAGCAACAGGACTGTTTTGCTAGCACAGACTGAAATATGTTCTGGGATTCTTATGAAATTGAGGAGTATACCACATCAGTCACTGGCTTCATCAATAAGTGCATTGATGACGTTGTCCACACAGTGACCGTACGTACATACCCCAACCAGAAGCCATGGATTACAGGCAACACCCGCACTGAGCTAAAGGGTAGAGCTGCCGCTTTCAAGGAGCGGGACTCTAACCCGGACGCTTATAAAAAAATCCCGATATGCCCTCCGACGACCCATCAAACAGGCGAAGCGTCAATACAGGACAAAGATTGAATCGTACTACACCGGCTCTGACGCTCGTCGGATGTTGCAGGCCTTGCAAACTATTACAGACTACAAAGGGAAGCACAGCCGAGAGCTGCCCAGTGACACGAACCTACCAGACAAGCTAAATTACTTCATGCTCGCTTCGAGGCAAGCAAAACTGAATCATGCATGAGAACATCAGCTGTTCCAGACGACTGTGTGATTACGCTTTCCGTAGCCAATGTGAGTAAGACCTTTAAACAGGTTAACATTCAGAAGCCCGCAGGGCCAGATGGATTACCAGGACGTGTACGCAAGCGCTGACCAACTGGCAAGTGTCTAAACTGATATTTTCAATCTCTCCCTAAATGAGTCTGTAATAACATGTTTCAAGCAGACTACCATAGTCCCTGTGCATAAGAACGCCAAGGTAATCTGCCTAAATGACTACCGACCCATAGCACTCACGTCTGTAACCATGAAGTGCTTTGAAAGGCTGGTCATGGCTCAAATCAACACCATTATCCCATAACCCCTAGACCCACTCCAATTTGCATACCGCCCCAACAGATCCGCAGATGATGCAATCTATTGCACCTCACACTGCCCTTTCCTACCTGGACAAAAGGAACACCTTAATTAAGAATGCTTTTCATTGACTACAGCTCAGCGTCACATGAATCCGCTCACAATGGTGTGTTTCCCACTAATTTGTGTTATGGAACAAACATTTGTGCAAAGCCTACTGCCTTGTGCAATATGAAGAAATAATAGTTTAGGGCTATCAACATTTTATGCTAAACTTTCTGATCTGTTGCATAATCGTCATTGCTTTTTACGTTTTTGGGATGTATTCTAGGCCTACTGGTTCTATGAATTTGGGATCTTTCGTCCCACCATCTTCTCAGAGTCTGTTTGGAATAGACTTTCTTTCTTGCACAGAACAACAAGCTGACCAATAGAATAGGTACATTTTTTCTACTATGGGGGATAGTAGATTGACATAGGCTAGTGATTTTGCTGTTTGTTACTCATCTTGGCTGAGGAAAGTAAATGTGGGCAGTTATTCTAACATAGGTGGCGCGTGAGTTTCAAGTTTGGGGTAGCAAATTTTTACCATAAAAATTCCCCTTTATAATAAAACATTCCATGCATCCTCACATGTGCAGACTAATGTAAGATTACTATAGCCTACTATTCCTAATGTGATGATTGGATAGTCATGAGTTATATTATAATCCTAAATTAATCACTGTTTGCAAAAAAGACTGTAATGGCTTACATTCTGACTACAGCGTTCGCGTTACGTGCGCGAGCTGTGCAAAATAAATGTACACGTTATTCAATAATTGAATCCACACTGCTCGTGCGCGTCAACGAGCGTCTGTGTAGCCAGGCGCTACAATAGAACTTGGTTCTATTTGTGATGTTTACAGCGCTGCAAGTCCCGCCTCTCCCATCTCCTCATTGGTTTTTAGGATCATATACCCACATGGGTGATTGAAAGATGAACTGAGTTCCACCCTCCAGTCCAGTTGGTGGTGATAATGAAACCTCAATGTTGGTTGCCAACCGCCATATAAAGTCTGAAGAAGCCTGGAGGCGGCAAGATTACTAGAAACGAACTTGGTTTACCCATTTGTCTGTGGATTAATTGAGTAGAGGACCTTGTGCATTTCAGGTAAAATAACAACCCAATGTTAACCTGTTACGGATCCAATCCCGTGAACGGGATCGATTTTGACAACATCCGGTGAAATGCAGAGCGCCAAATTCAAATTACAAAAATACTAATTTCAAACATTCATGAAAATACAAATGCTGCACACCCTTCAAAAGCTTAGACAGCATTGTCAGATTTCAAAAAGGCTTTACGGCGAAAGCAGAACATTTGATTGTCTGAGGACAGCACCCCCACTCAAACTCAATTAGCATAATAACATAACCAGCAGAGGTGTCACAAAACTCAAAAATAGCATAAAATAAATCGCTTACCTTTGATGATCTTCCACTGATGGCATATCAAAGCGTCCAGGTTACACAATAAAATGTCCTTTTGTTCGATAAAGTTCCTCTTTATATCCATATAGCTCCGTTTGGTTGGGGCGTTTTGTTCAGTAATCCACCTGCCCAAAGGCTTTCATCCATGCAGAGAAACGATATCCCAAAAGTACCCGTAAAGTTAGTCGAAAAAAGTCAAACAGCATTTGTAATCAATACTCAGATACCCTAAAATTAATATACACTATAATATTTCAGATGGAATTTAACCTGCTGAATAGAAGAGAAAAAGAACTGAGCGCGCATTCCCTGTTACGCGCAGAATCCAAAACAGTACACTTGACGTGAACTCAGGAACAAGTGGTCTTACTCCCTTGATTTTCATGATTGAACGTTCCAACCTTTTTCTAAAGACTGTTGACGTCTAGTGGAAGCCATAGGAACTGCAATCTGGGAGCTAAAATACCCTGCATTGAATAGCATGCCAATTGATAACACTGTGACATGACTGATTCAGCCACCCCGGATGGATTTTGCTCGGGTTTTTGCCTGCCATATCAGTTCTGTTTTACTCAGACATTATTTTAACAGTTTTTGAAACTTCAGTGTTTTCTATCCAAAGCTACTAATTATATGCATATCCTAGCTTCTGGGCCTGAGTAACAGGCAGTTTACTTTGGGCACGTTTTTCATCCGAACTTCAAAATACTGCCCCCTAGCCCTAAGAAGTTAATATCCCAGGACAAATTAGCTAGCAACAGCAAGCTAGCTAGCTAAATTGCCATAAATGTTTAATGTTTTTCGACCTGTCCCCATAGTAATGTAGTTTGTTGAGTTCGTTTTGATATTTCAACCTGTGTCCTGACTGCATCTGGTGTGGGTGTACAAAATCAACATCAACGGACACGCTCGCCCTGTCTAGTCAGCATTTTAGAGTAGGCCTATGCTATATCAGCCTACATTTCTTCTCCTTTGCACAATTTTTTGGGGGCCTTTTATTATTATTTCATGCAATTCTACTACACTTTATGACTGAAGACATTTGCTGAATGTTTTTTTATACAACAAAAATTACGGGGTAGCCTACTCCGCTGACACTGACAAACAGATCAATAAAAACAACGTTGTCTGATCCATATATTAGGCCTATGAAAAGTGGACAAACAAATACAATATGATGTCCATCTAACCTGGGGGAGGAAATGATTGTCCAAAAACAAACAAAAGTGACACTGACCCAAGACAGTGAATATGCACACTTACCGGGGATATGGCTGATGTTCTCCACTGGTGCCAATAAGAAGGCTACTTTTCATTCAATTAAGTTAAGAATTCTGTTGACTAAAACACAGATAGGATTATTTTCTTTGCCTTCTCTTTACAGCAATAGCCATTTGTTTTCCAAACTGTTTGCTGCGCACTCTGCCCAAATTGCGGGCCTTTCCGACTGCAGGCTATGCGATTTAAAACAATCAGCAGGTTTATTATTTTCATAAAAATTGTTTTAAAGCTAATTATCTTTCATGGCTAAATCATGCTTTCTGGTGTAGTAGCCTATTTTGAATGATTTGATTTATTTATGTATAGACAGGAGAAAGTTAATTAGGCTATATAATTTTGGCTAATTACTTTAGGGAAAGCTTCCACTAGCCTTATGGACACGCTGCCTATGTATTCTGACATCTTCAAATTGCTCATCGGAATTCGGTAAGAATGATGCACGCTGTTGCATCCGTGTTGCATGTCATGTTAAGATATATTTTCATAAACAAAATGTGATTTCTGTCATTCTGAGAACCGTGGGTGGACGCCCACGTTACGCAAACAATGGTACATTTCTTAAATGTTCGGTAAATTTAAGTCCTGCCGGTCAAATGTCCGGCGCCACATTTCCCTAACGGAAACCCTGGTGACAACATAAGGCTGTTTGTTTCCAGCATGTTTCCTCAGACAATTTAATCGGCTTCATGTTTTGTTTCCTTGCCACGATACCTCAGAGTATCGCGATACTGGTATCATGACAACACTGGTCCCTTAATGTTTAACCTCACAGTTTGTTGGGGGGGTGTAAAGGCTGTCCTTGAACCTGGGTAATTCATTATTTATTTTGCACCCCCACCCCCACCCTCTCTGTGCCTTTGTAGGGGTTCTCCCACGCTGGTGCAGGCCCTCCCAGGTCCGAGTATCCAGGTGACAGCTGGTAGTAACCACACGGCTGTGCTCCTCATGGACGGGCAGGTCTTCACCTTCGGCAGCTTCTCGGTATGCCACGCAGCTGTTCTTGTCTATGCCCCTATGGTTTTGATGTCTTTTTTACACTGTGATTTTTATCTAAAAAAATTTCCTGATGAACTAAAATCATTTAATTGTATCTAACCCCAACCAGAATCCTTCATTTTCCTTATTTACCTTGTTGTAATGGTCACATCTTTGTTGTTTTTTCTTAGAGTGCACAATGTTACTTTAAAACGCAATGCCATACCGATTGTCCGTTGCCTAAATCTATTTACTGAAGTCCATACACATTCTTATTGAATGCATAGAGATTAATATTGTAACCACAGAATGGGGATACTGACTTATTTTCTTTGTCTTGTCTGATCCTGGTTGTTTTACCTACTTTTGTTGAATGCAGTGATTCGTAAATCATTCTATATGAGATGACTGACATGACCAAATGACTGAAGTGTAATTTCTAAAATGTTATACATGTCTCCACAGAAAGGGCAGCTGGGTCGGCCAATCCTGGACATGCCCTACTGGAACGCCAAGCCTTCCCCCATGCCCAACATTGGTGCCAAGTATGGCCGCAAGGCCACCTGGATCGGGGCCAGTGGCGACCAGACCTTCCTGAGGATCGATGAGGCCCTGATCAACTCGCACGTCCTTGCTACCTCCGAGATCTTCGCTAGCAAACACATCATTGGTAAGTAGCACACCCTCTGCTCACTCAGGTCCTAACCTGAAGCTGAGATCAGGACTTGTATTCGTAAAGTGTCTCAAATGAGTAATGCTGATCTAGGAGTTTGGCCTTCTAGATCTTAATTAAGATTACATGGACGGTGGGGACCTGATCCTAGAATAGCACTGCTACTCGGAGACGCTTTGTGAATACAGGCCCTGCGCGCATCTCAAACTTTCAAGCAAAACTCCCATTGACATAAATGTGTGATTCAAGTTAGGCTTGGTCCTTTACTCAAATGTCTTTATGTAGAAATGTCTTCTTTTTGTGTGAATATATTACACACAATATAGTATTTCGATTAAACAATGATCTATCTCCTATGCCATTTTAGCTAGCCTTTCTTAAAAATGTACCTCAACGAAAAAACGCATTAGCCTTTAAAGTGGAACTGACAGTATTATAGCTACATGAAATCTTATTAAAATCTGTTCATATACACCCCCAGGAAGAATATGACACCTATGACTATGACTGCCTGTAAACACACAGTCCAGATCAAAGTGAATGTTGGAAGTCCTTGTGGCACATGGCTTACTGAAGCTCTGATTGGCTAAGGCGCACCGGTCTGAATGGACTCTTAGATCTGTTCATTTTCACGTTTTCTAAAATTCTTAGTGTTTGGGAATTACTTATACTTAGGTATTTGTGAAGTTCTATAGCAGTATAGAGTAGGAAAGGGGCCGTGCGTTTAGACAGTTAATAGACTCTGCAGTAATTAAAACATAATAAAAACATCTCTCGCCCAAGACCGGAGTCTATTCAGACCGGTGCGCCTTAGCCAATCAGAGCTACAGTAAGCCATGTGCCACAAGGACTTCCATCATTCACTTTGATCTGGACTGTGTGTTTACAGGCAGTTGCAACAGCGCAACTTTAGATCATTAGAACGCATTCGACAAAAGCCACAAAATACACCTGAATGGATTTCTGCAAATATGTAAATACCACGGGAGTCCTCTTACATTTGGGAACTTTGCGGTCCTATTGATCAAACAATCATGAAGGAAGGCTCTCTCTCCCTCAGTTATGCACAACAACAAGATCAACAACTAATGCTAGCCTGAGCAAGATTACCTAAAATCTAATGAAGGAACATTAGATAAACTCAACTTTTTCAGCCCGTCAAAATTGTACTGATAAAATATGGGGAATTGTAGCCTACTCGTCCTTCTGCAGCTTGCCTGCTAATGCATTCATTCTTGTCCCAACCAATCACCCAAGCTAACTGGCTAAAGTTGGATAGCTTGCTAGCTAGCTACTTTATTGAAATAATAATTTTTTTTATTTCACCTTTATTAAACTTGGCAAGTCAAATTCTTATGTACAATGGCAGCCTACTCCGGGCCAAACCCTAACCAGGACGACACTAGGCCTATGGGACTCCCAATCACGGCCGGTTGTGATACAGCCTGGAATTGAATCATGGTCTGTAGTGACGCCTCTAGCACTGAGATGCAGTGCCTTAGACAGCTGCGCCACTCGGGAGCCCTCTTTAAGACACAAATGAGAGAACACCTCACTCTGACCATTTTACTCACTGTAGCAGAGCTGCATATTATCTACATCATTTGTGACGATTACTTTTTTTGCCTGCTTTTACTGACACCTGTCATATCTAAAGGGTGTTACACATTTGTAAATTAATCAGTTATTCTGCGCACTGGCACACTCAGATGAGAGTTCTCTGAAATCGGAGTAGATAGCCAGAGTGAATTTGCAAACGCAAGAGATATACTAACTGGATAACAGTCGTTCATCTTCTTGCTAGCTAAATAAATGACACCTGCATCTCTAGTTGTGTAATGCCGCCGAAAAATGATATGACGGGAAAAAGTCAGTCACTCACCCACTCCTCCAATTACATTAAATCCTCCTAGCAGCTAACTAACGTTAGGCTCCGTGCTTTTAGCTTGCTACATAACAAAAATATAAACGCAACATGTAAAGTGTTGGTCCCATGTTTCATGAGCTTAAATGAAATCCATCCACCTGACAGGTTTGGCATCTTAAGAAGCTGATTAAACAGCATGATCATTACACAGGTGGTACATCTTGTGCTGGAGACAATAAGAGGCCACTCTAAAATGTGCATTTTTGTCACACAACACAGTGCCACAGATATCTTAAATTTTGAGGGACTGTGCCATTGGCATGCTGACTGCAGGGATGTCCACCAGAGCTGTTGGCAGAGAATTGAATGTTAATTTCCCTACCATAAGCCGCCTCCAACGTCGTTTTAGAGAATTTGGCAGTACGTCCAACCAGCCTCACAACCTCAGACCATGTGTAACCACTCCAGCCTCGGACCTCCACATGCGGCTTCTTCACCTGCAGGATTGTCTGAGACCAGCCACCCGGACAGCTGATGAAACTGAGGAGTATTTCTTTATTTTAAACTCATTCTGATTGGCTGGGTCTGGCTCCCAAGTGGTTGGGCTTATGCCCTCCCAGGCCCACCCATGGCTGCGCCCCTGCCCAGTCATGTGAAATCCATACATTAAGGGCTAATTATTTTTATTCAATTGACGAATTTGCATATATGAATTGTAAATCGTATTTTTTTTGCATGTTGCATTTGTTTTCAGTATAGATACACTAGCTTATTAGCCACGCTATGACTGAATTGTGAGCATTGCCCTCGCTAGTTTGATTGTATTGACATTCCCAGTCTTAGTTACATTCGCCATTTTTGTCTAAAATATTGAGTCATTGAAACTGAAACAGTGCATCCCAAATGAAGGCTGCAAACAATGTACCAGGCAAGCTGGGATTTACAACCTGAACAGTATATTTGGGACTACCAAGAAATCTATTGGTGAATTATATTAATCATGCAGTGAACTACATCCATCTATTCTGACAACAATGCCTTGGTGTACGTCATGGAATGTTAATCACTTTTTAAATCAAATCAGATCAAATTGTATTCGTCACATGTGCCGAATACAACAGGTGTAGACCTTACAGTGAAATGCTTACTGACAATTCCTTAACCAACAATGCAGTTTTAAGAAAATCCCCCAAAAAGTAAGACAATAGCGGAGCTATATACAGGGGGTTAATGTGTTAATGTGTGGGGGGTAATTATGTACATGTACAGTTGAAGTCAGAGGTTTACATACACCTTAGCCAAATACATTTAAACTCAATTCCTGACATTTAATCTTAGTAAGAATTCCCTGTCTTAGGTCAGTTAGGATCACCACTTTATTTTCAGAATGTGAAATGTCAGAATAATGGTAGAGTAATTTTATTTAATCTTTTATTTCTTTCATCACATCCCCAGTGGGTCAGAAGTTTATATGCTACCAAATACTAATTGAGTGTATTGCCTTTAAATTGTTTAACTTCTTAGGGAGCAGCAAGGTGATTTGGGGCGCTAGCGCCCCACTCCCGACACTACCAGGTGAAATGCAAGGCAAAATCCAAAAGTTGAATTATTAAACATCCACCAATATACAAGTGTTTCATACTCATCAAAAGCTCTGCTTCTTGGCAATATCACAGCGTTGTCGGATTTCAAAAAGGCTTTACGGCGAAAGCACTACATTTGATTGTTTGAGGGTAGCACCTTCAATATTTTCCATAACCATGAAATCTTTAGCCAGCGCGGTCGATAAAAAATGCATTTCACAGGGAAAACCTGTGCCTTACCTTTTGTAGAACTTCTGCAGAGNCTATACACTGCTGACATCCAGTGGAAGCAATAGGTACTACATTCAGTGTCCTGGTATAAATACTTTTCAATAGGCAGTCTCTCTAAGTGAGCCATAAGCCACCAGAATGACATTTCCGGATGGAATTTTCTCTGGTTTTTGCCTGCCAAATGAGTTCTATTACACTCACAGACAAAATGTTAACACTTTTGGAAACCTCAGTGTTTCCTATCCAATAGTACTAATTATGTGCATATCCTATTTTCTGAGCCTGAGTGGCAAGCATTTTACTTTGGGCACGCCAGACTCTCCAAAACCGAGCCCTCAGCTGCTACTCCCTAACAAGTTAACTTGGGTCAAGCGTTTCGGGTAGCCTTCCACAAGCTTCCCAGAATAAATTGGGTGAATTTTGGCCCATTCCTCCTGACAGAGCTGGTGTAATGGAGTCAGGTTTGTAGGCCTCCTTGCTCACACACGCCTTTTCAGTTCTGCCCATACATTCTCTATAGGATTGAGGTCAGGGCTTTGTGATGGCCATTCCAATACCTTGACTTTGTTGTTCTTAAGCCATTTTGTCATAACTTTGGAAGTATGCTTGGGGTCATTGTCCATTTGGAAGACACATTTGCAACCAAGCTTTAACTTCCTGACTGATGTCTTGAGATGTTGCTTCAGTATATAATATATACACATTTTCCTTCCTCACGATGCCATCTATTTTGTGAAGTGCACCAGTCCCTCCTGCAGCAAATCCCCCCCACAACATGATGCTGCTACCGCTGTGCTTCATGGTTGGGATGGTGTTCTTCGGCTTGCAAGCCTCCCCCTTTTTCCTCCAAACATAACGATGGTCATTATGGCCGAACAGTTCTATTTTTGTTTCATCAGACCAGAGGACATTTGTCCAAAAAGTACGATATTTTGTGCAGTTGCAAACTGTAGTCTGGCTTTATGGAGCTTTTGGAGCAGTGCCTTCTTCATTGCTGAGCGTCCTTTCAGGTTATGTCGATATAGGACTCGTTTTACTGTCGATATAGATACTTTTGTACCTGTTTCCTCCAGCATCTTCACAAGGTCCTTTGCTGTTGTTCTGGGATTGATTTGCACTTTTCGCACCAAAGTACATTCATCTGTAGGAGACAGAACGCGTCTCCTTCCTGAGCGGTATGATGGCTGTGTGGTCACATGGTGTTTATACTTGCGTACTATTGTTTGTACAGATGAACGTGGTACCTTCAGGCGTTTTGAAATTGCTCCCAAGGATGAACCAGACTTGTGGAGGTCTACAATTCTTTTTCTGAGGTCTTGGCTGATTTCTTTTGATTTTCCAATGATGTCAAGCAGAGAGGCACTGAGTTTGAAGGTAGGCCTTGAAATACATCCACAGGTACACCTCCAATTGACTCAAATTATGTAAATTAGCCTATCAGAAGCTTCTAAAGCATGACATAATTTTCTGGAATTTTCCAAGCTGTTTAAAGGCACAGTCAACTTAGTGTATGTAAACTTCTGACCCACTGGAATTGTGATACAGTAAAATAATCTGTATTTATGGAATATGGCAAAAAATGTACCAAATTCTTCCTTTCAATATAGAAATGCTAACCCAAAAAGTTTATTGAAACTTGTTACAAATTATGGAGTCACGCATGATTCACCGAATGATATTTGTTGGAAAAATTACTTGCGTCATGCACAAAGTAGATGTTATAACCGACTTGCCAAAACTATAGTTTAACAAGAAATTTGTGGAGTGGTGGAAAAATGAGTTTTAATTACTCTAACCTAAGTGTATGTGAACTTCCGACTTCAGCTGTAGGTCGAGTTATTCATGTGACTATGCGTAGATAATAACAGAGTAGCAGCAGCGTAGAAGAGGGTGGGGTTGGGGCAATGCAAATAGTCTGGGTTGCCATTTTGGTTAGCTGTTCAGGAGTCTTATGGCTTGGGGGTAGAAGCTGTTTAGAAGCCTCTTGGACCTAGACTTGGCGCTCTGGTACTGCTTGCCATGCGGTACAGAGAGAACAGTCTATGTCTAGGGTGGCTGGAGAGAGACAATTTTTGGGCCTTCCTCTGACACCGCCTGGTATTGAGGTCCTGGATGGCAGTAAGCTTGGCCCTGGTGATGTACTGGGCTGCACCCACTACCCTCTGTAGTGCCTTGCGGTCAGAGGCCGAGCAGTTGCCTTACCAGGCATTGATGCAACCCTTCAGGATGCTCTCGATGGTGCAGCTGTAAAATCTTTTTGAGGATCTGAGGACCCATGCCAAATCCTCTCAGTCTCCTGAAGGGGAATATGTTTTGTTATGCCCTCTTCACGGCTGTCTTGGTGTGCTTGGACCACGTTTAAAAAAAAAAAAAAAACACTACCAGGTGAAATGTGAGGCACCAAATTCAAAATCCAAAAGTTGAATTATTAAACATCCACCAATATACAAGTGTTCCATACTCATCAAAAGCTCTGTTTCTTGGCAATATCACAGCGTTGTCAGATTTCAAAAAGGCTTTACGGCGAAAGCACAACATTTGATTTTTGAGGGTAACACCTCACATATTTTTCCCATAGCCATGAATTCATTAGCCATCACGGCACACACATAACACATTTCACAGCGAAAACAAATCAATTACCTGTTGAAGAACTTCTGCTGAGGTCTCCCTAAGTGTCCAACGAAGACAATCCATTTTTCAACTGTGCTGTGATGCTTCACAAAATTACTGAACCTTTCTATTCTCATAGCTTCTACAGATTGTAAATTAAAGATAAAAATGTTTGGTAAAATAATTATTATATTATTGATTGATTGACTGACTTTTCAAATCACCCAGTATTGCTATCTGCAGCATTAGTTCTAGGCAAATGTTGCAATTCTTCAGCCATTCCTGGACCTGTGACCAAAAATGAGCTACATATGGACAATACCAAAATAAATGATCTAATGACTCTGCCTCCTCACAGCAAAATCTGCAGAGCTGGGATGATTGTATCCCCCATCTATATAACATTATATTGGTTGCAAGAATTTTATTTAGTAATTTAAATTAAATAATTTAAAGTTTAGAATCCAGCGTTGTTTTGCGTATCAATTCGTAAACCATGTGCCATGGAATGGGTACATCGAAAATCTCTTCCCAACTATTTTGCAATTTATATGGCACAGCTATTTGTTTTTTGGTCCTTAAATGAAATTGGTATATGTATTCATTTATCACTCTTTTCTTTAACCATTTATGTTCTTTAATACAGGGCCGACATACAAGTTCCTTACTTTTTTCCCCTTCTACTTGCCTCTTCCATTTTGGGTAGAGCAAACATTTCCATATGTCTGTGTTAGCTGCATGTGTGGCATAACTCCACCAGTCCTATTTATATAATTCACAGAAATTATACCTTTTTAAAAATGTTTTCGAAAAATGTTTTTTTTTTTTTAAATCAATTCGTATAATTGAGTTTAACCACAATATTTGTTGTATTATTTGTTCTGTCTTTTCAGGTGGATTAAGCTGAAATTGTAACCAACTTGTTTAAAAAAGAGCGATATTTTGGAGATTATTTCCTTTTCAAACAACCGAAAATGAGCAGGTGTAATCTGAATAAAGGTGAAAAGGCCATTCTTGAACATAGGATGAGACATTCTTACCAATTTACTAGAGAATCAGTTTGGATTTAAGTATAACTTTTGTATGACTGATGTCTTTAGTGAGAGGTCTAATGCTTTAATATTTAATCATTTCTGCCCTCCGAATTCATATTAATTATATAAATAGGCCTTTTTAATTTTGTCTGGCTTGCCATTCCAAATAAAATGGAATATTTTTTGTTCATATAATTTAAAAAGCAGGTTACTAGATGTAGGCAACACCATAAGCAAATAGGTAAACTGTGATATGACTAAAGAGTTAATTAGGGTGATTTTTCCACAAATAGATAGGATATTGCTACCATGAAAAGGAAAATACCTATCTATTTTTGCTAACTTTCTATAAAAATGTATTGGACTGAGAATTTCTTTCTTTTTGGATTTGTATACCGAGTATGTCCACATCTCCGTCAGACCATTTAATTGGTAAACTACACGGTAATGTAAAATTAGAATTTTTTTGTGATCCAATACGTATATAGTACACTTATCATAATTTGGTTGTAACCCAGAGAGGATAGCAAAAGTGTTTAGATCCTCTGAGGCCGTGGAGAGATTCTAATTGTGGTCTTAAAAGAAAACATGAATCATCAGCGTACAATCACACCTTCGTTTTTAGGCCATGGATTTCTAATCCCTTAATATTATTATTTAATCAAATTTTAACAGCTAACATTTCGATGGCAATAATAAATTGATATGATGATAATGGACAACCTTGTTTTACTCCTCTAGAAAGTTTAAAACTATGAGATGTAGCCATTATTTACTATTTTACATCTAGGGTTACTATACATAACTTTAACCGATTTTATAAGAGATTCCCCAAAATTGAAATATTCTAGGCATTTATATATAAACTCCAGTCGTACTTTATCAAAAGCCTTTTCAAAATCAGCTATGAAAACCAGGCCTGGTGTCCCCGATATTTCATAGTATTCTATTGTTTCCAGTACTTGTCTTATATTATCTCCAATGTCTCGTCCATGTAAAAAACCTGTCTGATTAGGATGAATAATATCTGACAATACTTTTTTAATTCTATGCGCCAAGCATTTTGCTAGGATTTTTGCATCACAACACTGAAGTGGTTAAAACATGCTAATAATGGTCCTCTGAGTATATAAAAACAAAAACGGTATGCCATCCAGCCCTGGAGTTTTCCCAGCTTTAAAGGCTTTAATTGCATCAATAATTTCCTCCTCTGTAATTTGGCCTTCACATGACTCTTTCTGTACATATGTTAATTTTACATTATTATTAGGAAAACAAATTGTTTCAGTTAGTGGAGATGGAGGAGACTGAAACGAAAACATATTCTTAAAGTAATTTACTTCCTATTTCAAAGTATCATTCGGTGAATCATGCGTGACTCCATCATTTGTAACAAGTTTCAATACATTTTTTGGGTTAGCATTTCTATATTGAAAGAAAGAATTTGATAAATTTTTTGCCATATTCCATCCAGTTTGCTTTATTTTTATAATATATTACACTGGATCTTTCTTGAGTAAGTTCCTCCATTTCTTTTTGTTTTTCCTGTAACTTATTCTGTGCCTCTATGGTACAGTTTTTATTGCTATCTAACTGTACTGTTAGTCAATTTCCTATGTTAATATGGACTCTTTCGATCTAAATTGCTTTTGTTTTATAGATGAGTACTGAATTGCATGGCCTCTAAAGGCACAATTAAGTGTCCAATTCAATAAGTGGATCTGCTGTACCTATGTTATGTCTGAAAAAGTCAGTTATAAATTCTTCTGTCCTAGTTCTAAACAATTAAATTTCCAATATCCTCGCCCACGTGGAAATTCTGTAAGAGTAATATATATGCCAATTATGTGATGATCCGACCGCATTCTGTCCCCAATCATCACTTTTTGAACTTTTGGTGCCAGAGAGAATGACATTAGAAAGTAATCAAGACGACTGATTAAGCCTCCACCATGTATATCTCACTAGGTCAGGGTATTTAAGTCTCTATATATCCACTAATTCCAATATATCCATGACATTCATGATTTCCTTAAGTGCCTGAGCTGAGGGTCATAGTTTGTAGTGTGATTTCCTTTCTGGTTCATAGAGGTATTTAAGACCGTATTAAAATCTCCCACCATACTAAGAGTCTAGTGTTGCTTGTAGAGTTAATCAAATCTCATATATATTTTCAAAGAAGCTTGGATCATCATTATTTGGACCGTATAGGTTAATAAGCCATATCTGTTTATTGTCCAGTAACATATTTAAAATCATCCATCTACCTTGATGATCTGTTTGGACAATTTGCACATTTGGATCAAAATTACTGTTAATTAAAACCATCACATCTTTTGAATTTCTTTGCCCATGGGAGAAATATATTTCGCCCCCCCAGTCCTTTTTCCACAAAACTTCATCTATTGTTGTTGATTGAGTTTCCTGTAAACAATAGATATTATATTCCTTCTCTTTTAGCCAGGTAAACACTGATCGTATTTTCTTATTATCTGCTACGCCATTTACAATTATAACTGGCTGTACTTATTTCACCAATTGCAATAATTAGACACAAGTTTAAATTCTATTTATCATAATATATGTTTGTAAACTTACCATTAAAAAGTAACGTGATGATTGAGTGTCTATATAGCTGTACCATGATATTTGCATTTCTACTAAGTAACCTCAAATTGGTCCCCACTATTCCACCCGCTAAAAGCCCTCCTCATCCCGAGTTGGGTTGTCATCCCAATGCCCGGCAGACCACCCCCGACCCCCCGTATCCCATAGCCCTGAAGACTGGGACCCATCCTTCGAAAAGAGCTCACCGTGCCAATTACAGAACAGCTTGGACCATGTTAGTTTGGTGGAACTTGAAGCTCTCAACTTGCTCCACTACACCCTCGTCATTTGTTTTACCTTTATTTAACTAGGCAAGTCAGTTAAGAACAAATTCTTATTTTCAATGACGGCCTAGGAACAGTGGTTTAACTGCCTTGTTCAGGGGCAGAACGACAGAGCTTTAACCTTGTCAGCTTGGGGATTCGATCTTGCAACCTTTCGGTTACTAGTCCAACGCTCTAACCACTAGGCTACCTGCCGTCCCATTGAGAAACGTCTTATGAAGTTGGTTTTGTAGCATCAGCTGGGAGTTTTATCTTTTTGACTGTCTGTTTCATAACTGCAAAGTAGCTAAAACGCTGTCAGTTCCACTTTAAAGGTCCAATGCAGCAGTTGTTATTTCAATATTAAATCATTTCTGGGCAACAATTAAGTACCTTACTGTGATTGTTTTCAATTGAAATGCTCAAAAAGTAACAGTAAATGCTTCATAGCAAAATGGCAATTTCTCAAGCGAATATTTAGCTAGGACTGTCTGGGAGTGGTCTGAGTGGGGAGGGGAAAACTGAAAACTAGCTGTTATCAGCAGAGAGGTTTAAACACTCTTTCTTATCGGTCTATTAACTAATTTACCGCTTGCTGATGGTCACCAGGCATACAAAACTCCATCCCACCAAAACGGGCACGAATTTCATCCCATCTTTTCAAACTGCTCTTACACTAAAAGGGCATTATCATTTCACAATTTCAATTCCAACCTCATAATGTATATAAAACACAAGTAAATCACGTTTTTGACTGCACTGTGCCTTTAATTAACCTCTCTTCTCTGTGTCTGACCAGGCTTAGTCCCCTCCTCAGTGTCGGAGCCCGCCCCCTTTAAATGCCTGCTGATCAACAAGCTGGATGGCAGCTGCCGCACCTTCAATGACTCAGAGCAGGAGGACCTGCAGGGCTTTGGCCTCTGTCTTGACCCTGTCTACGACGTCATCTGGAGGTCAGACTCATTCTCTTTCTTTAAATTTTTATCTCTTTCTCTCTATCCCTCCCTATTTCCCCTTATTCTGAGTTTAGTCTCATAGAACATCCTTTTCAATAAATATGGTGCACTATTAATGTTTTCACACTAACGAGCAGAAAGTGGTTACAGATCCGCCAAAATTGTTGGAACCATGCTGGAAAGGACAATAGGGAAATAAAAAGCAGAGTCCGATCAGTATGGTTTGGGTCAGTCCTATAGAGTGAATCTAGCATTGGTGGACTATGTGGGGAGTATGGTATCATTTCAGACTCACTCTCCCGGAATATTGTCCTTTTTAATGTGACAGACAGGAAACTCAAAACCCGTAGTCATAACCACGGTTGTTTTAACTGTGTTATTTTCTCTACCATTGTTAAGAAGAGTACTGGTGGTATGGAGGGAGTATCAGAGGTTTGTTCTCTTTGATTCAGTGTTGTAAGATATATTCTTATTTTCTAGATTGGTACATTTAACACACATAGGACTAGGCTGTAGGCTATATCTTATTTAACTTTATAAACCAGGTAGTTTGAATTCCAGCCATGTGCATATGAGACGATATACCACGGGTATGATGCAACAAATCTTTACTGTTCTATTTCAAGAAGCTCTATGTTCTTGATATGCCATGGAAAATGTGGAGAAAAGCAATAAGGCGTTTATTAAACACATTAATTCCCCTTGGTTCTAGCCTAGCGTTTGGTTTGCAACCGCGGGGGTTTGTTCAAACCTTGCTGTCTGCCTTTCCGACCTCTGCAACAAAGTTGCAATTTACAAATGCAATCTCCAATTCCATATACACTACATGACCAAAAGTATGTGGACACCTTCTCATTGAACATCTCATTCCAAAATCATGGGCATTATTATGGAGCTGGTCCCCCCTTTGCTGCAATAACAGCCTCCACTCTTCTAGGAAGGCTTTCCACTAGATCTTAGAACATTGCTGCGGGGACTTGCTTCCATTCAGTCACAAGCTTTAGTGAGGTTGGGCACTGATGTTTGGCACTGATGTTTGGCAATTAGACCTGGCTCGAAGCTGGCATTCCAATTCATCCCAAAGGTGTTTGATTGGGTTGAGGTCAGGGCTCTCTGCAGACCAGTCAAATTCTTACACACCAATCTCGGCAAACCATTTTTTATGGACCTCGCTTTATGCATGGGGGACATTGTCATGCTGAAACAGGAAAGGGCCTTCCCCAAAAGTTGGAAGCACAGAATCATATTTTTAGAACACAAGGCCCGCACTGGAAAAAACTGCGCATTTATCTACACTGAACAAAAATATAAACGCAACATGCGACAACTTCAAAGATTTTACTGAGTTACAGTTCATATGTGACCCGATTCAGGAAATTAGGCGTGTCGCAAGTCACGACTTCACAGGAGAGCTGTTTGAACGTTTTTTTTTAATCAAAATGCGTAGTAAAACTGCAATAACCTAATGTCAAGAGAAAGTGTACTGTTAGCTAGCTAACGTTAGCTGGCTGGCTCGCTAGCTAACGTTGTGTATGTTCTCCACTTTCTGGAGGGCTGAGTTTTGAAATCAGTGGAATTTGAGTATGATTAGCTAAGGAGATGGAGAAAACACGAGTCTGGAATACATCGTCAAACTAAGGGCAACCATGCATGGCATCAGACCGGATGCGTCCAACCATGATGTATACTGGTAAGATTTTCAGATATTACACATTTCTAATTTTGACAAAGTGGTTTCATTTCAAGTGTACTGTTAGCTAGCTAACGTTAGCTGGCTGGGTCGCTAGCTAACGTTATGTGTATTATCTTATTCTTCGTATCTCAGAAACGTTTGCTTGACTAGTTTTAGCCATAGTACCTGGTTGGTTAGCTACCTGCAGATTCATGCAGGGTAGTAACGTCATGAGTTGTGATTATGGTCCATTGTTTAGCTAGCTAGCTACCTACATGTCTTAACAAAAGACTCTACTCTAATTTTGACAAAGTATTTTCATTTCAAGTTAGTGTACTGTTAGCTAACGTTAGCTGGCTGGCTTGCTAACTAACGTTACGTCATGTGTTGGGATTCATTGTTTACCTAGCTCGCTATCTAGCTACATTTCTTAACAAAAGACTCTCGTCTTAGTGTGCCAGAGCGCAGAATAACTGATGCATTTTTGAATGCCCAACACCCGTTGAATATGTCCAGTGTCCGTAAACGTCGGCAACAAAGCATAATTCAATTGTTGCCAGCAACACAGGTACAGTCACCAACGCTTTGGATAATGTGAAAAAAGCCTAAACAGCTCTGCTAGGGCGAGTAAAATGGTCTGAGTGGGAGTGTTCTCTCATTATGTGTCTGGAAGTAGCTAGCCAATGTTTGCCAGTTAGCTTGGGTGCTTGACTGTAGTTGAGGTCAGAGCTTTCGGAACAACCCTACTTATTGGCCAGAGAGTCCAGTGTGCACTCTGAACTCAAAACCACAGAGCGATAGGGCGAGTAATGTTCAGTGAGCTGTTCTCTCTGACTTGATGTCTGGAAGTAGCTGGCAAGTTAGAACAGATTGGTTGGATCAACCCTTAAAGAGATGGGTGGGGCTAAGGCTTAAGAGGATGTGAACAATGATGAATGGCTGTAGACAAAGAAGGGCTCTCCAATAGTAGTACCAAAATATTGAAAGACGGTTTTCTCAAAAGTGAGTTTACAGGTTTATCAACTTTCAAAGCAGAATGAATTTCCCATTGTTCCCTCAAATGCAGTGTATGATACTATACCATTTTGTAGCTCTGAGTCTCTACTTTTATCCAGTTTTAATGTTGCTACATAAGACCAAATCCAGGTGGTGAGTCACATATACGGAAATCAGTCAATTTAAATAAATAATTAGGCCCTAATCTATAGATTTCACATGACTGGAAATACAGATATGCATCTGTTGGCCACAGATACCTTATAAAAAATATATATGTGAGTACTCGGAACAGTAAAAAAAAAAAAGTTAAATGCCCATCCCTTTAAGAAAGTAATGACGTTAAATGACGCAAGGCACAGGCAGTCTGTTCGAATGAGACGGGAGGCCAGGCAGACGAAGTGAAGGAGTAATGATTTTGGTGGCGAGGGAGACAAAGTGAATTAATTACGTTTTAGATGACAATCAGCTTTGAAATCAGCATATTTTGCTGAATTCAAAGCTGACTAAAAGTACTAGGGTAGTGAATTGATGTTAGCTTCAGCTGTAAGCTAGCAAAAAAAAGTTTGCCTAAAGCTTAAGCTACTGGTATCTTCTTGCATTGTGAAAGTATTCTAGCCTGTATGGACATTGTTTTGCGAACAGTAATTCAAAATTTCTACATGCCTTGTTGCATTATTCAAATGTGTTAGCTAACTTTTGTGCAGTATGATTGGGGAGCTAACAATACAGTCCAGACAGCTCTAGCAATGATTAAGTGGAGCAGGCGTGCTATGTGCTGATCGACTGATAAACTAAACAACTTCTTTGCTCGCTTTGAGGACAATGCAGTGCCACTGACACACGGCCCGCTACCAAAACCTGCGGGCTGTCCTTCACCGCATCCAATGTGAGTAAAACATTTAAACGTGTTAACCCTCGCAAGGCTGCCAGCCCAAACGGCATCCCTAGCCGCGTCCTCAGAGCATGCGCGGTCCAGCTGGCTGGTGTGTTTACAGACATATTCAATCAATCCCTATCCCAGTCTGCTGTTCCCAGTCTGCCACCATTGTTCCTGTTCCCAAGAAAGCTAAAGTAACTGAGCTAAACGACTATCGCCCCGTTGCAATCACTTCCGTCATCATGAAGTGCTTTGAGAGAATAGTCAAGGATCATGTCACCTCCACCCTACCTGACACCCTAGACCCACTCCAATTTGCTTACCGCCCCAAAAGGTCCACAGATGACGCAATCACACTCCACACTGCCCTAACCCATCTGGACAAGAGGAATACCTATGTAAGAATGCTGTTCATCGATTACAGCTCAGCATTTCATACCATAGTACCCCCCAAACTCGTCATTAAGCTCGAGACCCTGGGTCTCGACCCGCCCTGTGCAACTGGGTCCTGGACTTTCTGACGGGTTGCCCCCAGGTGGTGAGTGTAGGAAACATCTCCACCCCGCTGATCCTCAACACTAGGGCCCCACAAGGGTGCGTTCTCAGCCGTCTCCTGTACTCCCTGTTCACTCATGACTGCGTGGCCATGCACACCTCCAACTCAATCATCAAATTTGCAGATGACACTATTGTGGTAGGCTTGATTACCAACAACGACGAGACAGCCTACAGGGAGGAGGTGCCCTCTGAGTGTGGTGTCAGGAAAATAACCTCACACTCAACGTCAACAAAACAAAGGAGATGATCGTGGACTTCAGGAAACTGCAGAGGGAGCACCCACCTATCCACATCGACGGGACAGTAGTGGAGAAGGTGGAAAGTTTTAAGTTCCTTGGTGTACACATCACGGACAAACTGAAATGGTCCACCCACACAGACAGCGTGGTGAAGAAGGCGCAACAGCGCCTCTTGTTGAAGTTTGTGAGTGTTTTTGGTGATAAGCCAAATTTATTCAGCCTCCTGAGGTTGCAACAGCGCCTCTTCAACCTCAGGAGGCTGAATAAATTTGGCTTATCACCAAAAACACTCACAAACTTCAACAGATGCACAATCGAGAGCATCCTGTCGTATCACCGCCTGGTACGGCAACTGCTCCGCCCACAACCGTAAGGCTCTCCAGAGGGTAGTGAGGTCTGCACAATGCATCACCGGGGGCAAACTACCTGCCCTCCAGGACACCTACACCACCCGATGTCACAGGAAGGCCAAAAAGATCATCAAGGACAACAACCACCCGAGCCACTACCTGTTCACCCCGCTATCATCCAAAAGGCGAGGTCAGTACAGGTGCATCAAAGCTGGGACCGAGATACTGAAAAACAGCTTCTATCTCAAGGCCATCAAAATGTTAAACAGCCATCACTGACATTGACTGGCTGCTGCCAACATACTGACTCAAATCTCTAACCACTTTAATAATACAACATTGGATGTAATAAATGTATCACTAGTCACTTTAAACAATGCCACTTTATATAATGTTTACATACCCTACAATCTCATATGTATATACTGTACTCTATACCATCTACTGCATCTTGCCTATGCCGTTTGGCCATCGCTCATCCATATATTTATATTTACATATTCTTATGGCAGACCAATCCGAACTCATTTCCAGGCCACTCATTATGTCAGCCAATCATGGCTAGCGGGAAGGTTGTGGACCTTTTCTGTGGTTAAACCAACTAGGCTTGTAATTTAACATTTGTATTCGTAGTAACAGATGGCATACAAGTTCATTAAGGCACATGGAAGTTCACATGTTCCAAAAGTACTTTCAAAAACACATTTTGATAATTAAAAAAAGTTGACCTTCAAATGGATCTCCTGTGAGGTGATGAAGCGCAACATATGGCTAGTTTCCTGAAATTAGTCACATACACTACCGGTCAAAAGTTTTAGAAAACTTACTCATTCAAGAGTTTTTTATTTATTTCTACTGTTTTCTACATTGTAGAATACTAGCGACGACATCACAATTATGAAATAACACATATGGAATCATGTAGTAACCAAAACCGTGTTAAACAAATCAAAATACATTTTATATTTGGCATTCTTTAAATAGCCATCACCAATAATAAGAAGAGTCTTGCTTGGGCCAAGAAACATGAGCAATGGACATTAGACCAGTGGAAATCTCCTTTGGTCTGTTGAGTCCAAATTTTAGATTTTTGGTTCCAACCGCCATGTCTTTGTGAGACGCAGAGTAGGTGATCGGATAATCTCTGCATGCGTGGTTCCCACCGTGAAGCATGGAGGATGAGGTGTGATGGTGTGGGGGTGCTTTGCTGGTGAAACTGTCAGCGATTTCAAAGCACACTTAACCAGCATGGCTACCACAGCATTCTGCAACGATACGCCATCTCATCTGGTTTGCGCTTAAAGGGACTATCTTTTCTATTTCAATAGGACAATGACCCAACACCTCCAGGCTGTGTAAGGGCTATTTGACCAAGGAGGAGGGTGATGGAGTGCTGCATCAGATGACCTGCCCTCCACAATCACCCCGATCTCAACCCAATTGAGATGGTTTGGGATGAGTTGGACCGCAGAGTGAAGGAAAAGCAGCCAACAAGTGCTCAGCATATGTGGGAACTCTTTCAAGACTGTTGGAAAAGCATTCCAGGTGAAGCTCGTTGAGGGAATGCCAAGTGTGTGCAAAGCTGTCATCAAGGCAAAGGGTGGCTACTTTGAAGACGTACACTTGTACCAAACACTTGTTTGGTTACTACATTATTCCATATGTGTTATTTCATAGTTTTGATGTCTTCACTATTATTCTACAATGTAGAAAATAAAGAAAAACCCTTGAATGTGAGAAGGTGTGTCCAAACTTTTGACTGGTACTGAATGTCCCTGATGGGTAGGAGTACACTCCCAGTGATGTATTGGGCCGTCTTTACCATCCGCTGGAGGGCTTTACGGTCAAGGACGGAGCAATTCCCGTATGTGATGCAGCCAGTCAGGATGCTCTTGATGGCGCAGCAGTATTATTTGGAGAGTACCCGGGGCAGCATGCCGAATTTCTTCAGCCGCCTTAGGAAGTAGAGACGCTGTTGCGCCCACTTGACAAGGTTCAAGAGGCAAATGTTTGCAGTTTAATATGATAACTGATAATCAATAGGCCCCACCCCGATCGGTAATTTGACCATGTTTTGCTGATATGGGCTAATTGACTACTGATGCACAACCAAATTTCTAAATTGACCCTTGTGTATTCTATTATTCTAACTCTCATAAGTAAGTGAAAAAATATATATTTGTTGTTAATGGTAAAAAGCTAGTTGCCCATCCCTGGTATACAGAGAGAAAACAATTCACAAGCATAAGACAAATGGGACCATGTGTAAATGGTATTAAATGAGTGTGTGAAATTAACAAATTTATAAAAATATTTAAAATTAAGCAATACAACTGAATTCTGTAATTGAACAGATGTGCAGTAGCAAAGTTTGAGGCAAAAGAGGATTTTGATTCCTTTGGAAAGTGGCAAATAGGACTACTTCACTACTGGTCCTCTTTTTTTTGGTTGGTTTGATTAAACATAAAACATTCAGGATGGAGTTAAAACCCCTTATAATTCATTTGTTGCCATGATACGGTCATGCACTACTCATAAAGCATATTTAGAATCTAAGGTTATTATTCAAAGTATAAAATACCGTCATACTGTTAAAAATAAAAAAAGATCATATGACATTTAAGCCATATCGCCTATCCCTAGAGAAACGTCTGGTCTACGAAATACAGTGCATTTGGAAAGTATTCAGACCCCTTCCGTTTTTTGACATTTTGTTACGTTACAGCCGTATTCTAAAATTGATTAAATTAAAATTCTCCTCATCAATCTACATACAATACCCCATAATAACAAAGCGAAAACTGGGTTTTTGAAATTTTGCAAATCTATTCATAATGTTTGTTATAATAAGGCTGTAACCTATCAAAATGTGGAAAAGGTCGAGGGGTCTGAATACTTTCCGAATGCACTGTATATTTCAATATTTTTATTTCTGAATGCTCTGTAACCTTTTTACCTTACACACACACACACACACACATCCTTTAATACCCTCTATTTGATCTTTCAACTCCTCACTGTCCTCCCACCTGTAGATTTCTGCCGGCATCGAGGGAGATGTGGTGCTACAACGCCGTGATAGCCGATGCCCGTGTGCCCTCGGCCACGGACCTCCAGGCCAGCTGCAGCATCCTCAGCCCAGAGCTGGCACTGCCCGCTGGCTCCCACACCACCACCACCCGCTCCCACGGAGCCCTGCACATACTGGGTATAATCAGAATGCTGATACAAATTTGACGGGCTTCTTTGTGGATTTTTACTGATAGGGTAGCGGGTCCCGGGACATATTCACTGGGAACAAAATGGTAACAAGCAAGCTGAAACAGGGAAGAGACTACCTGATCTTGTCCAATAAGGAACGCTTGTTTTTATTTTCCGATGCAAAACATTTTCTTACTTTTTTCAATGGTGTGCTCTAATGAATATAATCCTGATTTAAACCAGTACAGATTAAGCAGAATCGACTTAGTTAACCCTTATACTACGGCATTGTTGAAAACTTGTTTCTGATTGGCAAGGAGGACGTTCTAGAGTGGGAATTACATTTAGATATACGGGACAGTTGGAAAGGATATAGGACACCTTTGAAGTAGTTCCAACAATATGCACCTTCGTACCGTTCTAAACCACTACACCATGCAGACCGTACTTGCTACAAAGTTACAGAAAGCTAAACCAACAACTACACAAACAGAAATTGGATACGTTGTAAACGCAGGTCCAATGATGGAAAACTAGCTAGCATTGATATGTTTTTGTAGAGATTGCATTTCTCCAGTCTGTCAATTTTGCAGTCATGATGCAAGTGGCGCTATGCTGTCAAATCCTCCCACGTTTCTAGTTTGAACAGCTGTTTTCAGCAACTGCTATTGTTGAATTCGGTTGTCATATTGGCAGATTTGCTAACAGACTATTTAGGTACCTTTTTTCCTAGTGTTTGATATGCAATGTGATCTCCTCTACTGTAATGAACAGTGTGTCCGGACAACACAGCAACTCTTCTAAGCCAGGCAAAATTGCACATCAACGTATTGTTATTTATGTATTCAAACAAATGTCACAAAAAAAACAGCTTAAACAATTGCAAATGCAGCTACATTGCATTCATTATGGCTGCACTGTTTGACGTGACTGTGTTAGCCATAGTTGGGAGCTAGCTAGCATGCAAGGGATAAGAATGTTGGCTTGAAGCATAACAATCAAAGAAAAATAACGAATGTCTGAGTTGTGCCCATAGATCAGAACAAATATTATTAACTGGTTCGCGTCTCTGGCACCTAACCGATAGAACTATAACAACCAGCTTTGGTATGAAGTATAAACTAATCAAAATGAAAATATCAATGAAAACATGTAATTTCAACCACTAAATGTTTGCTTTTAGTATTGTTTTAATTTGGCAACCGTGGTATAAGCAGGATAAACGCTTCCGCTCTGTACAAATATATTGGAACTAATGCCAACATCACATTGTCCATTATTTACGAGAAAATATAAAGTGGATGCGTTTATCCCTTAAATATTTTGGCCATGTTGGCCAGGAAATACAGTCAGTTATTTGATTCATACTATTTTACTATTTGCCTCCATATTTAAATTTGACTTGGCTCTGCCAGCTCAATGCAACTATTGGCCAAATGTATGTTGCTTGATATCAGTGGTCCAGTCACTCTTCTCTCTCTCTCCTCTCTCCTTTTTACACTGAAGCACTTTTGACATTTTCTTTTGATAGCTATTGTAAATGCCTTTAGTACTTAGTGTTAGATCTTATTTCTTTAATCTTATTCTCTCCGGGCATGGGAACATTATACATGTGCATACTTGCAGAAAGGCCTAGCTATAAGGAAAGCATTATTCTGTACTATAACCCACTTTAGCACAGCGCTATTACAGCAGTACTGCCAAGCACTTAAAAAAAGCACAGCAAAATAGACAAAACAGAGGTGTCAATTCCTCTGATGATAATGTTAAGCATGAATGTCAGTCACTAACTGGAAGTCCCCTGTGTGTGTTGTGACCAGGTTGCCTGGATACGCTGGCGACCATGCAGGAGCTGAAGATGGGTGTGACCAGCACAGAAGAGGAGACTCAGGCCGTTATGAAGGTCTACTCCAAAGAAGACTACAGCGTGGTCAACCGCTTTGAGAGTGAGTCCTCAGTTCACACACAAACTTTCACACATTGGATTTTTCCTGATGACTAACAGGAAATCATGGTTTTAATTTCTCATCTTCTACAGTATTTGTCACACTCAGCAATTTCTCTTATCACTTTTTCTCTTATCCCTTTTTCCTGATTTTGGTTTGATTCATTGATTTACATGACATTCCAGCCAGAAACAGCATTACATATACTTCATTACCAGTGATATATTAAAAATGTGCCAATTCAAGCTTATTGTAATTCAAGGTTGCATTAATTCAAGGATGCTTTAGGAAGTATTTGAACAGTACTCCGCTATATGTTCATATGTCATATCGCAGTGACTGGATGCTTCTAGTAAAACTAACCTCATTGTATTGTTATGAGCACAGATGATGATGCTGCAGAGCTGACTTATCGCAACTTCATGTGTAATGTCATAGGTCACGGGGGTGGCTGGGGTTACTCGGCCCACTCGGTGGAGGCCATTCGCTTCTGTGCTGATGCGGACATCCTGCTGGGGGGGCTGGGCCTGTTCGGGGGCCGTGGAGAGTACACCGCTAAGATCAAGGTCAGTTTCAGGGATACTAGCAAATAAACTGCATTTCCTCTAGCTCTTTTTGCTAGGTCTATACAGTGCCTTCAGAAAGTATTCATACACCTTGACTTTTTCCACATTAGTTGTGTTACAGCCTGAATTCAAAATGGATTCAATCTTTTTTTGTCTCAACCAGCTACACACATCTAACCCATAATGACAAAGTGAATTTTTTTTTTTAAATCTTTGATAATTTCATGAAAATGAATACAGAAATACCTTATTTACATATGTATTCACACCCCTGAGTCAATAATGTGTGGAATCACCTTTGGCAGCGACTACAGCTGAGAGTCTTTCTGGGAGTTTCTAAGAGCTTACCACACCTGGGTTGTGCAACATTTGCCCATTATTCTTTAAAAAATTATTCAAGCTCTGCCAAATTGGTTGTTAGACCATTTTTCAGGTCTTTCCAGATTTGGCCTTGTGTTTTAAGTTATTGTCCTTCTGAAAGGTGAAGTAATCTTAGTGTCTGGTGGAAAGCAGACTGAACAAGGATTTCCTGTAGAATTTTTCCTGTGCAAAACTAGGTAATGTGTTGTATTTTGTTTGCCCTAAACACAACACTGTATTCAGGGCAAAAAGTTAATTTGCCACATGTGTTGCAGTATTACTTTGTGCATTGTTGCAAACAGGATGCATGTTTTGGAATATTTTTATATTGTACAGGCTTCCTTTTTTAAAGTCACCATTCTTTACTTAAAAAAAAAATACAAAATAAAAACATCTACCAATAGGTGCCGTTCTTTGTGAGGCATTGGAAAACCTCCCTGGTCTTTTTGGTTGAATCTGTGTTTGAAATTCACTGCTCGACTGAGGGACCTTGCAGATATGTGGGGTTCAGAGATGAGTTAGTTATTTAAAAAAAGAAGTTTACCCCCTAGAGTTGATTGACGGACCGGTGCGTCAATCTAAGTAACGTAATAAAAACGTGTAAGCTAGAGATCTTTTTTTGTTGTTGCGTTGGATGTGTCTCAATCCACTGCATACGTTGATGTCGCACTTCCTCATCTGCGGTGATAGGTGGCAACGCTAGAGCAGTGTTTGTCAGACCATGAGACATCCCTAAAATCGGTGTTCTCACGGAAATGTCTGTAATGTCCAGTGGGGAAAAGTACTTAAGTAAAAAATACTTTAAAGTACTACTTAAGTAGTTTTTTGGGGTATATATACTTTACTATTTATTTTTTTGATGACTTTTACTTTTACTTCAGTACATTCCTAAAGAAAGTACTGTACTTTTTACTCCTCACATTTTCCCTGACTCCCAAAAGTACTCGTTACATTTAGAATGCTTAGCAGGACAGGAAAATGGTCCAGTTCACGCACTTATCAAGAGAACATCCCTACTGCCTTTTATTTGGCGGACTCACTGAACACAAATGCTTAATTTGTAAATTATGTCAGTGTTATAGTGTGACCCTGACTATCCATGAATTAAAAAAAACTAGAAAATCTTGCCTTCTGGTTTGCCTAATATAAGGAATTTTAAATTATTTATACTTTTACTTTCACTTTTGATACTTAAGTATATTCAAAATCAAATACTTTTAGACTTTTACTCAAGTAGTATTTTACTGGGTGACTTTCACTTTTACTTGAGTCATTTTCTGTTAAGATATCTTTACTTTTACTCAAGTATGACGATGGGGTACTTTTTCCACCACTGGTAGCGTCTGAAACAATTATGACCACTCTATGGAAAGGCGAGACTCTCACGAACACGATGGTGTACGACCCTCACGAGTGACACCAGAATCGTCTGAAGGTAACCTGTACTGTTTTTTAATGAATGGAAAGAGTTTTGTGCCTATCCAAAATGGGGTTAAATATGTGTAAAGAAGTAAAATTATTTCCTGAGCTTCTTATATCTCCTAGATATAGGACAAACATGTCATCCTTGTTTCTTATTATTTATTTTATTACTATATTTTTGGACATTTATCAATGTGTTATTTAATGTGTTTCTCTGGGCTATAGTAGTAAAGGCCTAATTCAATATTTGTGACTCACCACCTGGATTCGGTCTTATGTAGCAACATTTGAAATTGTGTTTTTTACATTGGATAAAAGTAGACTCAGAGCTACAAAATGGTGTATCCTACACTGGATTTTTGAGGAACAATGGGAAAGTATTATAGCTTTGAAAGTTGATCAACTTGTAAACTCACTTTTGAGAAAAGGGCCTTTGATTATTTTGGTACCTACTGTAGAGCTCTCCTTTGTCTACACCCATTCAGCATTGTTCACACTCTCTTAAGCCTTAGCCCCACCCATCTCTTTAAGGATTCACATGTGAGGTTGTGCTAAACAGTGAGAAGTGCAGTAAAGATTAAGACTAAAAGTAGTAGTAGCCTACAGTAAGGAAAAATTCCAGGTAAACAAAGTGTCCAAATAAAAAATATTAGATGACGCTTACCCAGACACACTTGTCTAAATTGATGGGGTCATGTGAAAGAAATGCAATTAACCCCCAGCCACATCCAGTGGTGGAAAAAGTACTGAATTATCATACTTGAGTAAATGTAAAGTACCTTAATAAAAAATTACAAAGTAAAAATCACACAGTAAAATACTACTTGAGTAAAAGTCTAACAGTATTTGGTTTAAAAAATACTTAAGTAAAATTTTGCAATTCCATTTACTTTTTATACTTAAGTATCAAAAGTATAAATTATTTACAATTCCTTCTATTAAACCAGACGGACCAATTACATTTTTTTGACGGATACCCATTGGCACACTCCAACACTCCAACATAAATTACAAACAAAGCATTTGTGTTTAGTGAGTCTGCCAAGTCAAATGCAGTAGAGGTGACCAGGGATGTTCTCTTGATGTGTGTGAATTGGACCATTTTCCTGTCAAAATGTTACAAGTAATTTGCGTGTCAGGGAAAATGTCTGGAGTAAAATGAACATTATTTTCTTTCGGAATGTCGTGAAGTAAAAGTTGCCAAAAATATAAATAGTAAAGTAATGTACAGATACCCCCAAAAATACTGAAGTATTGTGAGAGAAAATTTTCAAGATTATTTTATAATACTGTAATTGCATAAAATGGTTGTTTTATGCAACAGAATAAGGGGTTGTTAGAACACTCATCTGTGTGTGTTCTACTGAAAGTGGGCCTCTGGGAGAATTAACACTGACAGTGGATTTACGATGGATTGGTGATAAACCTAACAAGACCACAATCCGTAGCATGATTAGTGTCTGTGTGCCCGACTGGAAGGTACCAGGGAGAGATGCCTCGGGGGCAGACCCTGGTTTCTACACAATGAGACGTTTTTACAGCAGATACTTATAATTCACAGCAGACAGTATCTTTCATACAAATCTTAACCTTGTGACCCATTCCAAACACCTGTTGTTTGTCATGTAGACGGAAGGGGGTGTCTTAGCTATAATTGGCCATGGTATCTTTTGTCGTTGGGCTCTCAACGAATCACCTGGGGGGGTTGTTTTGAAGAAATCTAAGAGTCTCCTTTTGATTACAATAATTCCATGACAGTAGTACTTTAAAGTATTTTTACTGAAGTATTTTACACCACTGTCCAAATGCCTTCACACCAGTATATTAGCATACTTTATATACTGTTACACACACACACTTACACATAGTATTCCATACATAAGTTAAGGCCATGCAACCTGAGTTGAAACCTGAGTGAGGTGCACATGTACAGAAACAGATGCATGCGCCATATATTTATGTGGTGGACACTTGATACGGTCACATGATGTTGTGGTATGTCACAAAATCATGTTATGACTACACATATCAATATTCATTTTATATATCAATATTTTGCTAAGTCTTGCTAAGTGGATGGGTCTCTACAGAAGGTGTAAACAGTACAGCCAAATGGTTACTTGCATAGTAGCAATATCAGAAATAGTCAGTATAAATAAAATAATATACAGTATGTACAAGAACATTATCAATAACAATTTCAGTGATAGACGAGGTAGTAATATGCATACAATCAGGGGTAAAGTGGCTGAGCAGCAGGATGAAACAAAAGAAACAGTCGCAGCAATGTCATTTGAATAGAGGCACTGCAGATAGTGCTGATGACAGGTCCGTCCGAACCACGCATGAACAAGGGAATCTACATTCGGACAGCATGTTTCTGTCCTGCCCTTCACTTTGGTGCAGGGCATGTGATATCCATAGTCTCTTCGTCGCCAAAATCCCTGAGCTTCTCAAAAACATACTTTACCGTTCAAAAGTTTGAGGTCACTTATAAATGTCCTTGTTTTTGAAAGAAAAGCACATTTATTGTCCATTAAAATCACATCAAATTGATCAGAAATACAGTGTAGACATTGTTAATGTTGTAAATGACTATTGTAGCTGGAAACGGCAGATCTTTAATGAAATATCTACATAGGCGTACAGAGGCCCATTATCAGCAAACGCCACTCCTGTGTTCCAATGGCACGTTGTGTTCGCTAATCCAAGTTTATCATTTTAAAAGGCTAATTGATCATTAGAAAGCCCTTTTGCAATTTTGTTAGCACAGGTGAAAAATGTTGTTTTACCTTTTTCCTCCAAACATAACGATGGTCATTATAGCCAAACAGTTCTATTTTTGTTTCATCAGACCAGACGACATTTCTCCAAAAAGTACGATCTTTGTCCCCATTTGCAGTTGTAAACCGTAGTCTGGCTTTTTTATGGCGGAGCAGTGGCTTCTTCCTTGCCGAGTGGCCTTTCAGGTTATGTCGATATAGGACTCTCGTTATACTGTGGATATAGATACTTTTGTACCTGTTTCCTCCAGCATCTTCACAAGGTCCTTTGCTGTTGTTCTGGGATTGATTTGCTCTTTCGCACCAAAATACATTCATCTCTAGGAGACAGAATGCGCCTCCATCCTGAGCGGTATGATGGCTGCGTGGTCCCATGGTGTTTACTTGCATACTATTGTTTGTACAGATGAACTTGGTACCTTCAGGCATTTGGAAATTGCTTCCAAGGATTAACTAGACTTGTGGAGGTTTACAATTTTCTTTCTGAAATCTTGGCTGATTTCTTTGGATTTTCCCATGATGGCAAGCAAAGAGGCACTGAGTTTGAAGGTAGGCCTTGCAATACATCCACAGGTACACCTCCAATTGACTCAAATGATGTAAATTAGCCTATCAGAAGCTTCTAAAGCCGTGACACAATTTTCTGGAATTTTCCAAGCTGTTTAAAGGCACAGGCAACTTAGTGTATACTGTTAGTGTTACTTAGTGTTACTGTTTTTTTCCTGTGGCTTAACCAACTAGGCTTCTAATTTAACAATTTTATTTGTATTTACAGATGGCATTAAAGTTTGTTATTAAGGCACATGAAAGTTCACATGTTCCAGAAGGCATTTCTCCCAAAAAATGTCATTTTGATAGAAAACATTTTTTTAAACATTCTAACGGCTCTCCTGTGAAGTCGTGACTTGCGACATAACGCCTAGTTTCCTGAGACAGTCACATTTATTAAAATAATTTATTTGTTTTCTTTTTATTATACCTAAAGTTGGTCTTAAAATTCTAAATCAAATAGCTAAATGATCCATAGTATGACCATCTTAAAACAATTCCACATGTCAGCTTAGACCCCCCCACCTCCCCCAACGGCTTAGACTTTTAAGAATGAAACACTATTGTATTACACAGAGTGAGTCCATGCAACTTATTATGTGACTTGTTAAGCATATGTTTACTCCTGAACTCATTTAGGCTTGCCATAACAAAGGGGTTGAATACTCTTTGACCGACATTTGAGCTTTACATTTTTTCTTAATTTGTAATAAATCGAACAAAAAAACATAATACCACTATGGATGTAGGCCAGTGACCAAAAATGTTAATTGAATCAATTTTAGATTTAGGCTGTAACAAAACAATCTGGGGAAAATGTCTAGGGATGTGAATACTTTCTGAATGCACTGTACGTGTTTGACCTTGTAGGATGGTAATTTATCCTATTTACCACCAATCTGTAGTACCCAAATGGGTCATGCACACCAGGCTGCCACACCAGTCATCACACCCAACCACCATCACCAATCTGTATTTAACTTATGTTGTCCTATTATGTTATCTATGTTACCTATGTAATCTTAGTTGTTTGAGGACACCGCCAAGATCAAGGTTAGCAGGTATACGAGCATCAACTGTTTATGTATTTATCAATGTATTAATTTAATTGCTAGGTTCTGTGATATTGAACAAATTAGCCAGGAGCTGATATCATGCCACAGTCCGAATAGAGGTCTATTAAAGTTCTGATGGTAAGGTTGACTCTTGTGTGTTGTCACTGACTTGTGTTGTGTGTTACTGCCCAGTTGTTTGAGCTGGGGCCTGATGGTGGAGACCATGAGACAGATGGGGACCTCCTGGCTGAGACTGACGTCCTTGCCTATGACTGCGCTGCCAGGGAGAAGTACGCCATGATGTTTGACGAGCCGGTGCTGCTGCAGCTTGGCTGGTGGTATGTGGCCTGGGCTCGGGTATCTGGGCCCAGTTCAGACTGTGGCTCCCACGGACAGGCCACCATCACCACAGATGACAGGTACATAGAAATACAATTACTTGAACAGATACCTCCATTCCTCATTGTACATTGTGAATTATGTGAACCTACTCCTTTTTGCAGTGTGGTCTTTCAGTTCAAGAGTTCCAAGAAGTCAAACAACGGTACAGACGTGAATGCAGGGCAAATACCTCAGCTATTGTACAGGCAAGTCATTTTCCTACACTCCTCATGTTGCCTGAATAGTGACCCGTGAAATGTCTATTGATGAACTTCAAGTAACCAACTTTGTAATGGGATTGTAATGTGGTTGTTTTACTACTGCAGACTTCCGTCGAACGATGGCAACGCAGCCAAAGGGAAACAGCAGACCAGTGAGCCGGTTCACATCCTCAAACGCTCCTTCGCCCGAACTGTCTCAGTGGTACGTACCATATGCCTGTGTTTCCCCTAGCTAGACTTGGTCCAAGGCAGGCCGTAGATACCCCATAATCAGAACACGGGCTTGTATGATATCAATATTGAAACCAATTGTGTTCATCAGGCACCAAATGTCAGAAATTGTTTTAAACAGAGAAGATTAACTACCTAGACTGGTCCAATAAGAAACACTTATTTTAGTATTATGTTGCAAAATGTTTAGAAACTTTTTCCATTGCATGCCCTATTGAACATCACCCTGGAGTGTAATATGGTATTTGTTAGGATGTAAGCTAGTTTCATTAATAGTTTGTAAACCTGTAGTAAACATGTAATAAACATGCAGTAAAGTTTTCATCCCCCCTCCTCTCCCTGTAGGACTGTTTCGAGTCCCTGCTGAGTATCCTCCACTGGAGCTGGACCACCCTAGTGCTGGGGGTGGAGGAACTGAGAGGCCTGAAAGGCTTCCAGTACACGGCTACCCTGCTGGACCTGGAGCGTCTGCGCTTTGTAGGGACCTGCTGCCTCCGCCTGCTCCGTGTCTATATCTGTGAGATCTTCCCCATCTCTGGTAGGCTCTCTGGTAGGGTTACAGAGATGCACGTGCACTAACGTGCACACATACGTGGGTAGACACAGAAGTATGCATGGACACACAAAGGCCCATGTACTGTACACACAGACACACAACACAACCATTCAGGTGCTCATAGTAGTACACACACACAGGTAACACACACACACAGGTAACACACACACAGGTAATACACACACAGGTAACACCACACACACACACACACACACACACGCAGGTAACAAAAATATGGAAATGATAGAAAAGACAAAATCAAGAATCCAAGTTGATACCAATGATTTTGCTACATTGAGAGACCTAACATATTATAAGCGTTATAATAAAGGCTCATAGTTATAGCAAGTAATGAACTTTATACCCGTCAGCTTTAAGTAAAGTTTCTGAATGTAACAGCATCATATTGTCCCTGGTTTAACCCCCAGGCCGCTGTCCTATTCCTGTTCCCCCCTCTTCCTCCTCACCAGCCAGCACCAAGGCGGTGGTGGAGGAGTCCAGCAAGCTGGCGGAGTGCGTGGGCAAGACCCGTAGCTTGCTCAAGAAGATCCTGTCGGAGGGCATGGACAACTGCCTGACCAAGCTGGACAACGACCCCCAGGGCTACCTGTCCCAGCCCCTCACCCTGCTGGAGGCCGTGCTGCAAGAGTGCCACAACACCTTCACCGCCTGCTTCCATTCCTTCTACCCCACGCCTGCGCTGCAGTGGGCCTGCCTCTGCGACTTGCTCAACTGCCTCGACCAGGTAGGTCAAAGAGACAGGGAGCTCTGTGGACCAAGATTGCGAGTTCAACAGTAGGGTTGTTTGCTCAATTTCCACACGGACTGCATAGACTTACAGATGTGGTCAAATGTATTGTCACCCTTGCACTTTACAATTGACTGAAATACAGCTGAATGTTTCGTTTTTTTCTTTGAAAAAATGGTAGCATGGCTTTTTTTCCCTGTAGGCACCTGCAATTTACCACAGGTGATGTGATTTACACAGTAAATGAGAATAATTGCCCCCTTTGACCGCATTTTTATTTATTTTGTTCTTTTTTTGTTTGGGTACACTATTCAAATTATTCTAATCTCATATTAATTGAATATATTTTCCATTCATTGTTGTTCACATGCACTGTTTATTTGTACCGTACGTGTTGCCTGCCACAAACTGTAATATCATATTACAGTATAAGTAGTAATAAATACAGTATGTAAAGGAGAAGAAACTAAAAGAAGCGGGCCGCCATCCGCAACCTCCCATCCCATTCCCCCAACCCCACCCAGCCAACATGTCTCTGCCATCCAACCACCCGGAAGCCATCAGTGAATCCCAAACCACCCCCTTGCTCCTACCAACTCGCATGGGGGTCCTCCGTTGTCACGTGTTGCTGACGAAACTCACAAGGGTGTCTTCCAGAGAGTGCCGATGGGATCAATAATCCCATCAACTTCAGGACACACTCCTGACTTGAATCATGCAATTCATGTTTGACTTTTAACTTCTTAGGGAGCGGCAGCAGAGGTGACGGTTTTGGAGAGTCTGGCGTGCCCAAAGTAAAATGCCTGCCACTCAGGCCCAGAAAATAGGATATGCACATAATTAGTACTATTGGATAGGAAACACTCTGACGTTTCTAAAAGTGTCAACTGATATAGGAGGCGAAAACCAGAGGAAAATCCATCCAGATTTGCAGTTTTTTTTGTATATGACCTTTTTGTCCAGGCTGCCTATTGATTTTAATGGGAACCATCTCCTACATTGCAGTACCTATGGCTTCCACTAGATGTCAACAGTCTTTATACAGTGTCTGGAGGCTCTAGCACTAAGCAGAACAGATAGGAAGAGGAAGTAGTGAAGGGACCACATTTGTCAACAACGTTTCACGGGAGCGAGATTGTGAGCGCGCCCCACTTTATTTTCCTTTCCTATCGTTCACATTATCGTCCGGTTGAAATATTACAGTAAATATACATAAAAGGATACCTAAGGATACATTAAAAATGATGTTTGATCTGTTTGGAGAAAGTGTATAGGTATATTTGAACGTGTTCTCTTCACGGTTCAATGGGCAACACGACGTTGGATTTTCTGATCATAATGCGCCAACCAAACGGAGATTTATGGATATAATAAATGACTTTTTCTAACAAAAGAACCATTGGATGTCTTCGTTGGACACTTGGGAAGCCCTCAGCAGAAGTTCTTCGAAAGGTAAGAGATTTATTTTAGCTCTGATATGGGTTTTGTGTGACCCGCGCTGGATATGAATTTATGCTAATGTGGAAAATAGGAGAGGTGCTATCCTCAAACAATCAAATGTTGTGCTTTCACCGTAAAGCCTTTTTGAAATCTGACAACGCTGTGATATTGCCAAGAATCAGAGCTTTTGATGACTATGCAACACTTGTATATTGATGAATGTTTAATAATTCAACTTTTGGATTTTGAATTTGGCGCCTTACATTTCACCGGGTAGTGTCGGGAGCGGCCAGCTAGCGCACCGCTACTCCCTAAGTAGTTAAATAATAAAACGAGCATGAAATTCAAATGAACAAATCCCCCGTCATTTTACAAGCTATAAACCTCAGTAACAGTTACATATTTAATTTGGGAGTTATTTAATATGTTACATGTCAAGTCTTGAAATCAGACATAAACAAATGAATGTGGCATATAATTAGTCACATCTTCATTCTTTTGTATGAAGATGCGCAAACTCCAAACATATCGTGTCGGGATAGCACTTTACTCTGAAGCCTGCATCCTTGCTGGCTCGATCGAAGTGGCTATTTGAGGGTCTAATTAGCCCCTACACCCTCGATCATTTTCACTCCCTCAGCTTTGGAACACTTGTGCAAATGGCGGAGGTGCACGTAAACGTAGGGGCGAGGAGATATGGGTGATTTGGGATTCAGACCAATGTTCCCTCCAATTTTTTCCGGCACTGATCAAATTTCAGGTCTGCTGAGTGCAAACTTGAACGTTGTGAAAATTCTTTGCAACTTCCAGCCCGCGTTTAATGTGAACACTGAGGCTGTACCTGTTTTAAGTTACAGTTTTAACAGTGGCCATGTAGGCTACTGTGGCTATTTGATGATCATAACGTAGAGTGGCCTACCATCAAAAACAATGGAGAAAATGCATTCCATAACATTTTAACATGGCTGTTCTGTCATTCAGCCTACAGTAGCAGCTAATTTATGTTCAGTGTAGGCCTACATTCCATGGGACTTCTGAAGAAAATAAACATGCAAGGCTTGGCTTTAACCTCTTGGGGATAATTAAGGAGCAGTGGGGCGCTAGCGCCCCATCCTTGACAACATCCGGAAAAATGTAGAGAGCCAAATTCAAAATGCAAATGTAGTATTATAAAACATTCATAAAAATACAAGTGTTACATACTCTTCAAAAGCTTAGACTCTTGGCAATCTCACTGCGTTGTCAGATTTCAAAAAGGCTTTAATGGCGAAAGCAGAACATTTGATTATCTGAGGACAGCACCCCATGTACTTCCCATCTTAGCATAATAATAAAACCAGCGCTGGTGTCACAAAACACATAAAAAGAGCTAAAATAAATTGCTTACCTTTGATCTTCTGCTGATGGTAATCCGATAATCCGAAGTGTCCAAGCAAGACATCCAATGTTCCTTTTGTTAGAAAAAGTCCCTATTTATATCCATAAAACTCAGTTTGGTTGGCGCGTTCTGTTCAGAAAATCCCCCGTCCACTCGTCCCATTATACAAGACAAAAAAATATACCTATAAACTTTTTACAAACAAATCAAACATAGTTTATAAACGATCCTTAGCTACACTATTATGTATATTAACTATTATATTTCACACGGATAATATCTTGAACGATAGTAAAGTAAAAAACCGAGGTGCGCGCTCTCGTGTCCCTTGCGCCCCAGACAGAAATCACTTCGTCACTCCACTTGGAAAAGCTTCCTGTATTGGGCTGTTTTTCAAGACAAACTCTTGGAACCTTTTTCTAAAGACTGTTGACATCTAGTGGAAGCCATATGCTTTCGTTAATAAAATAAAGAGGAAAAAAAGGACATTCAAATGGGGATGTTTATATTTAATCTCCATTTGGATATTGGTTAGACTAGAATTAGAAAATTAGGGTGCAGAAATGTTATGCTCTTAGTGTAACCTTTATTTAACTAGACAAGTCAGTTATGAACAAATTCTTATATACAAGGACAGCCTACTCCTTCCTCGTAAATAGCCCAGTACTGTACTGCTGACCGTTATTTTCCGTTCCAGCAAGTACCAGTCAAAAGTTTGGACACACCTACTCATTGCAAGATTTTTCTATATTTTTACTATTTTCTACATTGTAGAATAATAGTGAAGACATCACTAGGATGATCAATGGAAACAGGATGCACATGAGCTCAATTTTGAGTCTCATAGCAAAGGGTCTGAGTACTTATGTAAATAAGGTATTATTTTTTTTTATGTTTAATACATTTGAAAAATTTATAAATACCTGTTTTTCACTGTTTTTCACTGTCATTCTTGGGTATTGTGTGTAGATTAATGAGGAACTACATGTATTTAATCTATTTTAGAATAAGGCTGTTATTTAGGAAAAAGTTATCGCCGCATATTGGCTTTGCTTGAATAGCTTGCACTGTTGTTTGGGCCATTTTTTTTAATTATATTTCAAAATTTGAGGTAGGCTATATGATCACACGATAAAAGATTTGTATACATTTTTGTATTACTTGTGAAGCACAGCTGAGTGAGCACACATTTAAATAATAATTATTTTACTGGGCTGATGGTGCCTGCATCCGATGGTCAGTCTCAGCGGAGGGATAGAGCAGCAGACTGTCCGCCTCTCAACATCCCTCCACTCTCCCTTTCCTCCGCTGACACTGACCAAAAAGGGACACCGTCTTCCAGCTGATAGAGAAACTCGAGTCGCACCGCATTCAGAAATTAATTAAGTAAAATATTCATTGATATTAAAAAAGACCCAAGCCGCTAATAATAACGCAAGCCTATAGATACACTTACATACTCATTCGTTACTGCTGCAGTGCTTGTTGAACAGCTTATAAAAGTGTTGAATACAAAGTGTTCAACAGTGCTGAGTAAGAACTTAGACATGAACTCACTCATAAAACAGCATCTCTTTGCTGTATTGGTTGACAGTCTCTCTCAAGTCATGGTTTTAAATGTTTTCAAATCTCACAGTATCAACTTTGCTGTAGCTTTCTGCTACGGTATTGCTGACATGGTCACCTGAGCCATCCGATTGGCCAGCGGTAGGCCTATAGTATACTTGATTTGCTCTCTGGGCCTGCCGGGAAGGTATAGTTTTTACCGTGAGACTCATGCAATGGACAAAGTTAGACGCACAAATATCATACCCCCCAAAAATGCTAACCTCCCCTGTTATTGTCATGGTGATATGATTTTTGTGCATCTAACTTTCTCACTCATCATTATTCACGATTCATTCAGGATTATCCGTAATCATGGCAGCATCCACATTAATGTAGAATTGTTTAGTAACATTATATTCTTATTTACAGTAAAAGTGACTCCAAATGCATGTAGAAGTGTTTAGAAACATATTATATTCTTATTTACAACAAAAGTGACACAATACATTATTTACATTTAATTTCTATTGGGCACAAAATTATCTGAAACACAACCAAAACAAAGAGCAAATGCATCCAACAAATTTGTAGCATTTCAAATCCAAAGTGCTTGAGTACAGAGCCAAAACATTAGAAAATGTGTCACTGTCCCATTACTTTTGGAGCTCACTGTATTAGTACGTATATACTGTGTCTTGGTTGCCATTTAAAATTGCTCATCTAAGCTTTTGTGTACAAAAATAATCTAAAAAAGACATAGCTAATGATAAATTAAGGTCAAAATGTATTCTGGCTCTAGTTCTCGCATCTCTTTAGTGAAAGTTTACCACCTCACCCACCCTTCTTTCCCCGCTCCCTTTCACCAGGACATTGCAGAGGCCAATTTCCGCACATCGAGCAGCCGACTGTTAGCGGCGGTGATGTCTGCGCTGTGCAACACGTCAGTCAAGCTGACGTCCATCTTGCCCATTGCGTACGACGGCGAAGTGCTGCTGCGCTCGCTGGTCAAACAGGTCAGCACGGAGAACGACTCGGCGCTCGCCCATCGTTTCCCCCTGCTGGTGGCACACATGGAGAAACTCAGCCACGTGAGTAAACACCAAAGGCAGTGACATTTTGACACAATGTCTGACCAATGAGGACCCTTATTCAAAAAGGGTCTCCCAGTAGGAGTGCTGATCTAGATTCAGATCCATATCTTATTCATTATGATCTAAAAAGCAAAATTTAGGTCAGCACTCCTACTCTAATACTTTTTGTGAATTTCCCATAACTAGCACAGGGGTTATATCACTTAACCTATTTTACTGTTGTAACACTCACCTATTAAAATGTGTTATCATTGAAATGGACATGTAATCTCTGTCTCCTGATTTCCCATGTTGTGCTTATCACATTTTTTTTTACGATCAGAGAAGACACAATTGCTGACCTTTCTCTGTTCTTTCACTTTCCCTCTTTTCTCCTCTCCCCCTTTCAGACGGAGGAGAACCTGATGGGGATGACAAGTTTCAGGGAGGTTCTCGAGAAGATGCTGGTGATTGTAGTGCTGCCAGTGAGGAAGAGCTTGAGAAAGGAGGTGGAGCTCTTCTCTCCCCACCTGGTCTCCAACACCTGTGGCCTGCTGGCCAGCATAGTCTCTGAGCTCACAGCCTCTGCACTGGGCTCCGAGGTAAAGAACAAACAGACACGAGCAGGCACGCCGGCACACACTCACAGACCCCCCCTCCTCCTCCAAGACACACACACTGATGGTTTATGTCTAAAGACATAAGTCAATGTTTGTGTTGTTTAGGATTTCATTCATTACCAGGTTGTGCCTGTTCAGGGATTGAACAGGACATTGATATTGACAGCCATTAAAAAATCTAGTCCTATTCCTGCTAATAGGTTGGCTAGATTCGTAATGGAATCGACCTTCCCCAAATTTAGACCTTACTCCAGTCCAAATATAGCACTCTGTTGGGGTTGAGAAATGTCATTCAGTTGAG